>PVHT021183518.1:17961426-18027935 GCA_004024745.2 Catagonus wagneri | reverse complement strand
CTTTAAACTCAATTTTTACCCCAGAGCTTATTTATATGACCAGTGATATCCAATGATATCAGGATTTCACCACAAGCAGTGGTGCTTTTCTTCCTAATCCACATAAAGCTGATTTTCTTATATAGAATATATACTAGAGGATTTAATTCTAGTGTGTCTCTTACAGTTTTTTTTAATTAAACTGTCTATTTTTAATTGAGGTATAGTTGTTGCACAATATTGTATGTGCTACAGTTATACAATACAGTGGCCCACAATTTTTAAAAGTTATATTCCATTTATAGTTATTGTAAAATGTTGGTTATATTTGCCATGTTGGTTATATGTTATATATACTCATATAGCTTATTTTATACTTTATAGTTTGTACCTTTTGTACCTATGTTTGTTTGTTTGTTTGTTTTTTAAACGTCACAGGGATTTTATAGCTGCAAACTATGAAAGTGGGTTCATGCCTTGGTTATCTTTATCTGTGCTAGAGTGCTGTACTAAAAAGACCCTCTTTTTTCTGTTTACATCACCTTCAGGTTTTCTAGTATTTCTGTTCTTATTTCACCAAGGTATTTATAAGAAGAATTTTCTACTCTTGTGGCACTTGCAATAGGAAAATCTGGAGGCACTTGAATTTTTGTTTCATCTTGTAATGCCTGTCTAATTAAGGGGCATGTTCCCACATTTAAGAAAAAGAACATGATTTCACAAGGAGGCAAAGGCACACCCAGCATGGAAGCTAGACTCTGAATTCGACATCTCACACAAGGTCTTTTTATACCATCTGGCACCATTAGGTCGCTGTAAATGTTTGTTTCCAGTAATTGGGCAATAAATAAAACATGTTTGAAACAACCAAAAACTCAGATGCCAAGTATGTCCCAAATTTAGGTCACTGTTAGGAGAACCAATTTAAGATAAACGACACCCTTGCACAATGGAAAAAATGTACACATTCAATAGACCCTCTGGTGTAAAAACAGGTTTGAGGGGTATTTTCTGAAATTTGGCCTCTCCTTAGAGATGAAAACTTTGTCTGGAAATGTTAAAGTTTTAAGTACATGCAAACATGAGATTATCCTGAAAGTTTTTGGTAATTATAACCACTGAAAATGTAATTTTAATTTGATCCATACATTGAGCAAAGCCTCAGAAATGTTTTCAAATATATATGAAGTATCAGTGTTTACTCCACGCAGCACTGATACCTACCTCGGCCAAAATTATGATTTTTCAATTACTTCAAACTTGATTTACATTCAAGAAACCAACTCTTCTAACCACCCCGGATGTTCTATTAGATTAATTTCTATTCTTTTAAAACTTTAAAGTGAATTTAGTGATGCCTTTGCCTTACCCAGCCTGATTCACACAGAAATCAATAGTTTATATAATTTAAAAACAAGAAATTATTATTAGCATTCTAAAAGACAAAAGGAAACATTGCTTTCTATAATAGGAAGATTTTCCCCCCCACTCTCTGGACACTTTCCATCAAGGTGGAAAACATGTTAGAAAAAACTTATTTCCAATCCCATGCACAAGCCAAAGAAATATCTGTTCTTATTTAATTATCATCACTAGGTCTAATCACTAACCATGAAATTTTCTCTATTAATCCTTTCACACTTACTTCATCTCTAAAATGACACTGGATTCCCTGATTGATATTCAAGAATATATCATTCTTGACATCAATTAAGATGGGACTGGTTAAAAGGAAGATGAAGCTACTCATCTTTACCTCACAATCCACCCACCCCCAATCAATCAGAGGGAGTATGTGTTTGATTTATCTGATTTTTGAAGTCAGGAAGTTCAGAATAACCCACCTCACCATCATCTTTCTTCTTCACAACAGTCCCTAATCAAATCCTGATGCTGAACTCTCCACAAAAGCCTCTGCATTCATCTCTTCATTTTCAACTCGACTTCTTAGTCTGGCCTCTGGTCATTTCACAACTGGACCAAGGCCAACCTCTCCCTGGCCTCCTGAGGTCTCCAGTCCTCACATCCACCCCCAGCTCACCTAAAAGCTGAAACTTCAAAAATTTTCTAAAGTGCCATTAAATGTATTCAACTTGAAGCTTTTAAGTTCATCTTTAAATTACATTATCCTATTTATAAGTCTAGGGAATTTTAACATTTTCCTTTTTCTCATAAGCAATTTTCAAATACACTGAGCTAACTTGAAGAACAATACAAAAACCACTTGCATTTCCATCTCTCAGAGTCAACAACTGTAACAATTTTGGCATATTTGTGCATAAAAGGCTTTTGAAAGTAATTTATAGACATCATGGCATTTTTCACTAAAGAATAAGGACACTGCCCTGCACACCTCTGATACCATTACCATACCTAAGAAATACTGTCTAATAGCCAGTGGATGTTTAAATGTCTTCAATTATTCTTAAAATGTCTTTTAGAGCTGGGTTTTGATTTTTAAAAAACCAAGATATGATTAAAATCGGTTCACACTTTACATGAGCTGTTGTCTCTCTGTAGTCTCTTTCTGGGAAAGTCATTCTGTGTGTGTGTGTGCGTGTGTGTTTAACACTATGAATTTTTTGAAGAAACCAAGCAGCAATATCCTATATTATCAATCCCCCTGATGTGAGGGAGTATGATATTTTTAGCTTGTTCCTTCATCCTCAATGTTCGCTTATAAGCTGGAAGTTAAGTGTAAAGGCTTGATTAGATTCAATTGAAACATTTTTGGCAAGAATACTTTTAGGGTGTTGCTGTACACTTCATACTGTCTTGTATTAGGAGACATGTAATGTCAGTTGTCCCCCTTTTTAATGATTGAGTTTGATCACTTGTCCAAGTGGGCATCATGCTCTTTTTCCCTTGACACCAAGTTACTAATGTGGCCCTAAACCTCGGGTTTAAAAGGCTTCATATCTGTGCCAACACCTGCTAGGAACCGGCAACTAGTTCACTCCTCTGGTCTCTTTGGACATTTCTTCCTTACCTGTTTCTTGCAGTATTCTCTTTCCTGTGTCTAATTACTCTCCCTCTTCTCTGTGAGCTTAGTTTCCTGACCATCCATTTTCCTCCATCACCCAAGCAGTTCCTGAAATTCTATTGAAGCTCCCAATAATTTAAATACATTGGCCAACGGGGACCTGCCGTATAACACAGGGAACTCTACCCAATACTCTGTGATAATCTACATGGGAAAAGAATCTGAAAAAGAATGGATGTGTGTTTGTGTAGAACTGAATCACTTTGCTGTACAGCAGAAATTACATAACATTGTAAATCAACTATACTTCAATAAAACTTTAATAGATGATTAATCAACTGAGGAATCAATCAATCACTATTCATGTTGGGTTTTCAACCTCAACGTTGCTGCCTAATTTTGAGAATGTGCCACAGAAAAGAAACAAGGGCCACTTCTATCAATTTTGTATATGACATCTAATGGCAATACATAAACATAGGTGCTTACTTATAAAGTATGATTAAGGTCTCAAAAGTTGTAATCTGCAGTTAACCAGAGTTTTTTCCCCACTCTATTCCCATAAGTACAAGTATTTATGCAGCTGTTTCTGCCATTTATTTAAAACTCACCTGTACCTCCCTCTTAGCTATGTTTGCAAACTAACCATAGCAAGAAAGCATAAATATTTTCAAACACCTTTGTAGGCCACATTTTATATACAACTGACACTTTGCCAGTAAATAATATATATACCTGGATCACCCTAATTGCACAAATTAATCAGGCAATCATAGGCGTTCAGCGACATTTCTCACCATTGCTGAAAATGTTTTATCAAAACAGGTCTTATTTTGAAGCTGTGTATTAGTGACTACACATGCAAAATAAATTAAGAATTGAGCTCACTGCCTGGATAATTTAGACCAAAAGTGAGAGAAGGATCCAGATAAGGCAAAACGTATTTCACTGAGTTTAACTTACTTGGGTAACTTCACCAATTATCCAATTCATGTGGATTATGTAGTCCACCTCAGGCTCAAAAGTAAATAATTTGTTTATATTCTTTCCTACTATTACACGTAGGAAAATAGCAAGTCTGTTGACACGTTGTTTTCTTGCTTTTTACTGTCTACGTTCAAACTTGGAAAATAAGGAGAAAGATACTGAGCACAGAATTTTAAAAGTAGTTCCTAGCATGGCTCAGCAGAAGTGAATGTGACTAGCAGCCATAAGGATGCAGTTCTATCCCTGGCCTCGCTCAGTGTTTTAAGGATCCAGCGTTGCTGTGAGCTGTGGTGTAGGTCACAGACATGGCTCAGATCTGGTGTTGCTGTGGCTGTGGTGTAGGCCAGCAACTGTAGCTCCGATTCTACCCCTAGCCTGAGAACCTCCATATGCCACAGATGCGGCTCTAAAAGACAAATAAAGTAACCTGCTTTTTTCCTTTCTCATGACCAACTGAAGCTGGGATGACTAAACAATGCAAAGAGCACCAAATTCATCCTCCTTCTCCAATGCTCGTCCAGGGCAAACTGTGTGGCACATGAGGTTTACTTCACCCCCACAGCCCCTACAAAAACCTGTCCTTAGCATAATCCAGCCTTTACTTTTAAGCTAAATGTAAACTGATGATGTTCCTTCTCCAAAAAAGCATCTTCTTAAATTTGGTCTTCAATTGAGGAATGAAAATATACCCTCCAGTCAGCATTTCAAGCACTCGTAGGCAGACCAGGGTCATGTGGGGGGATCGAGCCTTCCCTGCCTTACTGAAGTTACATGACATAAAGTATCACATGCTCTATTTTTAGGTTTGAATCTGTCAAGAGGTAAGGATCTTCTAACTATTTGCATAGTTCTGTAACGTTTACAGAGCATGTCACAGTACCTTGTCTAATCCTAACAAAGTCTCATAGTCCTGTCTCCTAAAAATAAGAAATCTGGTTCCCTGCCAATAAGTGCTGAGCCCATGTCTCTAACCCAGTTCTCATAACTTCCTGTGGCTGTTCTTTCCATTCTGATCTACAAACTAATTTTGCTTCTTCCTCTAGAAGAAAGAGGATGACCCTACCATGGACTTGCCTAGCACCTAAAGAGTTTTGAAAGCAAGACTGATTGATTCTATTACCAACAAATATTTCACACACACAATATGTTTTGAATATTCAGGTAACAACAGGAATAATAAATATATCTCTGTTCTTCTCACGGGGGTTCAAACCATAATCAAGTGATAGAAGAACCACAGGACAAAGCTATGTCATTGTCACATAATCCCAAAGCAGGAAGCACCAAGTGATCGGGGTAAGGGAACAAATCTTTTTATGTTGCTTTTATTATACCCAGTCAATGATGAGTTTTTAAGAAAACTCAACCTCTCTCACTTAATGATATTTATCCATATTTACCCATAAATCCAATGATACTTAAAATGCATTTCAAACAGCTCATCTCATGCATTGCCATTCTAGTTACGAATTTTGTAAGAAAAGATTATTATTATTGTATGATTGGTTCAATACTCGATTGTACCCATTAACCTGCAAACTACTGAAAACAGGCAGAATATATCTCATGTACCATATCTCATGCCTAATGCATTTTATGCACAGAACACCGTAACTGAAGAAAGACGAACAGGCAATCATGGACTTTCAGCAGCATTTCTGGCAGTTCAATACTTACAATTATAGAGCTCACGGACACTTCCAAATATCTTACAATGCTTACAATTATTTTATATATTAGGGGTTGGCCGACCTTACAGCCCTTTATTCACAAAGGGCTTTGCAGACCATATTTTAGGCATTTCAGATCATAGGCCCTCATTGAAAACATACAGTTCTTCTGTCAACAGCATGAAAGCAGGCACAAACAATATATAAATGAATGGGTTTGGCTGTGTTCCAATAAAGCTTTCCATGGTCAGTTTGCCAGTCCCTTCTATGAAAAACTCATTTTGCGAAGTCTTTTCTACTAAAATGAGACTCTTTCTAGACCACGTCATTAAAATCGGCTAGGCAAGGCTGCTTACCTGTGACCCAATGGTTTCCTGGAAGCACCGGCCAAGCTGCGTCTTAGCGGCCACAGGATAGACATGAGGAATGACTTGCTGGTGGGAGTATGAGGAATGGACCGTCTGGGTCTTCTGGACAGGAAGCCCTTGGTAAGAGACTTGGGATTGTCCCGGTTGAGCTTCTTTTACCTTCTGGCCTGGTGGGCCATCGATTCTTGAAACTTGATGGATCTGGACTGAAGCCTCAGGGGGGTGCTTCACATGGATATTGACTATGTTGGGAGGAAATTTCACTAAAACAGAGTGGGAAGAACACTTATCAGTCAGTCATAAAAAACTAGCAGGCATGTCAGAAAGGAAGTATATTTTCACGCTGGTCAGCAGGAAACTAAATTTTAGACATACGCTTAAATGTATATATCTTATACATAGGATTAATTTTACGTTTATAGTATACATATAATTTTGCTGCACAGCCATCAAAATTCTTGAGAGTAAAAAGGGTACACTCAAAAATTAAACCTGAATTTATTTTAAATAAAACTGCTTTCATAGAAAGAAATTAAAAGCACTCACAGCAATAGATACGTGAAACAAAAATTTTTTCAGGAGAGTCATAAAACTATGAAATTCATGCTGCTTGTGGTCAAACATATCATCAAATGAGAGTAATAAGAACTCAACAGTTTGGTTACCTTGGAATTTCTCAAAGTTTCCATTGTAGAAACTGTAGGATTTACAACACAATTTCACAAAGTATAGCTCTCTTACCCCGAAACATGGTGTGTACATATTTTAGTGCTTCTTGTGACACTCACAAAATACCAGAGTGTAGTGTTTTTTACCTATATTTGCTTTCTCCGCAGCTTTCAAACAGAATTTCATCTTCTGATGCTAAGATTCAGATTTTAAAGAATAAGAGCCAGTAACACTTCTCTAACCCCCCCCCTTTTTTTTAAATTATGCATGTGTAAGAGATGCTAGGTTTAAAAGAATGAATTAGTCATAGAACTTCTGGGCTCCAAGTGACCTAGTTTACCTTCCTCTACAGATGAATAAATTGAAGCCCAGGGAGGTTAATAGATTGTTTAGAACTATAACCAAGTGCTCTTCGACTACAACACAGACTTGGTCTTCATCTTGCAAGTGCTATGTGATCTTACTAGTTTATGATCATCAGGGCCAGTACACCATCTTGTTCATCTTTCCATTTCCCAGGCCCTGACAAGACAGTGCCAGAAAAAGATGTGCTCCATTTTCTGATTTCCTAGATACCAATTCTCAGCAGCCTAGAAAGCACTGTCGCCATGTACATAGGCCCACATTCTGTTCTCATACCAGCCCTGCAGACACCTGGCTTTTATGTAGCTTTGGCAGGTTAATGGAGTTCTGGATGAATGGGCAAGATCAAAGTAATCAGCTTACCTTTGACTCCTTGCTGGCTAGTCATGGTCAGAGGCAAGGTATGTGTAGAATGGACAACATGTGTTCCCAACGCCTTGCCTGACTGCTGGGATTGCTGGTAAAGTTTAGGTACGCTGGCACCATGGACCGGGATCTGACAAAGCTTCCCAGTGAAATTTGGAGGGCACTGGCATTTGTCCCTGGAACTGCACTGGCCTCCATTCATACACGGAAGGTGACAAATCACTGCACAGAAAATGCGGAGAGTTGGTTATTATGCATGTGTAAGGCTAAGTAAAAATCAACCAACTAAACTTCCCAAAAGCCCAGACAGCACATTCCCAATGACCTTAGAAACAAATAACAGAGGAGTAACTACAGCATAACAAAAATACTTTCTATTTTTTGCTATTTTTTCCTTTCCACCTTAGGTAGGTCATTTAGCTCTCCAATTTCTTGTGGTTGTTCACTCCCAATGATGGAAAAGAATGCATGGGGGAATGTATATATAAAGTAGCCATTCATACAATAGGAAAAAGAGTCTCTTCAGCCAAATGGTGTTGGGAAAGTTGGACAGGTGCATGTAAATCAATAAAGTTGGAACACATCTTCTCACTATGCACAAAAATAGACTGAAAATGGCTTAAAGACAAACATAAGACATGACTCCTAGAAGAGATCCTAGGCAAAACATCCCCTGACATGTATTATACCAAAATTTTCTTAGGTCATTCTCCCAGGCAACAGAAATAAATAGATATTTCTCCATAGAAGAAGTACAAATAGCCAATATGCACATGAAAAAAGCTCAGTATCACTAATTATTAGAGAAATGCAAATCAAAACAAAAATGAAGTATCACCTCACACCATTCAGAATGCCCATCACTAAAAAGTCTACAAATAACAAATGCTGGAGAGGGTATGGAGAAAAGGGAACCCTCCTACGCTGTCGGTGGGAATGTAAGTTGGTATAACCGCTATGGAGACCAGTATGGAAGTTCCTCAGAAAACAAGACAGAGTTACCATATTATCCAGCAATCCCACTCCTGAGCATATATCTGGACAAAACTATAGTTCAAAAAGATACATGCACCCGTATGTTCACTGTAGCACTATTCACATTAGCAAACACATGGAAACTACCTAAATGTCCATTGACAGATGAATGGATGCAGAAGATGTGGTACTATTCACATTAGCAAACACATGGAAACTACCTAAATGTCCATTGACAGATGAATGGATGCAGAAGATGTGGTACATATATTAAATGGGATACTACTCAGCCATAAAAAAGAATGAGATAATGCCATTTGCAGCAGCATGGATGCAACTAGAGATTATTACGCTAAGTGAAGGCAGAAAGACAGACAGATGCCATGGTATCACTTACGTGTGGAATCTAAAAAATGACACCAAAAAACCTGTCTAAGAAACAGACTCACAGACATAAAGAACAAACTTGTGGTTGCCAAGAGGGAGAGGGTTGTGGGAGAGGTAGAGTGAGAGGTTGGGGTTAGTAGATGTCAGCCATTATACATGAAAGCAATAATCAACAAAACCCTACTACATAGCACAGAGAACTATACTCAATGTCCTCTGATAAATTATAATGGAAAGGAGTATTTTTAAAAACAGAGGGAAAAATAGACGTAGCCATTCAGGATATCTCTTGTATTATGTAATTACTGTGTTTTCCCATTTAATTACTAATTTATTAACTGTCTCAGATTATAAACACCTTGTGATAAAAGGAATATGCCTGGTTTAATGACCTTTACGTTCTCAACACCTGGAATTCGGCCTGGCACACAGTGAACATTAAATATTTCTTCAAAGAATAAACAAATGAGAGTGCTAAAAATATATTGGTTGGGAATTTTCTCTATTTAAGACCCTGAACTAAGCACTACCCAGAATAAGAGAGTAGAATAGTTTGAATCCTGCTTCACAGGAATGTGCAACCTCACTGAGATAACAAGACCACTGTGAAACCTAGAAGACGTAGCAGAGTGATTAATAGTTGGGAATTTAATTTATTTAAATAGGAAAGATAAAAGGATATGTGTGAGTGAAGAATTTTAAGAGGAGTTTTTAATTCAGGCTAAATTCAGCTTATGGCCAGCCTCTTTATCACTAATGAATTCTTCCCATCAGCCCTTAAACTGATCAGGTTTCTAGCAGCTTAAAAAACAGCCCCGCAATTCCATTTTCTTCCACCTTCTACTCTATTTATATCTTCTCCTCCATGACCAAACTTTGCAGAAGAACCATCCATTCACTTCTCCATTTACTGCCAACTAACACGGGCCAGGTTGTGTGTTCCTCTCTCTCACCCAAACTCCTCTTATTCAGGATCTCTGTTCTGCTAAACCCAGTGGGTGGATTTCAGTCTTCCCTTGGTTTCTGTGCCATCTCACCCAACTATTTTGCTCTCTCCTCTTAGCCCACTCTATCTTAATATTCTTAGCAGACCCTGCTCTTCATTTGTCCTTAAAATCTGATGTGCTTTAAGATTTGGTCTTAAAATCCTCTGCTTTACTAACTTGACAACACGCTTCCTCTGATTTCACTCTATCATATGCTGATATCACCCAAATTTATATTTCTTAGCCAAAGCTCTCTGTTGCACTCCACACTGTCTACTACTGTTTATCTTCTGTAGATATTCTACAGGCATCTCAAATGTAGACTGTCCCCTGTCGAGCTTCATCATCTTCCGCCTGACATCTTCATCATCTTCCGCCATTAACAAAAACCTGTGGGCTGCGCAAACCTTTCACCCACCCAAACACTTAGTCCTCAAAGTCCTCCCTTCTAAACATTCATCAAATATGCCCAACAGTTTTCTCATCATAGGAACCCTGTTCTCTCTGAAACATTCCCTATAATTCAGCTTCACTGAACTTTATTCAGTTCCTCTGAGGACAGGTCCGAGTCTCACCCCCTCAAATTTCATCTACACCGTGTCCTTGGCCTGGAACACTCTTTTCATTCGGTCCCTTCACCTACCTAACTCCTACTCAACCTTTTAGACTCTGCTTAAACGTCACTTCCCTGGAAGTCTTTCTAATGAGCCCCTCATCTAGGTCAGTGCCCCTCCTTGGTGCTTCCATGGCCTCTAATCCACTGCCTGCCATGCCACTTGCCATACTGCACTGCAATCACCTGACTACTTCTCTGTACATCTTTCTCAACTAGATCTCTGAGAGGTCGGGGACTTTAATGCTTTACCACTAGCAGGTAGTTCAGCTCCTGGAAAAAAATTCTGCAGCTCAAAAAAATGTATATACCGGAAGAAAGAAGAAACAGATTTATGGCTACCACTTCATCAAATGCCATTCTAGGTACTACAGAAGAAAGTGAAAGGTAACTGGAGGTATTAGATAATACCAATAACTAAAAATACAGATCAGCAAATAAGTAACACTGGAAACTATAAAATGTAAAATCTGTGGAACTTCAGAGAAAAGAAAAGTCACTTCTGGGAAGTCAAAATAGACTTTACAGGAGATATCCTTTGTGCTAAGTCTTTGAAGCTGGGCAGGATTCAGAAAAACAGAAACGACTGCATCCTAGGAGGATAGTGTCTTTAAAAATAGGGAGGTAGGCCTATTTGGGAAACAGTGAGAAAGGCTGTCTGGTCAAAACACCAGGCTCCTGATGGTTGGGGTCAGGTGATAAACTGGAAGAAGCGGCTTGAGTCAGTCAACGGACAAAGGCCTGATAAAGAGTTTGGCTCTTATTCTGCAATTACAAAGTTGCTTTGGCGACTCCAAGGAGAGAATTTTCCAGGAAGATTACTCTTATGACGACATGAAGCAGTAGCTGAAAAGGAGAGCGACCTAAGTGGTAAAGTCAGAGAAGATATTATTCAAAAAACTGAAAGGCAAGTTGAAAACATATGAATCAGGATGATGGTAATAAGAATTGAAAGAAATATGAATATTCCTATAGACAGGCAATCAGTGCAACATGGAGATGGAACTCAGGAAGTAAACAGTTGGCCAAAAAGGGAAGAGCTGAAAAAATGACCAAGGTGACCACTAGAACTATGTCCAGTGTCTGACTATGTGGCAGGTGAAATCAAAAATGCCCATGCTGGGGGTGGCAAATGGAGATTCTGGAACATGCTTCCTCCAGGGCCATTTCCACACTAAGGTGCTGGGTAAGAAGAGTCAAAGATGACTTCAAGTTTTAGTCAAAGACTTTATACCTCCCAGTTCAATTTGGAATTGAATTTGTAAATCCTAATTCAGCTACCCTGGAAGGATTCAATGTGTAATGAGCAAGGGCTCAAGGAGGCTGGCCAAGATTTAAAGGTACTACAAATAATTTATAATTGGCATGCAAGCACTCCTCACTTAGCATGGTTCCAATATGCATGAATTTCAGTTAACAGTGTAGTTAAATAACACCACTCCCCCAAGCAACATGGTTCAGACTTCAGTTGCCACCATATTAACTAGGTAATCACATGAAGCACAAACTTTACTGCTAGTCCTTTGGTCTACAATCCACCACAACAATATCAGTAACCAATCATGTCACTTCCTTCAGAGGCTGTTGGTGATTAATCCCAGCATGTCTGTTATTCAGTTCACGCACAGACAGCAAAGCAGGTGACCGTGTTGCCTCATTTCACAATGATAAACTCACATGACATTTTATATAAGTATAGACTCCAAAGTGCCAATAAAAGAGTAAGCAGAGCAAAGGAATGGAAAGTGGTAACACTGGAAGCGAAATTGGAAAGTGCTTGTGATGGAGGATAAAGATGGCCCAGAGGAAATAATGTTAAAGGAACTCTCAGATATTCCACAACTTTGAAAGCACAAAGGGAATGATCTTAGAAGCAGATCCAGACTTGTAAAGGAGTCTCAGTTCACTAAGGCGAAGAAAAGATGTTCCACATCATAAGGTATAGGAGGAGAAAGCAAAAATGTTCAGACTGCTCTTTACCAGTTTTGTTCAAAGAAATGAAACACTTTAATTTTTGGTGTTTCTAACATTTTAAATTACAGGGCACTAGAAAAATATTAGCTTTACTATTTTTTCCTTTCTCTATATACATATAAGCTACAGTAAAAGAATTTTAATGTTTTGACAAAAAAGAATTATAAAGGTCATGGAACTAGTAATTTTCCCATTGATCATTAGGATCATTTTGCATAGATACAGCCAGCATGGTTACATTTTACGATTCTACACCACCATGCTAAGAGGTCTACCTACATTCTCTGCTAAAGTAACTTCACCTATGTTACCCTCTTTTTCACAAAGCAGCTTTTATTTCTAGTATCAATAGCAGATTTTGAAACCTAATTTGAATTTAATTAGTTTTATTTAAATCTATTTTTAAACCTCTGAGATAGCTTCCTCACCAATGTTTCGAGGACTGTACTAGTCTAATTGGATACAACAATAATCCCAGGACAGAACTCTGTCTCTCTCTGGCCATAAAGGAAACAGTTTCTGCTTGACTTAATCCAACCAATAACAGGCCACTAATTATAACCACTTATGAATGAGAAATAAAAATCCCAATTCGCCTGGCCCAGCAGCTTCATGAAATCTAGATTACAATATAAAGCTCTTTGCCTCAGCTTGCTCACTATGCATTGAGTCCTCTGTGGCAGGTGATCTTTTTAAAGCTAAATGGTCTTTTATGTCAAAGAAAACAAATTTAAAAATCAACCGACAAATGTTAAGGATTTAACTATGAATAGTTTCTTTCTGTTTCAAAAGTTCATGCCACTCTCAAAACATTGCCTGGTGATATACAACCTGTGCTGCCAGTGTTCTATAAAACTTTCTTGACACGTGAAGAGGAAAAAGAATAAGTTATCTTTAAGGCTGGCTTGAGAAGCCTGTGGTATGCTGGTTGTAAGTCTAGCTATGGCACATATATTTTAGAACATATAACTGGAAGGTGTAATGTAGAATGCCGGCTGAGAAATTCCATAACCTTGTCAGCCTGACATCTTGCTGGCCATCATCATAATTCACCACATTGCATCATATGGCCACCCGGGACCTACTGCAAATAAGAGGTATGTGGGCCTTCAGTCTGTTATTCCAGAAAGTGTAATTTCGTGACAACCACTTCCAAGTATCTCAAGGTACAACTATAAAAGGTCACAATGAGCAAAAAGATCCAGGCTGGAAGAAAAAGTCAGAGGGTTTAAATATACCCAGCAGTTCAGCACATTCCACCATTCACACTGGTCCGTAAAACAACTTGCAGAACTCAAGAAACTGTGCTGACAGGATACTATTCAGTCAGTGCCACAGACTGGAACTTAGCTTAAGTGAACAGATATTGACCTGTACACAAAAGTGGGCGAAGCGAATTTTCTACAGGATTGGGCTATAAAAAGCTAGACTCTCATTCTTCCCTGTTATCTTAGCTGACTATAAAATTATTTCAGCTGCTTGTCTCCAAAAGGTGCTCTAAGAATGGGCTCGACTTTCCGACAACACCTCGGCCCTTCCACCCAGCCTCTTGCTTTGTGTGCCAGCAGACAGACTGTTTCAAGTTATTGTGGCTACAGCAGAACAGGAAAAACAAACCTCCATCTGAAGGAAAACCTCCATCTGCCATTTTGCAGAACAGATACACACATGATTTTGATTTAAAGCGCTCTTTCCATTTTCCCACTTGTCTCCGATTGGGGGAATAAAGTTCCCTTAAAGGCACTCAGGATTTTTGTTGATATCCCTTGAAGGGTGAAAAGAAAGCAGTAGTATTTTTACAAGGTACAAGTTAGCACTTTATTTCTTGCCTAAACATACCTACACACTGCCCTCTTTAAAAGGATACCCTTAGATTTTACTCCGCCAGAAGGTGGATTAATAATGTGGCTATTTAAAGCTTTGAGATAGCAAATATGTCAGATAATAATTAAATGCCACAGAAAACGATCACTCATTTAAAAAACCTCTCCCACTTTTTAAAGACTTGCATGCATACCTTTTAATTCAGTATGCATCAGGGAGGTTTGATAGAACAGGAAGAGGCAGTGTGACCTGAACAGAGTTGAGAACAATGCAGCCAGAAGCCAAAGAACAGCAACAGCTATGAGAAGTGGGCGTAAGCAAGGAAAGGACCCTCCCCTAAAGCCTCCAGAGCAGGAGTGGCTCTGCCTACAACTTGATTTTGATCTTCTGGTCTCCATAGCTGAGAGAGAACAGGTTTCTATTATTTTAAGCGGGGGAAAAAAAAAAAGCTAGAAGGATTTGTTTTTTAATGTGTGAGAGAAGAGACTAGTGTTCTTCACAGTACCTGTAAAAGGGAAAAAAAAAAAAAAGTCCAAAGAAATCTTGGGGCAAAGGGAAAATGCTAAAAGGTAAAAACGCACCCACCATCCTCTTTCTGGCCATAGACAATCTCTTTGTTTTACCCGCTCTGGAAATTAAGATGGTCATTTTCCTCCCAACCCCATCTATAGAATGAAAGGAAACACACATTTCAACAAATGCAAAATCTCAACCTTACTGCAAACAAAAATCGCACAAATCTAATTCTTCATGCCGGTGTGCATTAGTGCAAGCTTGAGTAGCACATTCTGTTTATAATCCAGGAGATAGGAAGTCTCCCACCCACATGCACACAGGAGCTTCCAATCGGGAATGAGCCATTCATCATCTCCGCTTTGTTTATAGCTTTCTGCTCACAGTTCATCCACTTCAACATAGCTGCAGGCTATCTAATTTGCTCAACTTTTACACTTTGCACAACCTAAGGAGCTTCTTATATCAACCAAATCACAAAATTCCACTTTATACCCTTCACCCACAGAAGCTCTCAGTAATCCCCAAACCCAGGGCTCTTTCACCCTCAGGAATAACACAGCAACATCTGCAGGCTGCAGAGTAAACACACCAAACCATTCACCTTGGGAGTACCTGGCAAATCATCTCACTTCGTGGATTACTGCACCTCCCTCTACAAAAGGGGGTGGGCCGATGGTACAATCCACAGTTTCCTTCCTATTCCCGACATTATAGTTCTCAAAACTTTTAATAAACACGGTGTATAGAATGCAATTCAGACTTCCTCATCTCATCTGATGTGACTGGCAGGACTTCAGTTTTAAATTAGGGATAGAGACAGGTCCAGCCACTTGCCATTTGTTAGAAGGACTGGGGTTCATCTCAAGTGGTGTGCTTTGTTTTTTATTTTAAGACATAATCAGACACTGATTCAAATATCAGTTTCCCACATAGTGACAAAGCTAGTTAATAAAATGCTCAAAGGTTTATGAAAAGCTGGCTTCCCTGGGAATCATGTGAACATACCAAATTGGGGAAATGACAGTGCTACACATTAATAGACAATAAAAAAAGGTTTCGTAACAATGATGACAGGATTCACTCCTGGGTATAAAAGGTATGGAGGCCATACCTTTTACAACAGTCTCACTGTAACTATCTTTAGGGACACAACATCATTTTAGCTTTGCAGCCTGGCATTTTCTTTAAAATCATTGCAAAATGCTTCCTCGAAAACCAAGTAATACCACTTAAGCTATATACACTAAAAATAAGTTTACAAAACATATTGCACCACTACAATTTGCAAACTCGGTCCAGACATCAAGTTCGTACTCTCCCCAAGTTCATTAGTATCTGCTTGTTATTTATTTATTCCTGAGCCTTCAGGACAGGATTTGAGAACAATCTAAATTTAGAATTTTTAAATATTTGCAAGGTCAAAACCTCGACATACACATCGAACTTGAGAGCAGAAAACTGCCCTAAAACCTCCTGGCTTCATAGCCAGTCCAAATTCTTGCAGCTCTTTCAAGTCTGGTCCAAATATGGCCTCCAATAAAGAAATTTTCCTTCAAAGAAAAGAGGAGGCTGAATAAGAATTCTAGAAGCATTTGCAAATTGGGGGGCATCTAATTTAATTTCTCTTGTCATTTATCAGTCTGCCTTACTATCATTGTTTTTTGTTTCTCTTCTTCCTACTGGATTTTTAATATGGTAGGAAAGAGGCCATGAAGTTTCCATCTTTGCGTCTCCCCCATACTTTATAACATATCATTTTGCAGACAAGAACTCAACATAAAAATGTTGCCATTAGAATACTACCCAGCCATAAAAAAAGAACGAAATACCAATTGCAGCAACTTGGATGCAGCTAGAGATTATCATACTAAGTGAAGTAAGTCAGAAAGAGAAGGACAAATACTATACGATACCACTTATATGTGGAATCTAAAATAGGCCACAACTGAACCTATCCATAAAACTGAAACAGACTCACAGACATGGAGAACACGCTTGTGGCTGCCAAGGGGGTGGGGGGAGGAAGTGGGGTGGACTGGGAGTTTAGGATTAATAGATACAAACTATTACATTTAGAACAGATAGACAATAAAGTCCCACTGCATAGCACAGGGAACCATATCCAATCTCCTGGGATAGGCTGTGATTGAAAATGTTATTTTTTAAAAAAGAATGTATCTATACATATGGCTGAGTCACTGCTGTACAGCAGAACCTGGCACAACATTGCAAATCAACTAGACTTTAATATAAAAAAAATGTTGCCATTAAATCCCTAATAGTTTCAGGTGGAAAAATATACAGCATTTACCTCCTGTAACACTTTTTCTGATGCCATTTAACTTTGGCCTACACAAATAGCCCTCAACTTCTGATATGGTTATGTCCCAACAAACCTTTCTTCAGTCGAGAATATCAAAAGTCAAAAAGGTATTTAATACTCCCAACCTACCATCTTAGCTGACCTTCACCTTAAACGTGCTCAGAACACTTGCAATTAGGCAACATTGTCTAATATGAAGACTATTCTATATAAAGCATTGCCTATTGTGGAACTGATCAAACACTGTTCCAAAAGTGAAAAACAGAATGGTTGTGTGGGTACAGAAGGGTTGTGTATATTGCTTGTTGACCCTTGTTGACCCTTGTTGACCCTTGACAAGGTGGCTGACTGAGGGCTACCACCTAGCCTCACAATAGGATCTTACGGCCTATCGCTAGCCCGTGAAAAGATCAAAATTCAAAGTATGGTTTCTACTGAATGCATACAGCTTCTACAACACCATAAAGTAAGTTGAACCAGTGGAAGTTGGGGACCACCTTACTAAAGCCATAGTTTTCAAACTATGCTCCATAAAGCACTATGGTTTTCCAGAGGTGCTAAAAAGGACCTGCTACACCTAATCCAATCACCTTATTCTACAGACAAAGAGCGAGCTATAAAGACTGTGTGTGCTTAGGATTCATGGACAGGTTGTGACAGAAATGGGACGAGAGGCCAGGTTTCCTATACCCTGGTCCAGTCCTCTTTCCCACATAGCTCTGATGATGGGAGGACCAAGACACGGCCTTCAAGTCTTGTTCCAAGTCTTCTTTGCTTCCTTCTTCCACAGAAACATGTTTCATAACTGGTCACCACGTATGCTAATGGAGCCCTAACTTGGATGGAGGTTTGGCCACTAGCAGATCAGGTACACTTATGAACTCTTCCAGGGATTGAAACACATGAGTTGAAACCTATTGGGGCTTCCTATTTTCTAAAAGAAGGATACAGGAGTTTTCTGGGGCACACATTAGAGGAAGAGTAGGAGCTTAGTCAAGAACCATGACAGGAAAAAGGAGTTGAATGGCATGTGTTGGACAGCACAGAGAACATTTCCGTCATTGCAGGAAGGGCTGTTACCCTCACCTGACCCCTGAGGAAGGTGAGAAGTGAAGGCTAGAAACTCTAAAAGTGGTACTGGCTCATTCAAAGAAGAATGATTATATGTCTGCCATGGCCAAACGCTGTTCTAAGCTCTTGGCAAACATCAATAAACAAAACAAAAGTCTCTGCCCTCCTAGCTCTTACCTCCCATTACCTCATCATTTGAGACTCTGAACATGAGCAGTACTGTGGTTGGGGTCCAGAAGCAGGACAGGGTAGCAGAAAGCATTGTTCTCCTGGTTTCACAGGCTACCAAGCACCTCCTCAAGCATGAAGAGAAGTCAGGAAGAGCACAGAGCCAAGAGTTCTGGGGAGGAACCTTCCACAGACAAAGGCTAGGGCTCTCTGGGAGCTCCATTTGTGGTGGCCCTTGAAGGGTCTGGATAGGAAGACGTGGGCAGATGCTTTGCGATGACCGCAGCTCGCCAGGGGGCGGGGGCAGAAGCACCCTCAGGGATCCACAGACATTCTTGCCAGGGGTGCAGTGAGGAGATGAAGGTTCTGTGTAAGCAGGCAAGAGTTTGGGGGCAGCATAACTTGGGTTTATCATTATATGATCTATACCCACAAGCTGGTAATGCCTAAACAGACCATCAAGGCTACAGTTAGGATTACTATAGCTCACATTTGATTCTTTTGTCACTATAGGTATACTGTAGTATGCACAGGAGGACAGTTCTGTCCAGGTACACTGTAGCCGTGATACTGCTCTATGGTATCACTGCTGGAGAGCCAGATTAACTATACAATATTTCATTAAGTTGACAAAAGATAAATTACATAGCCCATTCCTTTATTGTTTGTTTCGACCGTCTGCTTTTATTTTTAATTATTACAGATCAGGCTGCAAGGAACATCCTCCAGTACATAGTTTTATCTTTGTTAATATTTCTTTCCTCATGAATTCAACTAATATTGGTTGACTGCTAGGTATGCAGCAGGCTATGTGCTGGCTGATGTAATGAACAAAAAAAAATATGAGTCAATTACACGAATGTATCCACCTTAAGATAGGGAGGCTAGGGAAGATATGCATCAAAAACGAGGGCCTGGCACCAGATCTCCAGAGGATGTTAATACCACCTTCATCATCAATTAGCGCTATGATCAGGGGCAGGTTATTTAACATCTCTCTATCCTGTTTCTTTGCCTATAAAAAGAAGATAAAAATTGTACCCAGCTCATATGGTTGTTGAGCAGCTTAAATGGGGTCATAGATTCCGAGTACTTAGAACTCGGCACATGGTAAGCACTCAGCAAATGTTGCCAGCTCAGCACATCAGCTTATTTTTTTTCTGCTTTTTAGGGCCGCACCTGTGGCATATGGAAGTTCCTAGGCTAGGGGCTGAATCGGAGTTGCAGCTGTAGGCCTATGCGACAGCCACAGCAATGCTGGATCCAAGCCTCATCTGTGATCTATGCCACAGCTTGAGGCAATGCCAGATTCTTAACTCACTGAGCCAGGCCAGGGATCAAAGCTGCATTCTCATGGATACTAGTAAGGTTCTTAACCCACTGAGCCACAAAAGGAACTCCAACATCAACTTCTTGATTAGGGTACAACGGAAACATACAAAAGAAAAAACCAAACCAGTGTATTAGTAAGGAAGGGATAATCACATCCTTATAACCAGTCAGATCATGCAGGTCATTACACATTATTTTACTCATCCATCTTCTCCCAGAATATCTATTAAGGAGATGTTGAATTTTTGAGTGCATCAATAGATGACTCTTCTAAAAACAGTTCATCAGTTATGAACATCAACAGTAATGTATAAACATCCAAATTCACATCTTGTCAAAACTGAAATTGTTTTTAAATATTATTCCCAGTTTAACAGTCTCCCGATAACTTCTGAGCTGTAATGTTTAACCTACAGATTACACTAACCCAATGTTGATTTTGCAGGTCTAGTTACTAAAGAGTTTTAACACTTCCCCTACATATTTTACTGTTTTTATTTCCTCTTGTTTGAGATATCTTTTTATTCATAGTTTACCTGTCCCCAAGTTATTTTGAATGGAATTTTCCAAAGGGGGAAGACAATGTGGTAGAAAAAAGGAGAAAAATAAAGGGACGGTTAAGGGTGAAGTCAAGGATGGGTGGATGGAGAAGAATGCAGCGGGGAAGCCTAGGACCAAAACAAAAGCAGAGAAACACTCCCTGAGAGACATGAAAGAAGCAGTTCACTGGGTAATAAAATGAAATGGGGTCTGTACAATTCAGTTGGAGGCCAAAAGGGATAAATTCTGAGTAGACAATGTTTGCGAAACACAACTATAAACAAAAATCTGCATGGTCGGTCCCCAGCTTCCTTTTTTTCCCACCCTCCAAGGATCATTACCTTCTTATGGCTCCCACCTAACTACGCCACTCTGGGCAAAGCATATTTCTCCTTCCTAGTCTTTTTTTTTTTTTTTTTTAAGAACAGGGATTTCTTTCTGTATTTTCTTTCTGAATAGTAAGCCTCCATCAAGGAGCACAAAGGAAGGCAAGGCAAGGCGCCACAACCACCATGATCAGATCAGGAAGGTATCCAATGCAAAAAATAGAGAAGATCCTGTGTTGCTGGCGAAGGGACATGCATTGGGGAAAGTGGGCCTCCGATCTTTCTAGATAACCCGAAGTAGAAAATGCTTAAGCAGGAAAAGAGATTTCTTCACCTCCTTAGGAGCCCGGGCAGACTGTGACCTTAAAATCTTCACATAACACAAAAGCGCACAGGGAAAACCAGTTTAGATGCCTCTCTACACTGGTGAGGAAACTGTCTCAGACTGACGAATTTCAAAGTTTTACATGTAGGCAGCAGACTATATGCACAGGTATAGACAGAGACTGTCTAAACGCAGCGTCAACATGGGCTGAACAACAACCTGACCATTGCTGTCAAGAGTAGGTGTTGGTTTCTGCTTCGGTTGGTAAGAAAAGAACTGACTTTTCACTTCTTTGCCTTTTTGTCTTACCGGCTTAGTGCAAGAATTGAGGTTACAGGTAAAAGAGGGGCTCTTTACCAATACCGAGAATTAAAAATTTGTGAGACTGCATCACATTTCAGTTTACAGTCTGTTGGATTAAAAGAAAATTTCACCTCAGATTTCTCCCCCCCACACACACACTCCCGCAGGCATAGGGCGGTTCCCAGGCTATGGGTCTGATCAGAGCTATATGTAGCTCTTGGCCTACACCACAGCCACAGCAATGCCAGATCTAAGCCGAGTCTGCGACCTACACCACAGCTCACGGCAACGCCGGATCCCTAACCCACTTAGCAGGCCAGAGATCGAGCCTGCATCCTCATGGATGCAGGTCAAATTTGTCTCCTCTGAGCCACGATGGGCAAGCCTCGGATCTCTTATCTCACAAATCATCCTATTTTAGGTTCTTGTATCTTTTGGTTCCCATTAGGGGATGCCTAATGGGAATAAGGAGGTGATGTATGGTAGTGAGGAAGTTCCCAAGTAGTTTCTACTAGACCAGGCCTTCTGAAATCCCAGCTCCTTTGAGCTAAAATCCAAACACATCAATTTCCTGCTTACCAATTTCAGAGGTAGTATCATCAGCGGAGGAATCTAAACCCGATCGTGGCAAAAAGACTCTTCTAGATGTAAGTCTTGCTACCTGTCCAGCTGTTTCCCACTGCTGCAGTCGCATTCCCTTCAGTCCCAGGCACTTCAAACCCTTGGTCTGCTCCGAGTACTCCATGCTCCCTCACACTTATAGTTCTATACAGGCTCTTTCCTCCCTTCCTCCCAGTCTACCACCCTAGCCCTACTATGTTGACCAAAGCATCTATCTAAGCTTTACCATATCACTAAGGCTTTTCCTGATGACACCAGAGAAAAACCGATAACTTTGACTCCCTGCAAAACGGTCTCAGAGCAATGAACACATGTGCACAGCCAGCCAAACGCAGACAGCGCTGCACTCTGAGTTCATGTCTGACTTCTCCAAAAGGTCATGAGCACCTGGGAAGGAAGAAAGCTCATCTTTGGAACCCTGCCTCTTTCTACGGCCCATCCCTAGATCTTAACAAAATGCTGCTCACATGGTAGGTACCTGAGAAGTGGTTAGAACCTAACATGTGTTTTATGAATGAGTAAATGAACAAATGAGGCTCCTTAAAAAACATTTTTTAAAATTGTGGAACCAACTGAATGCCAAATTCTAGTTTATAGTTTTCCATCAGATTTCTTAATCCTGTCTTACCTAATCCTAAATTGACAGTCAATATAATATTAGTGATTTGCTTTTATGAAGTCTTTCTGAATTACTCGATTGAATTTTCATATAAACAACTTCTTTGCATTTTAATCACTTTACATAATACTTAATTTAATAATGTAATTTCCAGTCAATAACAAGAGAACTGATCCTTGGTACTCATACCACTCAGACAAGGGAAGGATAATGTTTGGCAGGAACTATTAGCTGGACTATTCACCAGGCCATGTTCATCAGTCAGTGACTTTTTTAAGAGGGCTGGGGAAAATTGGCTAATTTGCAAATTCAGTTATGGAAGTCATTTTAGAAAGCTCCTGCTGCAGACAGCTTGAAATCACACAGCAGAACTTTATAATAGAGTCAAATGTTAAAGCTATTCAAAGCCACGTGATTCATTACTGACCGTGAGATGAGCCAAGATGTCTTCTTCGATTTAACTTCAATAACTTGATATGTCAAGTTCAGGTTATTAAAATATGCCTATTCATTCCTCGGGGCTCCATATATACTTCCTGAATCTGGAACATTCCATTAAATCAAGTCAATATGTATCAAAACTGACTTCCTGAAGATAATTCCTTTTAATCCCCAGTATTGGCCCATGAATATGTTTCTAATTAACTCTCTTGAGATGTATCTCAGACTAAGTTGACTTTTGAAACTTCATAGTGTATATTCTAATACTCAGTTACCACAATAAAACAATTGGAGGTCTAGATTTTGTACAGGATAAGAATCAGAGACATGGAAGAAAAGTAAATTAAAACTACCATCATTAATCAAGACTAGAAAAATTTCCAAATCTTCCTGGCAACACTCCTAAATAAACCAAGTATCATCAGGGAAACTACTTGGGCATATGAGGAAGAATTTCAGAAACTTTTCCCTAGTATTCCTCCTGTTTCTTTCTCCTTTCCTTTTATGGCCAGTCCGACACTGAAGTTAAGACAACTATATAAGGAAATTTTAATTCAGAATTATAAGGCACCATACAATGATTCTTACTGATACAAAATGAAGAAATGCTCATGAACTACAATCATTTCTCTGTAATTTTTACAAACTAAAACATATACCAAATTGGTTTTAACAAGAAGTAGTACAATTTATCAGAGATTTGACCCAAACGATAAGAAAAAGCCAACATGGTTCTCTTAGAGAGGTGGGCATCTACTCTTAAGAGTTAATGCTGTTCTTGGGAGTTCCATTCGTGGTTCAGTAGTAATGAATCTGACTAGCATCCATGAGGATGCAGGTTCAACCCCTGGCCTCACTCGGTGGGTCAGGCATTGCTGTGAGCTGTGGTATAGGGGTATAGGTCACAGACGTGGCTCATATCTGGTGTTGCTGTGGCTGTGGCGTAGGCTGGCAGCTGTAGCTCCTATTTGACCCCTAGCCTGAGAATTTCCACATGCCATGGGTGTGGCCCTGAAAAAAAAAAAAAAAAGAAAGTTAATGCTCTTCCATAAGAGGTGATTGCCACAACTCAACTTGTAACTTAAAAAAGCTAATGAGGAAAGTAGAAAGCACTTTATACCTTTAACACAGATGCCATCAGAGCTTGAACCCCAGCAACCTCAAATACGTATTTTCACAAGCCATTTGGAGCAAAGCATTTTCACAAGTTCACTTCTAAAATGCTATTAATTCTCTTCAAGGAACTGATGTATCTAAGCAAGTTTACCACGCGATCCACATTCTCTAGTCCATTACTTTTACCAGGAAAGACACCCAACCAATAAATAATAACAATAACAAAAACAGTAATACTTCCTGGATGTAATACAATCACTTTCATTATAGAGACTTCTTCACAAGTTTCAAGCCTATGTGTCAGAAGATTTAAGTGCTGGGAGACCAGAGACCTGAGTTCCACCTCCCAGGTCTGCAACACCCAGCTTAACAACCCCCAGCAGTTCAGTTCAGCTCAGCTCTCTGAAACTCTTTTTTGCCCCCCATTGGTAAAACAACAGAACTAACATATAAACATCCTTGCCAGTGCTCAACTTTTATGGTCCTGTAATCCACTACCTGTCAAAGAGCACCACTTATGAGCCAAAAACATTGAATCGGAGCGCTTCACCATCCCATCACACACACATCCATTTAACCAAGTTGCATTGATTCTCTCTTCAGAATCTGTTTAGTTCTCCCTTTCCTCTCCCCAGTGTCTTTGCCCAAGTTCTGGCTATTATGTCCTGCATAGACTATGGCAAAGCTTTTTTGATAGAACCCCTTTTCCTTTCCTACTCTTCTCCAAGACATTCTCTTCACAACATGGCTAGAAGGTACTTTCTGACAGGTACACTCAATTAGCTCATGTCCCTTCAGGGTTTATCCATGGCTCTCTTTTCTCAGTGGAGTTTGGTCAATAAGCCCATGGGCTGCCTCGTGGTGACAGTGCATTAAATACCAGGTGCTTCCAGTCTTACCTCCACCAGGTCCTGCTTCAGGCACTAGAGACACAAAACTGACGTACTTGCAACTCCTGGAACACATCACACTCTGGCTCCAATTCTATGCCAAGGCATGTTCCATGCCGCTGGCGAGATTCTGGAAGAAGGCCTCTTCCCTCCTCTTCAGTTGTTCAGCACAGTCAGGACTCCATGCCCTCCTCTTCAGCAAGGCCTGTGGCTGCTCTCTGCAAGGCTCCCTTCTCCACACCAGGAGCCCCCTCAGGAGGCGCCCAATACATGTTAGCTGTTTGCATGAACCTCAGTGGAGCCAAGTCTTCACGCTTCTTACAGAGACCACAAGACCCAAAGTTAAACTCTCCGAGTTTATCCATGGTCCAATCAAGAATATTTTTCCAAGTCTAGCTTTGTCTGTTAGTTTTTATTCCAAGTGACACCAAAGTAAGTTATACTTGAAGTGAAGTGACAGTTTTCGGCTAGCATTCCATCTTTTAGACTGCATCCAGCGCTCTTCCCACTAAAGAGACTACAGCAATCCTGGAAAGATTTGACTTCTGCTACCTTAGTTACAAGTCTCAAATTTTCTCAAAACTTTTAATATTATCTCCAGAATACTTTAAAAACTTTAAATTCTTTCCATCATTTTTAACAAACTGGAATATTTCCAATGTTAAATGATGATTTAAAGTCTCTTAGAGCTTCCTATATCTTAGGTCTTATAGGAAATTCTTTACTAAAGTCCTTTTCCTTTGGGTCTAACATATTTGTGACTTCTGTTGGCTGGGGGTCTAAAGACAATAGTCTTATCTATATCTGACAGGTCTCTTCTGAACTCTCCTTACAATATACAATTAATTGTTCACTTCAATTAAATGTTCCCCTTTCTAAAAAAGAGCAAAGAAACTACAACAAATTTATTTCATAAGTATTTCACTTTGAATAGGAAGCTTCTATCACAGGGAGAGAAAGGCTATATACGTGGTTAAACTTAGAGCTTATTCATAATCTTCATGACTGATTTATGATTCGATCTTCCAGCTGTTAGCAAGCTGACCAACAGCCATGCAGTAGAAAGATAGTGACTCTTACTTGTCAAATAGATATGCAATCAATATGGTCCAAATTAGGAAAGCTTAAACTTGATTTGAGGGCAAGAGCAGAATTTCTGCTTTCACCATTAGCATAAAACCATAGCATTCTTACTATTAAAACGGAAAGGTCTGGTTTTCATAGCCCAATACCCCTTGGAAAAAAGGAAAAACTAGAGATTGATAGAATTTTCCATGGAATTATTAGATATATGATCAGGATATCCAGTCAGAATTCCTAAAGTAAATGAGAAAAATGACATTTATGGAAGAACTTTTTTTGATTTTTAAGAAGTTATCTGGTCACTGCTTTTATATTAGCTTGTTTATTCTGCATAAATCTATTGACACATATACAAATACGTATCTACTAAGCATTTATGACCAATAAATGTCACCCTCTGTTTCTAGTACCTTAAATTCAATATTTCAGCCACAAAAGGTAGATCTTAAGGGCCCAACCATCTCCCTCCGAATTTGCTCTTCTGAGCCAAAAAAAAAAAAAAAAACCCACATAAGTTATTTATATGTGGCTGTCATTGTCTTCTAAAAATGATGAGTCTAACAAATACGTTCCTCACCACAAGTTTTTTAGGCTCCCGTAAAGCTATCAAGGAATGCTAGCAAGAATGCTCACTTTTACCAAATCACTCCATTCCCACCTGAAAGAAGCAATTCAAAAGCCATGAGGGATACAGGACACAGCCCAAAAAAGTTGAATGAGAACTGTCGGAGAGTACAAAAGAGATTATTTAGTAAATAGCCCAATGATTCAAAACTTATAAAACTGATCATCTCTAAAGCATCATATCAACTGAAGGTTTATTCTAAGATGCAAGCTCTTTAATATGCTCAGTGTAAACCTGTCAAAAAAGTTTCCACTCATTCCATAAAAAATGAAAATAGATTAATTTAGCGAATTCCATTTAGGGCACAAAAGGCAAGGACAATAAAGTTTCAATAAGGAAATGGCTATATGACCTCCACACAGGGGAATGGGTCTACTCTTCTACAGAGTTCTTTGTTCTCTCAGCTGTTCCTTATAGCAACCCTGTGAGTGACATAATTTTACACCAATTTATAGAAGAGTTAACAGACGCTGAGACATTTAGTTTTCTTTCCAAAGCACACCACTAATAAACGGCAGAATTGATATCCAAAATCTACCACACTACCTCCAAAGTATACACGTTCTCCCAACAGATTTTAGAGAGGCCAGGAGCGGGTGGAAGGGCCCCGTCAATACTGCCACGACCAGGGGCTGCTGCAAACACCCATGGAAGCAGTACCTGCTGAGCAAGTGCCATACCGTCTCTGCCTCCACCTTTACTAAAAACGCCTTGTCCACCAGTGCTCTTGCTGGCCTAGACAGAGACTCTGAATCCCTCTCAACACACTACACTGGCCAGTCACAGGTAGAGTTGGTAGGTCCAATCTACTTTCCATCCCTGAGTACTGTGATCAACAACGAGACAGAATAGCTGCTACCAGTCACAAGGGCCAAACACTAGTTAACAGTATGCTTGTCTATAATATGGAGTGACTCTCAACAATGCTGACAAGCCTATTTCTATAGGAAGCCAACCCACCGTACTGAATTCCCATACTTTTCAATTCATTTTACTAACAATTATTAGAGAAACAAAATACAGACACGATGTGGGTGCCTCATCTGTAAAAGCTTAAAAGCTAGCTAGAGGAAGCCAAACTTACCCAGGCATCCAGGGCTCTCGGGAGGGCCACCCAAGGACGCTGACACAGTCAATCAAAATATTCCCTTGGAAGCAGCCTTGCCCTAACCACACAAATGACCCACGCAAAAATAATTCCAAAGCACTTGGATTCCATTAAATTCAAGTTTTGCTCTTCAACTACCAACAATTAAGAGGGGCCAGTCTCCTCGAGACCCTAATAAATTTTCTCCATGTGGCTTATAGAAACGGAAATTGTCCACAAAAATAACAATAGTTATTTTTACAGTTGGATTCAGTATTACAGTTCTCAGATTTTAGTACTTGACTTAAATCTGCTCAGCCTCTGTTTTCTAGTCAGTAAATGGGAATCATATACCCCTTACTCTCAAAATGAAGAGAAATTGCTAAACCTATGACGGGTACAGAGAAAGTACTCAATAAATATTACTTTTCCTTTCCTTCCAACTCCAGACCCTATCTTTCCCCCGTTGTTTTACTCCACGAATTCTTCTTTAATACTCCATCAAGTTATCACACAGGAGCCTAAAGGAACCTAACTGGACCAACTAATCAATCCAAAAGACTGAGTCAGTAAAGCCACATCAGGAGGCGCCTTCCAACCAGCACAACCACTGGTGTCCCTAGTATTGAAAAGTAGGATTTAAAGAGCTGAATAATCAAACACAAGAAGAAACAGATGAGGAAAAGAAATAGAACTAGTGATGTTACTTTTAAAGGGTGCTAGACAGAAAGTGCTGGTGACGGTGGCTTTTTGATAATTCAAACTCCACAACTCAGTTAAGTGGCTACTGAGCGGGCAGTACCTTGACTTTATGGCAAGCACTCAAAGTTCTGAGGGCCCTTATCACTAATTCAGCTGAAACCTGGAGGGACCCATATTCTTCACTGTTTGCGATGAGAAGCCCCTGAGTCACAGGGTCACAGTGGCAGCCGGCTGCTCCGCTCTGAAGATAACACGGCCCAGTCAAGTTCAAGGGGAGGGAGCCAAGCTAAGTGCAGCCTCACTCACAGAGGCACGCTCGGGCCAGGATGAAGCCGACTCTAAGCTCCCCACATTCCCATCTCATTGCACTCTGTCCGGCCATGAGACGAAGAAGCACGATAGACATTTTCATCCTCCCCTTAAAGAAGCTCTCCTAACAAATGTGTTTCCTGTCTCACTATATGATGTGCTAGACTAGGAATGTGTCGTCAGCTCTGCAGAAAAGACAAAAGGGACATGCTGTGTTTCTGCCATTTTGAAGACAAGACCAATCGTTGTCTTCACAGCAACCCAGCATTTAGGTGTGCTGCGATGCATTTGAAGAATCAGGGTTACTGGGGAGCGAGGGAGGGAGAGGAGCGGGAGAGAGGACAGGAGGAGACAGCAAGGGAAGATTCATTGACTTCTGGTGTTTAAGAGTTACTGCCAGGGGATTTCAGTTTATATTTTAAATTCCAGGAAGTCGAAGTGTTCTGGGTAATACATGTGAATCACTGGAAAGAAATCTTCCATTTTCTGGCTAGAAGGTGACTCCTTTGATAACCACAACATCAATGAATCATGGGTACTTTATGACTCAATTTCCTCTAAATGAGCTAAGAAAATGTTACTCTGGACCCCTCTAGGAATTAGCTGGGGAAAAGTGAGTCTCCCGACCCCTGAGCTCATCCGAACTGTCTTCTCTCACTTTCTTCTCTCGGTTAATCCCAGAAAATGGTACAGAACTGGAGCATCCAATCTTTAACATGCCCTGAAGGAGGCGCTGTGGGCGGGGAGTGGCCTTCTGTGCCTGGGACAGGAGGACCCACCTGCCCGTGTCTTGGGATGTTTCTTCTGCACAACAGCCTTTTTTTTCCCTTTTGCTCCCCTCTACCCTGGGCATATGGAGCTCCCAAGCCAGGGATCAAATTCAGTCCACAATTTCAACCTACACCACAGCTGCAGCAACACTGGATCTATTTATTTTTTATTTTTTATTTTTTCCATTTTTTTTTTTTTAGGGCCACACCCGAGGTACATGGATGTTCTCAGGCTAGGGGTCAAATACAGCCACAGCAACTC
The DNA here is from genome assembly GCA_004024745.2 of Catagonus wagneri. Lineage (NCBI taxonomy): Eukaryota > Metazoa > Chordata > Mammalia > Artiodactyla > Tayassuidae > Catagonus > Catagonus wagneri. The sequence continues at coordinate 17,998,362 of PVHT021183518.1, read as the reverse complement.
AGGATCCAAGCCACATCTATGACCTACGCCACAGTTCGCGGCAACACCAGATCCTTCACCCACTGAGCAGAGCCAGGGATCAAACCTGTGTCCTCATGGATACTAGTCAGGTTCATTACCACTGAGGCACTATGGGAACTCTGCAACACTGGATTCTCAACCCACTGTCCTGGGCCAGGGATTGAATCTGCGTCCCAGCACTTGTAGAGGCACCACAGCAGCAACTCTGACTGCTTGTATTTTTAATTCTTAAACCCTGGATATCTGGGTTTGGTAGTCTACAACATTAATCTCTATCTGAAATTGACAGAGCATAATCTACTCATTCTTTTGTTGAGCAAAGATTCATGGTGATTGGAGAATACTGTTTTATATATTTTGTTAAGTATATTCAGTCTATCTTTGTCCAATTATCCTGCGATTCTCACCCTTACTTTATCTGGGTGGGAATGGGGTCGCTACGGAACAATGGCGCAGAATCCCTCTCAGATACACCTGTCTTACACATGAAAGCTGCATTAGAAATCACAACACAGTGTCATCATCCCACAGAAAGCCACTTCACGCAATCTCCAGATAACAATAACTTTACAAAAACATCTCCTTTGGCAATGCAATGAGAATCTCAAGGCAGGGTCTCAATCTGAGCTTTGCCACTTGCTGTGACTTTGAAGTCATCCCCTTCCCTCTCTGGACCTCAGTGTCCTGATGTTTAAAATGAAAAGAGTGATCTAGAATGTTCCGTAAGCCACTCTCAGGTCTTGCATTCACTTCACAAAACAAATCCCCACAGATTTCTAGGACATGATGACTCCTAAGGCATACAGGATTATTTGGTACAATCGTTAGGTCATTAGGTTTTGAGTTTTCAGAAACACACTGATAATAGTAAATAAGCCACCTGTGAAATGTCATTTTTCTTCCTTCACTGTTTACCATCCTCGGCTCCTCACTTCCATACATTTATTAACCATATGATAATTCTATTTGCACTAATGACATCTTAAATAATCCCAAACAATAACAAGTGTCTGGTATGCAATACTTTTGATGTTTGACTTATAAATTTTTCAGCATCTATAATTTTAAGGTTAAAGTATGTATTTCAAAGGCCAAATACTTCAGAAGGGAGGGAAATTAACATGTGCTTTCCATGCACGCCCTGAGTCCAAATTTCAAAACTCTGTGCTTTAGTCACCAATGAAGTAATGATCAACCGTGTAAAAACCTGTCATCTGCAGACTGTGAACTATTTAAATTCTTTATGAAAACCCCAAATAGTAAATCAAATGGGATCAATTTTTTTTTGATTCCTCTAAAATTAAAGCTATGTGTAGGAGAAGAGAATTTCTTTGTATCAAGCTTGAGATGTTATTAAATGATATAATGTTGAATGCTATCAATTTGTAAGAAGCGGACTGCTAAGTCTGATTCTACAAAAATCCAAAATTTCTGCATGGCCAAAAAGGAAAAGCAAAACAAAACAACTACAAGCCAAGTTAAAACACCAACAATCAGGTGGGGGAGTGGAGTGGGAGGTGGGGACAGGCAAAGATGAAAAACTTTTAGAAAGTGGATTTGCCCCCAGGAGCATTTGTCAGTGATAGGACACATTTTCAGTTGTCACAACTTGGGTGCAGGGTGGGGGTGGGGAGGCTACCTGCACCTAGAAGATAGAGACCAGGAATGTAGCTGCAGAGCACAGTATAGGCCCATGAAACACAAAACTATCCAGCCCAAATGGGAAAAATGTACAGTTGAGAAACCCACTTTTAGACACATGAGAAGATGAGTCTCATGCACCAGTAAAATACAAATTAGAAGTCTTATCTATCAGAGTGGCAGAGTTCAAATGCTTAAGAATCTGTATTGGTAAGAGTATGATGAAACAAATGATATCTTTATTGGGACATGCAAATTAGGATTCTAAAGCCTAATTTGAATTCTCAGTATTGGGAGTGGAAATGACTCAACTTTTATAGCAGATGATTTGATAAAAAGCTGTTGAAATTAAACCAGAACATACCCTTTGATGCAGCAATTTTGCTTCTCAGAATTTATCCTCAGATAATCACCTCTGTGTACTAAAAATTCATTATTCACTGCTGCTCGGATGGTAACAGCAAAAGTTGCAAAGGCAAATGTTGAACAATGCAGTCTAGTTAAATATATTACAGTTTATGCTGGGATGGAATATCACGCAGCCATCAAAAAGAACAGTGCACAGCTGTTGATACCAATGTGAATTGCTCAGTGAACAAAGCACAGTGAAATACAGTAAATATTTTAGCAGTCTCAAGGCCATATGCTCCCACATCCAAATTCAAGAATATTTAAGAAATGGGTAAGGACATTTGCCTCTGTCTTCTAAATGGATGTTTAGAAGACAGAGGTGAAATGAAGGCTTATTTTTCACTCTAGAATAGGCCCTCTTGTATCTTTTAAATTTTGTACCATGTGCTACATAATCAAAAAGGCTAATTACATATATGTATTTGTTTATTTATTTAAGGAGATGCCATACAAGTCAACTGTTTAAAAACCTGCCTTAAGGTCTTTTAACTAATTCTAGTGTGAGTCAAAAGACGGGGGAAAAAGGGCACATTAAGACAGGGCAAAATTGAAAACAGTCAAGTAAGAGACTCTTGACCCAGGTACATGGGAACGCTGCTGAGTTCTGGGAAAACCACAGTGAGAACTGTGTCCTGGGACTGCAAAAGTAAGGAACTGGCAGAGAGCTCCTGGTGATAGGGGCTATGAGCAATTTCCCAGCCTCTCTCCCTCTCCACCCTCCCACCTCCTGAAGGAAAAGGGATCCTGCTGATGCCTCCGGGGATGCAGGGCAGGCTGGATTTCCCGCCCAGGCACAATGAAACTCTGTATTGTGACTGTTGCAAAACGCTCTTGCATCAGGCTTTTTCTTTAATTCCACAGGAAGAAAAAAATTCAAGGAGCTGTTAATCCAAGTAAATTAAGATAACCCGGGGAATTGGCAAGAGATAAATGAACTCAAACATGTATCAGATGGAACAGCTACCTCTTCAATTACAATACAAACTATGTTCCTTAAGTTTAAAACTAGGTTTTGACTTTATCCCCCCATAAGGTGATTTAAACTCTTACCGCTCAGATTTTTAATCCTAAACCACACATTTGTTATAGTTTGTAGAAGGGGCCCAGCACATTCTAGGGTATGCAGACTTCCTTTTCAGTTTTCTACACGCACACAATTTATAACCTGAACTTGACCTGCCCAACCCAAGTCCGTCCTTTCATCCTACTCCATACAAGCTGTGCTTTCTTCAGGCCACCATGGAGTCATTCTGTTTCTGGCCCAACTCTTTTGAGCACTTTGATCTAAATAACTAGGCAAGAAAAACACAGTGTCATTTGTAAGCTTGTCAAATATTTTAGGCCTCTAGTGTTCCAATCAAGCTTGTCAGGTGGATGAGACATCACCACACAATCTATTACTACACTTGTATACAACTGTTCTTTGATTTAAAGTGGAAAGTGGAGCCAAAAAAGTACACAAGGGAATACCCTGTACCTACTTGGAAATCATAGTAAATATTTTCAGGAAAAAACACACCAAAGATAGCCTAATTCCACTTACACTCCTAAAATCATTCTCCTAAAACAAGCTTGACATTAGACAGGATAATAGCATTTTAGGGCGCAAGAGATCGCGAACATCTACTCCTTAAACTCCTTCTCTGACAAATGAAAAATTTAAGACAAAAAGGAGTCTCATCCAAATGGCAGGACCTGGACTAGAACTTGGGTTTCCCAGAAGATTCATCATTATAACAGCTATCGATATAACACTGAATTAAATGCCTGACTAAGTGAAAATCCCAGTTGTTAAAAAATCCACCACAACAAGCCAATTCAAAATTAGCTAAAGGACTAGAATAAATATTTCTCCAAAGGAGACAGACAAAAGTGCAATAAGCCCATGAAAAGAGGTTTAACATCATTAGTAAGTAGGGAACCACAAATCAAAACCACAATGAGATGTTACCTCACACCCACTAGGATCGCTATTATCCAAGAAAAGGAAAGTAACAGGTATTGGCAAGGACATGGAGGAAGTAGAAACCTAGGGCAGTGCTGGTAGGAATATGCAATGGTGCTGCCACTGTGGAAAACGGTTTGACAATTCCTCCAAAAGTTAAAGAGAACTACCATATGATCCAGCAATTCCATTTCCAGGTATAGACCTCAAAGAAATGAAAATAGGGCCTCCAACAGCACTTGAACACCATGTTCACAGCAGTCTTTTTCACAGTAGATGGAGACAACCTACATGTCCATCAAGAGATGAATGAATAAACAATGATGAATTATTCAGCCTTAAAAAAAAAGGCAGTTCTGACACACACTACAACATGGATGAATCTTGAAAACATTACGTAAAGTAAAATAAGCCGGACACAGCAAGTGGAATGTTGTATGACTCCACTTACACGAAATACCCAGACTGGGCAAACTTATAGAGACAGAAAGTAGAACTGAGGTTCTCGGGTATCAAAGATAGAGAGGATTAGGGAATTCGTTTGTTTGTTTGTTTTTAATGGCTGTGCCTGCAGCATTTGGAAGTTCCCAGGCTAGGGGTCAAGTCAGAGCTGCAGTGCATCTGAGACCTAGGGTGCAGCTCTTGGCAACACCGGATCCTTAACCCACTGAACAAGGCAGGGATCGAACCGGCCATCCTCATGGACACTATGTCAGGTTCTAAACCCCCGAGCCACAAGAGGAACTTCTGGGGAGTTATTGTTGAACAAGTACTGAGTCTCTCAAACAATGAAAAGTTCTGGAATTGGACAGTGGTCATGGCTGTACACCATTGTTAATATATTCAATGCCTTGGAGTATGCACTTAAAAATGGTTAAAATGGTAAATGTTATACTTTACCATGACTGAAGAAAAGAGAGAACAGAAAAGCAGTATCAGCTATATGGCTTATGTGCTTTATAAGCAACAAAATATATAACCCCTATATTGATGGAATTAAGAACAGGCATTTCATTCAAGTTAGAAAGCACCAAAGCATCAGTTGTGAAACTTCCAACTTTCCTGGTCAAGATGACCAAAACATAACAGAAAACTGCTATAAGAAGTTATGTGCAGGTGAAAGCAATGTCTTTACTTGCTCTCTGGGGCTCTTTCTCCACCCAAAAGTGAGTGCTTGAAAAACATTACATATATATATATATATATATATATATATATATATATATATACATACACACACACATATATATACACATACACACACACACATACATACACACACACATATATATACATATATTTATACACATATATACACACACACACATATATGCATATATATGTATATTTATATATATACACACACACATATATATACACTCCATCCACAAGTGCTTGAAAAACATGATATATATACACATACACATATTATACATAAATATACACATATATACATATATATGTGTGGTGTATGTGTGCATGCGTGTGTGTGTGTGTGTGTGTGTGTGTGTGTGTATATAAAATTGTCCAACTAACACAGTGTTTTGGCCATAGACATTTTTCTTTTTTTAACAAGTTAAATAATATGTCATACGTTTGATGCTTGGATAGTTTTTACTTTCAAACTTGGCAACATGACACTTCATGAAGCATGTGTAAAGACATCTGGGTTAGAAATAACAAACCTGTAGCCTCCCAAGGTGCTATGTTTATTTAAACATGTGATGATGCTATTGTTCAAATAAACACACTTGGCTTTCTTTCCTTTCCCAACAGCATAACACAGACACTTTGCAAACGAGCATCCACAGTAGCAATGGTTCATGCTGAAAAGTGGTTTTATTATACAGTCACTTTTGAGATGTGTTTTAAAAAAAATGCTTCCTGTGCTAAGTGTTTTCCCATTTGTTATTTCTTGCTTCAGTTTCTAAAGAATCCTAATAAGGGCCAATCAATCCTACTTGTCGAGTCAACCTGAGACATCCCAAACCATCTCAATCATTGTACCCTCTAAAATCTTACAAGATCATTTTGTATAAATGGTCAAATGCAAATCAAGGAACCAGGGTTCAGTTTATTAGGGAACCCATGTACAAGGAGGACTGAACGAGCTGTCAGTCTGAGCCCCAGCAGCGTCATCAAAGAAGTACATTTGTGACGAAATGCTGCAGATTTTACCTAGAGAACAATGTGGAGATTTAGAAGGAAAGGTTCTCCAGGGATCTAGACAGATCACAGAGTGTGGGCTCAAGATGTGGGGAAAAAGGGCGATGTTTAGAGCAGGGCTTCTTAATGTTGGGCCAGTAATTCTTCCTTGTGGGGGTTGTTCCCCTGTGCATCACAGGCTACTTTGTGACATTTCTGGCCTCTAACCATTACATACCAGGAATACCTTCACCTCACCCCTCCTCCCCAGTTTAGACAAATGAAAATGAATCCTGACACTGCCAAATGTCTCTTGTGGGAAGCCAAACTTCTCCGGTTGAAAATAATTAGACAAACTCAACTTTCCCCTCATCTACATTAAGGGTATGAACCAGATATTTCAGAGGAAAGTGAGTGGGTACCTGGCTAAGGACATGCTTGGTAGATGTAGGAAAAACGAGAAGAAATCAGAGACAGAGACTAAGACCCAGAACCCAGGTGTCAGGAGACTGTACTGGAAAGAGGAAGAGCCCAGAGTGAGGTGAATAAAATACGGTGGGCTTTTGATGGCACAGAGGAAGGGGAGTTTCAGTTCTGTTGTCCCCGCTAATAAATTCATGATGACTATTGTGCACTTCTCTACAGTGTGGAAAGTGCTCCCAAGCACCATGAATGCAGGTCAAAATCCAGGCACCCCATGGGTAGGCAAGTTCAGGACAGAGATCATATGTTATCAGAAAGTCAGGACAATGGTTGTGTGATGGGTTTGGACACCTTGGTTTCACTCAAGTGTATCTTCTTTTAAAGACTAGTCTCCGAAGTTCCCTGGTGGCTCACTGGCTTAAGGATCCAGTGCTGGCACTGCTATGACTCACGTCACTGCTGTGGCACGGGTTTGATCGCTGGCTGGGAACTTCCTCAGGCCAGGGGCACAGACAAAAATAATAATACTAATAATAAATTAAAGACTAGCCTCCAATACTTTCAAAATGCTTAACATTAATAACAAGTAGGACTGAATCAGAATAAGAGTGGATCTGTGTAAATACAACTTACCATCCACTTCTCCTGAGAAAACAACTCAAATCTAGCACTAGCAGGCCAACAGCATCAACCTTGCATATAGTTGTACAGAGTCTGGAAAGGAACTTTTGTTAAGGGACCTGGGCTGCATCCCAAAGCTGAGGACAAAAGTCGGGAACAGTCATCTCACTTCCTGGAATGCCAGCCGCACTGCAGAAACCGGCTTGTGGCACTGGAGCAAAGAAAGTGAGAATTCTTTAGAGAGTCGGATACACACACCCCTTGGAATCAGGGAACACGATGAACAATGAGACTCTCTGACTGCTCCCCTGGAAAATTCTGTAGGAAGGAGCAAGCTAGAGGAGACCGAGATGTAGGGTAAAGCGGGAAGGCAGCTTGCCCCCCAGCTTTTACCCGGCAAAGATGCAATCCTGCTGGGACCCTGCCTGCCAAGGGGCTGACTCAAAGGGCGAAGAAACCTCAGCTCTCAGAAAGAAACTAAGGCAGGTGACCTGTATGTACAGTGTTGTATAATGTTTTGATTATACAGCCGAGCTCCTCTGACATGTAAAAGTCATTTCCTAATACCGTATCAAGCTCATACAGGAACTCCTTAAGTATCAATCATAAGCCTTTTTCTGAAAAACCACTGATTATTTGTGGTGAATTAATGCCTTAAACTTTTGCTACCCAAAGGGTGATCTCATGAGCCAAGCTGCACCCCATCCCCCCAGGAACTTGCTAAAAATATCAAATCTCAGTCCCCACTCTATACTGACTGAATCAGAATCTGCATTTTTATAAAGAGTCAAAGTAAATCTTATGACTATTAAAGGGTGACGCGCACTGGTTTAGACTATAGGTCTCTAGCAAAACTATGTGTAACAAACACCTGCACTGTTTACCAAACTACACACACCCCAAGGCACATCCAGAAATTCTGATTTAGGAAGCCAGGTGTGAGCTGGGCACCTGCACTTTTCCATAATCCATACGACATTCCGTTGTGTCACCAGGACTGAGCCCACGGATTTCAGGGCTGGAGGAGGCAGGCAGTTGAAGCCAGGGTTCATTCAGCAAAAGCTCTTAATGGCTGTCCCACCACTGCCCCACCATAAACATTTTTACACAGGTGAATCCGCTTCTCCTTCCGGAGGCTTCATTACATCACCACCAACCTCTGGCAAAACACACAATCAGCTATAATTCTGCTTCTGTGAGCTGTGAGGACTCCCACTCAAGATCGTCAAAAAAGACAAAAATGTCACACCCACTGGGGACACGCAGAGCAGGGCAGGTTGAAATGATACGGGAAGCCTCCAACGTGAGCCCTGTCCGTGGCTGCCTGGGATATGTCAGTTTGACTCAGCACTGACTTCTCATAAAGGCTTGTTATTTGTGAATGAAGATGAAAGGAACCATTCACCAGCCACCACCAAATGTTAGGTTTTCTTGTCTAGATTTTGTCTTGAGGGATGAGAGAACAGGACCTGATTTAAATCAGACCCTGACTTAGCCACTGTGATTGCTGCATACTCAAATATTCAAACTCAGCCACCATTGGAGCAGCTCAAATTTCAAATAACCAGCTAAAATAGAGCCCAGCACTCCTGAATCCCAACCCAATTCCTAGGATAGACTATTAGGCAAATTGGGCACTATTAGTCCCTGGTTCCGTATGTTTCTAAGAGTTAATTTTCTTAATTGAGATCCTTCCGATTTCTAAAGTTTTCAAGTCACTGCTAGGTAAAAAAAAGAAGAAATACTTCTTCTGGCAGAAAATGGTCTATAATATGATGAAGTTTGACAGAAGGGAAATGATAATTATTGTATGAACAGCACAGTCAGAAGTCTTTTACCAAATAAGGGTATGATTTCTGCAGTGAGTTGATTTCAATAAAAGGATATTTTCAGCCTGAAGAGTTTAGCCTCTTTTTCAAAAATGGTGTAACAGTAAATTTTCATTTAACATTAATGCATCTGTTTATCAAGTACATAGCTTTGGCATGTATGTTCTTTTTCTTCTTTTCCATACAACATGATGGTTTTTCGGGCACATTACAGGACTCTCAGATGTTTCTAATTACCCTCTGTGTACACCCAATAAAACAGTTGGCTCAAAATGTTATTAATACCACAAGAAGATCCAAAGGACTCATAAATCACCCATTCTTTAGAAAGAGACAATGCAGTGGCAAAAAGTGACATATTTTAATCTAGCTAAACAGACGTGGTTAAGAAGGTTCTAGTGCGTTTCCCTAATTTGCCAGGTAAAGGGCAGTGGTTTGCCTTCCTCATTGCAAAAGATTTCAATGTCAAGGTTCGTTTTTACCTCTTCTAGGGAAAATCTGAAGAAAATTAGGCTAAGTTTTTATACTAGGAAAGCTTAGAAAGTCTCCATAATCCAGTACAAATTTTTATTGAATCTGATGGGCATCTGAAATTTGGTCTCAGAGTGAAGAAATCTCTCATTACTGCATAAAGTTGTTTCTTTTTTCCACCAAATCTTACAAAAAGCCAACACTGCAGTCATGCCAGTTTTTCAGTAATTATTGCAAGAGTCTAAATTCAAGATAATGGAGTCAAGCAGTAAACCATTCCTTAAACACATACCCTTCAATTTAAACAGAAAATCAAGTTTTAATAAGTGCATCAATGACAGGATTACATTAAATTGGCAATGGAAGAGCATCTGGAGCTTCTCATTTTCTTTGTGATATAACTTTGGGAAATACATTGCAAACAAACTTCCTTACTAACTTTATCCTTCCCCATTTGGTAGTTATTTTATTTTCCTGGACTGCATAGCTTGAAGACGACTGTGTGGCTGCCCTCAAAAACATTTTCACATCATCTGTGATGTTAGTTCCAAGAGGTTTTTCCAACAATACACAAATTCATTACTCCTCCTCCACTTGGAAAGAGTGTCTATACCTGATACGAACGTTTGACTTTTAGACTTTTAGACTTTAGACTTTGACTTTTAGACTTTAGACGCAAAATTGAATCCAACTTGTAAGCCCACAAATGCTACAGGTATACACTGTACCACATATATGTGATTTCAATATCTATTTTAAGTCCGTCAGCGTCTTTAAATCTACCCCAACCTAGGAGTCCAGAGGTAAGTGACACAGATGACAGCCAGGTGAGTAGCACAAAGCAGGATCAAATGATATAATCACATACTACGTGGTATGCTTATTTTTCCTCCTGACCATAGCTTTGGACTCCAAAATGCGCTGCATTGTTTAAAGAGCTTTCACCCTCGCCAGCAGGCTTTGGCACCATGCAAGAGTGTCCTGGGTAAGCAAGTGAACCCCTCAAGGAGATGGCACATGATCCAAGGCAGAGAGGGGCACAGTGCTGGCCTGCTCCCTCTGCCATGAAGATGATAACTGACAATACTTTGTGTGTAGTCTAACCCACCCGGAGCAAGCCTAAAATGTAGGTAAAGAGCCTTCCGTGCACTAGTAACAGAGTGCCAACATGAAGAAATGAAAGAAACGTCCTCCTGTGTCTTTTTTGATGCTACTGTGCCAGCAGGATCAGTCAAAGAAGGAACTACGATCGCTGTGGCAGACAGGAAGTGTTCCCCATCCAAGGGGATGTAAATACGGCTGCTCGCTTCACAGGTGAGGCTTGCTGATTAAAAGAAGGATTTATGATCTTCAGGAGCAGAGAAAGCTCTTCCAGGCTATCCAAGGAACCCACACACACCTCCAGCCTGCTGCTTCTCGTAAGCCTCAGAACAGCTCTGCAGGGAAGCTCAAGGCATTATGGGATTCACTTTACCAGCATGGGATCTAGAGTTTTTGCAGACCGGTCAGCAGTACATCTTAACCAAACCACCAAGTATCAAATGACAGGCCAATGACTAGAGGAGGAATAGGAAAGGAAAAAAAAAAAAAAGCACAGGCAGACGTGTTTGAAATGGAACTTGAAGTGGTTCCTTAAAAGACTGTCAGTATTTAGATAGATGCAGGAACGAGGAGCAGGAATTCCATGCAGCAGGAAACTGTACAAAAGGTATGGAAATCTAACTGCACTTGGCCTTGAGTAGAAAGTACACGGCAGTCAGTGTTAAAAACGTAAAATCCAAACTCCCGGCATAGTGTTACAAAGGTGACCTTTTTCATGCATCTTGTAGACACTGGAATGTGTTCTCTCCTATGAACCAAACCCTATGGAGGTTTCTCAGATGATTATTCCACTCCTGCCTTCTCAAGTGCCTGAGAGGTCATGAAGAAGCTGCACTGGGGCGAGTTCCCTGGTGGTCTAGTGGTTAGGACCTGGTTCAATCCCTGGCCTGGGGACGGAGATCCCACATCAAGCCACTGCCCGCCATGGACAAAAAAAAAAAAACACAAACAAAAAACACACAGTGAGAAGCCACCTTGGGTAAGTATGTACACGCCCCCCTTCCCTGGGCGCCTGCAGAGACAATGCCCTCTGTCAACCAGAAGGCATTAAGCATCTCCAAAGTGAGGCCCTGCACTGGTGCTGGAGACACCAACACCATGTAGACAGGGCCTGTCCCCAAGCAGTTCGCAGCTCAGTGAAAGAAACAGGCATGGCAATGAAAAAGGGAGATGAGACTTCGCGGCCTGAGTGGTGCCAGGCTGACTCTTGCAAAATTGGTGCGTGGTGTCCAGGCAGATTCAGTGCGGGAGGACATTCTCCAGGCAGAGGCAGCAGTGTGACCAGACATACAGAAGGCCTGGAGTATGTGGGACCCCAATACCCCTGGAGGCACAGTTTGGCGGAAACAAGGAAAAAGAGGTACAGCTGGGGAGTCAGGCAGCTGATCGTGGAGGGCCCCGTGTGCTGTGCTAAGCAGTTTGGCATTTTCCAGAGATCATTCCACATGCTCAAGCTGACAGACTAGGGAAAAATACACAATTTGTGACACTGTGTTGCAGACTCCAAGGAATTTTAAAAGGTCATTTATCCTAGACCAGCCTAGCAAGACTCCTTTAAGAAGTCCCATCCACCCCCATGATACAGGCCAGGCATGGCTTAAAAGGAGCAATCGATCACGCATGCCTTTCTCACAGAGCTGGCAGACTGCTGAACCCTCTGTTACCTAAGGTTTTTTTAAAAACCGTCCTGACTACAGACATAGTTTCTTATTCTACCCACTTTGACCGCCCTCACTTTCTCAGCTTTAGGAATCCTTATCTTCTGTCCAATAGCATCTCATTTGCTTCTGATTTTGGCTTTTAGGAACAAGCTATTGCCCCTCCTTGGTCCAACCAACTGCTGGAACCACCTTCCCAGGAAGCCTCTCCCGATACATCACTCTCCCTCCAACACACACACATACACACACACACACACACACACACACACACACACACACACACACCTGCCCTCAAAAGCAGAACCAGTTTGATTTTCCTTACTGAAAAGCCCCATGCCAGGAGTTCCGTTACGGCTCAGTGGAATCGAATCTGACTAGCATCCATGAGGATGCAGGTTCAATCCCTGGCCTTGTTCACTGGTTTAAGGATCCAGCGTTGCCATGAGCTGTGGTGTAGGTTGAAGATGTGGCTTGGATCCTGCCTTGCTGTGGCTATGATGTAGGCCAGCAGCTACAGCTCCAATCTGACCCCTAGCCTGGGAACACTCATATGCATGGGAGCGGCCATAAATAGCCAAAAAAAAAAAAAAAAAAAAAAAAACTCCATGCCAAAAATCACGTGATCTGTCTTCTACAAAATAATGTTAGAGAAAGAAGTAACACAGCTTTTTTGGTAATTTGTTTCTCTAACAACCTATCTTTTATTATAAATAACCAAGATTCCTTCTGTTATAATTCCAGAACTATTCTTTTCCACCCAGGCAACAAGACCTCCTTGCTTCTATCCTCTGTGTATGAGGCTCTTTATCTACAGGTATTATTAACTATGATTCCCTGATACAATACACAGGGCTAAAACTGAACCCAAATGACATATAGGAAAAGTTGAATGAATACGTCTCACACCAGGCTTGGAGTTGCTCTAGAGTTTAAGTAACAGTTGCACAGTTGGATGATTAAGTTTGTGATTCCTCAAAAAGCTCACCACTCCCTTCATAAGTCTCTACTTAAATAGCATCTCACCAGAAGTTCCCGCTGTGGTGCCATGGGTTAAGAATCCAGCTGCACTGGCTCAGGTCACTGCAGAGGCGCAGGTTTGATCCCAGGCCTGGCACAGTGGGTTAAAGGAACTGGCATTGCTACGGCTGCTGTGTAGGCTGCAGCTGCAACTTGGATTCAGGGCACGGACAGCGAACTTCCATATGCCATGGGAGCAGCTATAAAAAAATTCTTAAAGACAGCATCTCACCAGACGGCCCTTCCTGATATGCCCAGATCCTCCCCGCACGACTGCCCATTCCCTCCTCCCCCCACCACTCCCCATTCCCTCTCCCCTCTAACAAGCTTTTATTTCTTCAGAGCATCTATCACGGCCTGACACTATATCACATATAATGCTTCTGACAGTGTATTTTTGGCAATACACATTTGACAGTAGTGTACACTCACCATTTGTAGTCTAATTTTGGCAGAACACATATGATACTGTCTTAACCACTAATTTTGGCAGAACACATATGATACTGTCTTAACCACTAATTTTGGCAGAACACATATGATACTGTCTTAACCACTAATTTTGGCAGAACACATATGATACTGTCTTAACCATTTTGAAGTATACATTTCAAAAGTGTTAAGTTCATCTGTATGAGCTCTACAATGTTATCCTCAAAACTGAAACCTCGTACTCATTAAACGCTATTTCCCCTCTTCTACCAATACCAGCAACTACCATTCTCTTTCTCTGAGAATCTATTCTAGGTACCTCATTAGTGAAATCACAGTATCTATCTTCCTGTAACTTGCTCATTTCACTTAGCATAATGTCCTAAAGATTCATATTTTGTATAGCTACCTATTTTTAATACAGCAGAAGGCAAGGACTTTGCCTATTTTCTTAATTGCTATATTCCTAATGCCTAAACCCATCTCTGGCACAGAGTGGGTACTCAATAAGTATATATGAGATGAATGAATGTTCCCAATACCAGCCTTTTTATTAAAGTATAGATGACTTACAATGTTGTACCAATTTCTGCTGTATAGCAAAGTGACTCAGTTATGTATATATTCTTTTAATATTATTTTCCATTATTGTCTGTCCCAGGAGATTGGATATAGTTCCCATGCTATACAGTAGGATCTTATTTTCTATCTACTCTAAATATAACAGTTTGCATCTACTAACCCCAAACTCCCAATCCACCCCTCTCCCTCCCCACTCGCCCTTGGCAACCACAAGTCTATTCTTAATGTCTGTAAGTCTGTTTCTGTTTTGTAGATAGGATCATTTGTGTCATATTTTATATCCCACACATAAATGATATCACATGGCCCAATACCAGCTTTTCAAGGATGCTTCACAGCTTGAAGGAAATACTCTACATTAGGACCATGACTCAGTATTAGAAAATAGCTTGGTAAGACCAAGAAATATATTTGGGAGTAGTTGGACAAGTTCGGAAGCACTTGCCCAGGTGAAAAGCAACCCCTTTCTTTTAGCATTGCATTGGCTCATCTTTATAAAACACAAACTTGTACAATATGCTAAGAGGAAAATGCATGTACCAGTTGCCTTTCCACGGTTTCTGTGCTGGATAAACATCACGGGATCCAAACAATGACAAGAGACTGGAAGGTCAGGTGTCTAAACTAAGCTGCCCCCTCCCACCCCACCCCACCCCCCGCCACAAAAAAAGTCACAATGCTTCTCCCTCTGAGAGGTGTTGTTGGATTATTTAATACCTCCGTAAGAGTGAATTGTCTTTCCTCCTCATGAAGAGAACCTACCTAACAAGTGTAGCAACATGAACTACTTCTATTCCACGCCAGACACTGTAGCGTTAAGCTGGTTTGGTGACACACATGGGCAGAGTCCTGGGGTAGAGCCGCAAGCCAATCTCGCAACAGGTGAAAGCAGCTGGAGGGCGGCATCACGACCATGGGCTGTTGAGAGCTCATTTACACTATTAGATCACTAGCCTCCTACCTAAAAAACTGAGAAACTTTCCTTCTGTTTTCCAAATGATAAATATCAACGTCCACTTTACAGAGAACTCCTCAGTAAGAGAGTAAAATCCAAATTCGTTAAGTTGAAACTCAAGATGCTGCACAGCCTGGCCACAATCTACCTCCCAGACTTGTCCACCAGTGTTCAGAGCCTTTCATGCTTCCGACATTAAATAAAAAGACCCAGTCTCCACAAACTACCTGTGCCTTCTTGTCTCATTTACCCATTCTCGACTTTACTTCAGCCTTCCCTCTACATTTCCAATCCATTTTTATCTGTGGACGTTTCACTGTGTCAAGGTGCAGGGCCCCCATCAGTCTATAATCAGGCAATGCGCATTCACCCAGCTCCTGCCATGAGCCAGCGTGTTAGCCACAGGCAAGAGCGTGAAGAACTGAACAGAAAAGTCCATGCCAGCCCTTCTCTCTCAAAGTATTCTTCCTCAGCTAGAAGCGGCATCTCCTCCTCTGGGATCCTGCCGTGAACTGTCTTCCTTTCATGAGGATTCTTTACACACACTCCTCACTTCCTCCACAAAGCCTAAGCTCTTTGAGGGCTGCTTTATGATTTTCTCATCCTGGAAAAATCTAGTGCAATGCTGTCTACATAATCACTTAATACATGGCCATAGCAGGCAACACAGGAAGACAAGAGGTATCTGGACTCCGCAATAAGAAAACCTGACTTAAAGTCACCTTGATCAAACCACTAAAGCCTTCGTATACACAGCTACAAAATATGGACACAATTATTTACCTGAGGAGAAGCAGTCATCAAATGAAATGACACATGGGATCATAGTTTTTAAATTATCAAATGCTTTTTATAAGTATTCATACGATGCTAAGGGAACTTGAGTACCTCCTAACGCCTCAGAGAACGCGGCATCACATAAAACGCATGTGTTACTTTAGCAATCACGATTGCCTCTCAGCATCTCTCTCTATAAATAAGTTATGCCAGGTGACAGTATTATTTTGTTTGAAACATTCTAGCTGTGACAACATAGAACTCCCACGTTCTTATTAGAGGAACTTGTAACTCTATAAATAATAATTTAAAAAGTCCCAGAAGGTCATCTTCACCACATCCCTATGAAATGGCAAGAATCCATTACAACAGCAACGGTTAACTGCCGGCTCACCCAACTGGGGATGTGTCTGCCTTTTTAAAAAGGGCAAAGGCAGCTAAGTGCAAGGAGGCAAAGGTCAGAAGGCTACAAAAAAAAAAAAAAGGTCTGCTTTAGAGAAAATTCCACTGAATGTAAATATTGTGTTAACATCATAACAATATCACACTCAAAAAAAATAAAGCATTTACCCTAGAATCTCAGATACTTCTGTCGGATATCATCTTAATTTGGGCCTCACTTTTTGTTTTTCTGTTTGTTTTTGGCCATGCCTGCGCTGTGCACAAGTCCCAGGGCCAGGGATTGAACCTGAACTATAGCAGTGATGATGCTGGACCCTTCATCTGCTGGGCCACCAGGAAACTCCTGCACCTCACTTTTAGAGCCACATTAAGTAGAAGTTATATTTATGATTTTTCCCACTGAATACTCAGGAAAGGAAACTATATGCTTAATTCTCATGAGAAATGCTCCTGCCTCAACCTCCCAGACACCATAAACTAAAAAGACAACACAGAAGCAGCACGGGAAGGAAGGAAGGAACCAGTGTCACCCTTGTGCCTGCTACAGAACCACCCACTACCTACCGATTATCCCCTGCATTGTGTGGCTATGTGACCTGGACCTGGAGAGGACATAGATGCTCATGAACATGACCAATGGCCAAGATGAAGCCAGCATTCAAATCCAGAGCTGTTCAACTCACAGTTGCTCATTCTCTGTTGCACCATCCAGCCTTCCCACAAAACCCTACTCCCTCAGCTACTTCCTTCCTTCCCCTTGTTCCTCCTACACGTCACAGTCAGACCCCAGAGAGTTAAAGAGGACTTGACAAGACCTGGTCCAGCTAACTAACTCACTATGTAACAAAGGCAAACTCACTGAAGCCAGTGTGCCTCAGTTTCCTTGTCCAAAACGGTGACCATCAAATCCATTCTACATCTTTCAACATAACCTAGACATCACCATGAAAATGTTAAAAATTATTTCTGCTGTTCTGATCGTCAATGTGGGTTATTTAATTAAGATGCCTTAACTCTGAAATCCACATGGTTTTCCCTGTATCACTGTGACTTCCTGGAGCAGGGGTCGGCAAACTCTGGCCCGACAGTCAATCACCCACCGCCAGTTTCAGTAATGCAGACACACCCATTCCTATAAGTACCGCCTCTGGCTGTTGTCATGATATCACACGGGGTTGAGTGCTTGTAACACATACTGAAGGCTTCAAAGTCTAAATATTTACTATCTGGCCCCTTAGAGTTTTCCAGTCCCCACCTTTCAGTAGCCTTAAATATCAGAGGCCAAAGAGCAGCTGACAAGTTACAACACATTTACAGTTTTTCTCAAACTCTTTTCTACATAACTTATTTATCAAAACATTTAACGTATTATAAACAAAGAGAGAAAATCAATTAGAAAACCACTTCCTATAAGTGATAAAATTATGTTAAACCAGTAAATTCCAAAAAGATACCTTACATGCCTGAAGACGAATTTGTGAAAACCTCTGTATTTCTAGAGAATTGTAATCTCTAAATTTTACAAAATCACCGTGTTCAATACTGTTTAAATCTTGTCCCTCAAATTATCTAATATTTGAATTAAAGCAGTAAAATTCCCCATGATTTCTGACATGAAACTATTCATTACAATGCCCTCTCCCTTTTATTATTTTTTTAAATTATATCACTTTACCAATCCTTCTTGGAAGAGTTGAGCTCTGGTTTTGAAATTTTTTGGTCAACAATTTTGCTCTGTTTTGCATTTTGAACAGGCTATGTGTACCCTGTTCCTAAACATCTGCTTAAATGCCAGAGAGGAAAGTGTGCAGCATGTTTGAACAAGCAGACTTCCTCTCCTTCTCAAAGTCTTCAAATATTTAGTTTCAAAGTGAATATACCATAAGCCAAAAAATTATTACCCAGACAATTACTTGGTCATTCCTTCAGTAAAGATTTATGAAAAACACCAAAAGAAAGAGGAACAGACATTATTGATGATGATGGAGGAAGAAAAACAATGAGAGTAAGGAAGGCAATCCAGGAAAGTAAAAATAGGAAAAAGCCATTAAGCCCTTAAAAACCTAACTGGGAACTGCTTTTTCCCTTCCTTGTCTACAGCCCTCTAAAAAACGCCAAAAAACAATTTCACTCATAACTGATAAGAAGTTCTAAGATTTTAGGGATGGATTGCATTTTAGAACTCACTTGATATAAGCCATTTATTTTTTGGATGAGAAAAACTAAGGTCCAGAAATACTAACTTGTCACACCTCATAGATTAGCAAGTTTAGTGGCAGGACCAGAATCTAGCTTCCTGATCATCAGTTTAACACACTTCCCGTTAGACTCAGCTCTCTGACCTGCTGAAGCATAATGTGCCTTTTGGCACTAATAGCTAAATTCTTCTAAAAAATATGCCCAAAGTACCACTATCACAGCCAGGAAATTAACAATAGCTTTTAAATAATATCTACAGGTACATGTTTTTTCCAAGTAGAGACTATCAAGAACAGTGCTTCAATCTCAAAAGGAACGGGAATCACAATAAAGCAATAGGATAACCAAAGAGCTAATAAGGACTTTAAACTGTCTCTTTGGATTTTGTCTTGATGGAAATCAGTTTGAAGCAGACACCCTCACTGCCCCCAGACACATACTCCCAAGACTAAACAGCAATATTCCATAAAAAGACCAGATCTAGCCAGTGTTATTATCTGTCTGACATTTGGGTTATTCTTGTGAGTAACTCATAAAGTAACATGGGTGTCTGTGATTATTTGAGTATACATGGCAAACCATGATTGGTCAAAAAAATAATAAAAGACATTTTTCTGTGACAAAAATACCGTATTGCATGACAACATGGCAGTGTGACAGCATTGAGTGGACCGCAATACTTTCTCCATTTACAAAGAAATAAGAAAGAAAAAAGAACTTGAAAGCATAAAAAGACTTTCTGCAGTAACTACCATAGTTCATATTTAAATCACAAAAAATTAAAAGGTTTTCAGTGCTGACAGTAATCCACTAGTGTCATCATCCCTCAAATCTGCGTCCTGCATCAACTTATAATTCAGTCTTTTGATACACAGCAGAAACGTGGCAAAAGATGCAAGTCTGCCTCCCTTCCGACAACTAAAATACAGATCTTTTGCTAATTTTTAGAAATTCTTTTAGAGCCTGGCTATTTAGGAAGTAAAAGTTTAAATTTACTCACCACCAGCCATATTTCATAACCTGAGTCAAATCTAACATAAATTCCACTTATCACTGAGCAGATAAAATTTGAAATTGATCAATGCAAGTTGGACGGTAGGGTTTTAATTTAAAGCCTCTTCCCTTCCGTCCTCCTGAAACCTCCCCATCACCAAGGCTGTCTGCATGATAAGCAGTAAGGGGCAATACTCTCCTTGCCAGTTCTCTTGGAAACCAAAAATCAAGTTAAAAATTATTCCGAAAGTAATTTCAAGGAGCTCGTGAAAGCAGCATATCCGGACTCATAGACAGAAAGTCATTCAAGCAGAGAGCAGTGTGAATGGGGGGGGGGGGGTGTCTAAACGCTCCGATCTCATACAACTCTATTCGGTAAGGACAGTTAGGGACCGTGGAGGAACTCACCCACTCGGAAGTTCGTGGCTGTCAGGGTGTCGGCAGCGTGACCATTTTCACTAATGAGAGTGGTGGTGTTCCCCTTCTCACAGCTGTTCTGACAGCTGCCCTTGGTGCAGGTCACTTTACAGATGCTCGGAGTAAAGACCACCTTGATGCGGCCAGTGTGGTTACTCACTAGGAGCGGAGGCAGGGAGAAAAAGAACAACAAACACATCAGCTTAGTATCCATGAACTTGCCTTGGAAGGTTTAAAAAAAAAAAAGGAAAAAGAGAAAGGAAAGGAGGGAGAGGGGGAAAGAGAGAGCCCACAGCCCGACAGGTTTAAGGAAAGAGGGAAGCCTTTAGTGCTTGCTGCTCTGTATCCAGTGGTGTCTCTGAAACAGGAGTAGGAAGCTTAGCAAACAGAACTCTGGGATGCACTCCAAAACCACATTTGAAGTCGAGTCACTGGAGTGGGATTACTAACCACAATGCTGCACTTTATTCACGGGCAGACAAAGAGCAGTTCGGAGGGCACGACAAATGAAAGAGCCAGCCCCGACAGGCAGATGTAATGCACAGAGGTTGGCCATGCACCTAGTGGTGAATAAACTCTTGTGTCCTCGACTTGCATACTTTCCCTGTTCCTCCACTTATTAAGTCACTATTTGCGCCCGACCCCTGGAAATGTTTTAGGCATGCGGCATGTCTGAAAACATCTGTCTCAAATCTCCTGGCACTCCCAGCTGAAGTGATCAAATCCTGTGACGCAGCTGCAGGAGCCCATTGCTTTTTCACAACTCTGGGGCACCCTTTCTCCATATAAATTATGAGACCTATATTTTGTTTTTCTGGGAAGAGAGTCCATCTAACAAAAAGAGAGGCCAAATCCCAGAGTGAAGGGTTTGCTGCCATTAAAATGCCATCCCGGAGCTCTCACTGCAGCTCTTCATGAGCCATCTAAAGCAGGTATTTCTTCTATTCACACAGTCCTCTTTTCAAAGCCAGATGCCATCACCTGTTACACAGCAGAGGCAGCACAGTATCACAAAGCGGGCAGTCATCTACAAGTCAGATTCTGGGTGGTAATTCTGGTGCACCATGGTGTGACTTTGGACATGTCATTTCACCTTGTCCCCAATACATAAGAGAATCAGATCTGCTGTTTCCCAGCCAGTTTTAACTTTCAGTGTTTATCAGGACCCAGCAAGCTATGGTCCCAGGCTAAAGTCAGGCCCACTGCCTGCTTTTGTAAATAAAGTTTTTTTGGAACACGGCCACTTGTGCGTTTACGTATTGTCTGTGACAGCTTCTGTGCGGTAACAACAGAGCTGCACAGAGAAGGGCTGGCCTCACCAGAACTGCTACTTGCAGCCAGGCCCCAATATAAACTCTGGCAACATGCAATGCAGACATCCTATTTTGACATCCACATTTGTGAAAAGCTCCCAAGCCAGGTCCTTCCACTTCCCAGGAGCCTGGCAGAAAGCAAAGGTGGTAGTGGCAGCTCAGGAGAGCAGCCAGCAGAGAGCGGAATCATCTTTGAAGCTTTAAGGCTGGTGGGAAGCAGTGCCCTTCCTGTTGTCACCGTGTTACTGCAGCGGCCAAAGGAAAGCCTACCTTTGGGTAGGCCTGCCTTGTGCCATCCTCTGCCCAACAGAAGAGATTCTCCACCTTTATACCGCGTTGGTTTGACCAGGATTGCATTTTCAGAAAACCATCTAAGAAGCCTCTACAGGCCTTCAACAAAATAAAATGTGGTCCGATCTGAGCTTGGAGACAAAAACCTTAACCAAAGGAGCCATTAGAACTTCAAGGTTGGAATGGGACTTCAAAAGTTTTCTGACAACCTTTATTTGAACACTTCTAGTGACAGGAAGCTCATTACCCAGTAAGATGGCACATTCTTGTCATGGGCAGTTCCTAGGAGGTGCTCTTCTTTCTCCAGCTGAAGTAGGTTCTCACAGTCAGTTGCACCCATCAATCCGAATTCAGCTCCCCACAGCCTCACACTCCAACGCCTCTACCAGGTGATGGCTCTTCAGCTCCTCAAAGCCACTGTGACCCCACATAAGCCAGGGAAACTGATATGAGAAGGGACCTGAAGAGATCTGCTTGGGTTGGCCCTCTCACTTCAAGGAAAATGGCTCTGGAGGAGAAATGTCTCGAGTTCTTTTCAAATGTTTTTCTAAGGCTGTTCCTTATTCACCAGAGGTTCTAACACAGGACCTCAGGACCTGCAGTCTGAGGTGGGGAGCTATCCTAGCAGCCAACCAGGTCCACCAGCCCCTTGCAAGATGGTATCCAGAAACTTGCACTACAAAGAGCCAAAGAGTAAATATTTTAGAGCTGTAGGCCTCAAGGACTCTGTTGCAACTATTCAACTCCACTGTGGTAGCAGGAAAGCCGAATGTCAAAAACAGCACAGCAATGAATGTGTGTGGCTATGTTCCAATAAAGCTTTATTTAAAGAAACAGAGCTTTCAAACCAGTGCTTTAAATGTTTTCACGACATTTACATTTTTTCTGGGACTCTGCCTCAGAAATTCCAAAAACTACGACAGGATGCCGATTCTGAAATCAGACAAAATTTACCTAGTCTGATTTTTTTTTTTTTACAGTAGAAGAAGAAAAAAAATCAGCTCACTCTAAGTTGTCAGACTGAGCTTACAAATACCTTAAGAACACTTTGTGTTAAGTGTGTGAAGCCCAAGGAAAAAAACAGACAACATCGTTCCACTTCAAAAGCATAGAAACTTATATTTTTTCTGGCTCGGGGTACAATAATGGAGTTGGAAATGGTGTGCCAGCTATTCTGTCTTCTCTGGCATTAACTCATAGTACCGGCAGCTGCCATGCAGATGCTCATACTGTCACCTAAATTATGCTCACTTAGGCCAACTTGAGACATCCAAAGAAAGCAAGCAGTTAATCATTATTCCAATTTCACCTCCCAGCTACCGTAGTCACTTTATAGGCACTGGAGAGTCTCCAGGCCTATTGTTTTTAAAAACTCAGTATGATTCTTTGCCCAAAAAGAAAAAAAAAACTGTTTTTGGCCTGGAGTCCTCTGAATTTTCAAAAGGCAAAGACAATTTCATATGACCAAATTCCGATTTTATAATATTCACATCTTCTTGGAAGCAGAAGATACGTTTTATCTCGTCTTTTCCCCTCCCCACCCTGTGTCTTACAAGCATGCTGCTACAAAGTAACCTAATTCTAAAACAGACACTTGTACCCTCAGCTGGTCCTCTTGTGTCTCTAGGAAACATTTATTTCTTCATGATCATTAGTTTTAGTTTTCCACATCAGTCTCAAAATCAGTACTGAAAAACTCAACTGTTTGACACTAAACAGTTATCCACAGCTCTCTGAGGATCTCCATAAACATTCAATGCCCTAGAAAATAGACTCTCCTATGTCCACTCCTCGAAAATCATTTCCACATACCCAGGGTACCGTGCAAAGAGTTTAAGTTTTAAAGTGCACAAAAGTAAGAGATACCGCTCTGAGTTACAAATTGCTCACATGTAACAAGCTAAAGGCGACACTACTCATCTCTTGGGAGTTCAGTAGCATTCAAAGGCCTTTCCTACAGAGGCCATTTGGTCTTTAAGAGGCCTCTTTCTCAAATGCCTTGATTAAATTCATACCTAAGGACCACTGCCTTCCATAAAATTGGTAACTGGATAAATATGGAATAAACAAAGCCATTCAAAGGATGACCGAACAACCCCACAGAGAAGGACACTCTGGACGCTGACCATCATTCTAGTCTATGAGCCTCGCTACACCAATAAAGACAGTAAAAGCCCACAGGTCAAACCAGTGGGAGCAAATTATCCCTAGCTGCACCCACGGCTGATGAATTATAAATCTAAGAAGTGCAAGTCAGACCAGTCAGGAGTTATAAGGCAACTGTTGGCGCAGCTTTCATTCTTGGTCCCTCTGACAAAAACATGTCATTTTTAGATCCCCATTAGGTAAATCAGCCCCAGACATCTTAAGCAAACACTTTCAAACTTTAGATTTTAGAGTCCTTGGCTTGAAAGAAATTGCCTGGAGCAATGCAGCACCTCCATTGGGCCTCCTAGTCAGTCAATCAAGACATTCAAGAGTCAACATCCAGTCTGCAGCTTTGGCCAGAGCCTGTGTGCATTCATGCCTCCAAGAAGAGGCACTGGCATGTGGGTTAAAACAAACCACAGACATGCAGAGCGAATGTCAAATGGATGGAAGGGAAGCTGATCCCCTCCTCAGTATAAAAACTTTCATTTCTGCTCCCCAACCCTTAATGACAGAGCAAAATTCAAAAACGTGGACACTGTTCTTGACAAATGGACTTTCAGGTCTAGAAAAGAGCACAGCTGCCATCTTTCAGTCATTAAACTGAACGTGACCAAAAGCAAAGGCAGCCGAAGAAATAAATACATCAAGTTCAAGGCTCACATCAGGGGTCATGAACAAAGAGTCCCTCCTCCGCATTCAACCAGAATGCTGCAGCAGCACATCAGCATTCATCCAACTCGACAAGGGGGCCAAGGGCACAGATGATATCCTCTGGGAAAGAGAAGCAGCCTCTCGGGGGTTAAAGGCTATCATCCTGCCCCGTTGACTGGGGCCTGTTTAAAGAGACTTCGGAGCCGAGTCAATACACAGGTCACATGGCAGAGAAACAACTCATTCTCCCACTTTGCAATCCATTGCCTGCCCAAAGGCCAAGAATTCTTTGAAGGACAAATCATAAAAGTATCAAAAAATGCTTCAAATAACAGGACTTGCTTGTTCAGCGCTCCAGGCTTGCTTAACTCCTCCTGGGTTATTAAAATAATGCCCATAGGATACTCTGTTCATCAAGAAAGGGGCCCCGGAATCGAAATTAGTATTAGGTCTATTACTTCATCCAATTGACTCAGTCATGGAAAATTCTCTAAGACAGAAACTCAGATCTCTAGTTCTGCTACGGGCACTTCCTCAGATAAGAATCTAGGGTTACGTTCCAGCACCATATCCTGGAGTTTTTCCATACAGAACTGACTACACGAAGAGGAAGAGAAACAGTTGCTGCACAGGTGATATAAACTAAAACATTTGCGCAAAAATTAAAAAAATAATAAAATTAAATAAAAATAAACTAAAACATTTGCGAGTCCTTCTCCTTCCAATGCTCCCTTAATATGCACTGAAGTAAACTGTGTATCAGCTATTCATCTCTTACAGATATATAGATGACTTCCCTACAGTGTTATACATGTAAGAAGACAGACCTAGAGAGAGGCAAGGGAAGAGAGTATGTTAAATCATTTAATACCCAAAATACATTTCTGGATAGATTCTGCGTTTCTAGAAGAATTGCTTATGTCTCATTAAAAACCAGGTATTAAACATTTACCATGCTTTAAAAAGTTAATACAGTCCCTAAAATATTCATTTGTCAGAAAGGCAGCAAATTCTCTCCCTCTCTCCCTCTTACACACCTTACACACACACACACACACACACACACACACACACACTACCCACTCAAGTATGACTTCACTTATTATTTCATGGAGAAAACAGAAGCTACAAAGATAGGCCTACCAATGTACCTGGATCTATAGTTGGCCTGCCTTCCTCCCAATGAAGGAGGTGGTCCTACATAAGGCCAAGCCCTCCATAAAAGCAATGGATCTGCCTTCCTCTCTCACCCAAAGACTTCGTCCCCCTCCCTTTCCATGAGCGGGCAAACCAGCTCTACGTGTCCTATCTGTCGAGAAGACCTCTCCTCTCATGGTCCCCACTCGACTCTCTTGCAGGTACGGCTCTTCCCAGCTCCCCTTACAGCACAACTCCTCAAAAGCACCGCTCTACTGGCTGCCTCCACTACCTTCCCTCCCGTGCTCTCTTGAACCTGCCAGTCAAGCTTTAGCCAACACTTCACCAAAGCTGCCCTTGTGAAGGTCACCGCGGCCCTCCACGTTGCCAAATCCAATGGTAGATTCTCTGGCTCCTCATTACTCAAACGTTCAAGTCTGTCTGACACAGAAGAACCCCACAGAAGATATACTTTCTTTCTTCACCTGGCTTCTAGGTGACCTCGTTCTCTCACGGTTCTCTCCCATCTTGCTGGCCACTGTGCTTCAGGTTCCTGACCAGGGGAAGGCTCCAGAGCTCAATCTTTGTAGCCTTTTCCTTTCTATACTGACTTCCCTGGTGCTAGCACCCTAACCTGTCTCACGGATTTAGTTACTATCTACAGAGTTCTATAAAGAAAATGTGTAACTCTAGCCTGGACCCTCTCACCTCATACATGTGCATATGGGTCCTAGTGGTGTGTGTGTATCCAAGAATCCAACTGTCTGGCTGCTTAGGGGACTTTGCTAGGAAGGTGTCTAAGTTCTAGGGGACATCCAAAGTTAAACATTCAAAATTAAGCTCTGATTCCTCCCTCAACTCACATCAACCTGTTCCTCTTCAAGTCTTCCTCCATCTCTGAAAACGGTAAGCCTATTCCTGACCTTTTCTTTCCTTTTTTTTTTTTTTTTGGTCATCTGAGAGTCAATACAGCATGCAAGTCTTGTTCCTTCTACTTCCAGAGGGGACAACTTCTCATCGCCTTCATGGCAGACATTCTGATGCAATCCAGTATCATCTTCTGTCTGGATTATTTCAACAGGCTCCCAGCTGGACTTCCTGCCTCCAACTTTGCCCTCTTACAGTCTTTCCTCCATACAACATTCGGTGTATCCTTTAATGAATAGCAGCAGACCCCAGTGCTTCCCCTTCAATGGCTTCCAATCCCAATCAGAATACAAACCAGTGGCCTCCTGGTTTTTTCCACAAGTTGTGAGCTCCCTGACCTCGTCCCTTACATATCTTCCCACTCACTCACTTTGGCTTCCTTGCTATTCCTCAGATCCTGGCACCTTCCTGTCCCCTCTGCCTAGAAGACTCTTCCTCAGAAGCTTACTCCCTCACCTTCAAGACTGCTCCAGAATGTCACGTGATCCTGACCTGACATGAAACTGCAACAACCCACGCACATCACCGATTTCCTGTGCCCTGTTTACATCTCCTACTTAATACAAGTACACTTTGTAGATTCAGTGTTTGATTGTTGTCATGAAAACACAGACTCCACGAGGGCAGGAATGTGTCTGGTCACCACTATTTACCCAACATGTGTCTCATAGCAAGTGCTTTTGAAATAGCAAATTATTCTTTAGGGAACTTAAGAAATAATATTTATCGATAGGATAACTATCAGTAATTTAAAAAAAATACTTCTATGAAAACTTTAGCCTCAAAACATTTATTTTATGCTATATTTCTCAGAGAGAAACATTTTCATCATAAAAATTTCAGATCAAGGAAAAGCACAAGTTGTTATTCAGGAAACCCTGCAATCATTACAAAACATATTTTCCCCCAAATCATTAAAACATTACCAAAAAACGGCTAACGATATAAAGCAAAAATTTTCAATTAAACATGCCAATGATAGAATAACTGAATAAACAGGAAACAGAAATTTCTCAAGCACTTTTGCAAAAGAAAAACAAGCAATTATATGCTCTCAAAATTTCACAACACACGAGACAAAAATTAAATTGACACATAATGGAAACTTGCACTAATCTGATAAATAAAATTTATGATGATGTCTAAGGAGTTTAGTTTATGAATATATTTCTGATTTACTCAGTATTCATTTCCTTTATTAGGCTAAGAACAACTAGGAAATTAAAAACACTACTACCCAGATTCTTTCAGTCTGATATGAATTGCCACTAAGCCATAAAATCCACCCCAGAAGAGAAATCCGTTTTGGTCACCGGCTCAGGGAGATCGGCAGAGGGACTGACCAGAGGTCCAGCAACAAAGATGGCAGATTTCACCCCAAATTTCCAGTTCTTTTAGGAGTCAGGTCTCATTTCCCATTTCACTCATTTAATCTTTGTTTTGGCTTGACTTGAGATCACACATTTTCTCACCGTCAGTCTTGCCCTGCCAGCCAGACTCTACCACCTCCAGGAACACTTTAAAAAGCACACCTTGAGAATATGAGATTGTTTTAACCTTTCTTTTTTCTCCTTGGAGTTTTCCCTCTTTAAATACCAAACTGAAGTTCTCTTCTCTAGAAATATAATAAAAGGTCCTGTTTTTTATCCCTGGAACAAAATCAAACAGGTTTGAAGGTATAATATATTTTACAGTCAAAAGCAGCTAACTTTTACCCAACAAGTAGTTTACTCACCCACCAGGAGCTGACTCAGAACATTTGGGGAAAGAAAATATAGTTGGTAATAAAAGTAGAGAACTAGCAAAACAAACCATGGCTCTCTGACATTTTCATATTTTGACCTTTTTTGTAAAATATTTTTCTTTAACATCATAGACCCGGAGGTCATTCAACTGCCCAGGCATATTTCATGGAGTATGCTCCTCAGTTCTAGTGTCCTACAACAGCAGCAAGCCATTATCCCATGGAGTTTTCTTCAACATGACTTTAAAAAAAAAAAAATTGTCTAGAACATGTGGTGATCTCTCCTCTGCTCCTAATCCTAAATACTAGAGAACCATCTCCTCCAGGATGAACAGTTGTATTTTGAGATGCTATGACTGCAGAGTTGAAGAAACCCAAGACTAAAGCTCCTAACTTTACAAGTAAGAAAAATAAAGAATGAGAGGAGGCACAATTTTCTCAATTCTGAACTGACAGTGTCATTCACTACCTCGCTTTAGAATCCTGACAATCATGGCCACCACACATGGGGGAGAGTTAAATGAGTTTGCCCAGGGATTTTTAGAGGAGTTTTTGGGCATCGGGGTTCAAGATGTTGCTCTAACCGTTTGTCTCTCCAGGAATAAATTCCATCGAAAAGATACACTTTTTCAGGTGAAAAGTCTCCACTTCCCTCAAGGAGCTCGTCAGCTTTCACAGCTGCATAACTGTCTAGATACCACACTGTGGCCAGGGCAGTGGAAGGGGCTTAAGAGCAAGTGACAAGAGGAAGATTTCACCACTGGATCAAAAGAACAAGTTGCAGGGTGGGAAACACTCACCTGTCTTCCATCTCTAACTCTCATTCCATCTGGCTAGTTTGTGTGAACCCGTTACAGAAACAGTGGGCTAGATACACTTTACATGACTCAAATTTTCTGTCCCTTAATTTTAGAACAGAATTAGGTTTTATTTATCCCCACATTTGTTGCTTTTCCAAAGAGAATTCAATGCAGGCATTTGTTACCAGTCTATCACTCAGCATTTCCATAAATAACATCTGTTTGTTTGCACATGGAGAAACAAGTCTGACTAAAAGGACAGATATCTACTGCACTACGTGTTTACCAAGGAATGTACTGCATGGCTTATTCACAAGCTTGATTGAGTGGGAGCCATTCCTCAGGAGGATCCCCAATTATCTCTACTATATATTTTGAGAATTAGGATTCTATATAGTCTATACAATGGTTATAACAAATATTTCCAACAAAATCAAACTCCTTCAAAGGAAATGAAGACTCTTTCCTGCCTACAGCCAAGCCAGCCTCAACTTCAGCAACCACGTGTACAGCTAGGGCATCAGCCAGGCAGAACCACCCAATGATTCTCACCTGCTTCCATCACAGGCAGTTTCCTCTACCCACCCCATCCCCCAAGAAAACCTGTCCTCCTTTCTCTCCACCTTTCACCCTTTTGACCCAACTAAGCTACCCGCATCCATCCATGATTCTCATCAACCCAAGCAGGACCAAATATTACAACCTTCCTTGGCTCTTTGCACCTATTTCTATTTATGTTTGTTCTTCTCCTCAAACCTTCCCTTGGCCTCAATCAAGCCAAAGAAAACAGTTTGTATTCTTATCCTCTTTTGCCATTTTTAACACACATCCCACCTGGTGGGGTGATTCTCTTTTTTGGGAACAGGAGTCTGTGGCAAGAGGGGAGTGACCTGGGAAAGAATGCAGGGGGAGGAAATGAAGTAGATCAAGGGCAGAGAAGTGACTTTTCCTCAAACAACTAATACCTGGAAGTCACAAAACATTAATGGAAGTGAATGCTCTGAAGAGTCTACTGTTTCCAGAAGGGGGCTTGGAAATTTCCCTCTTATACTAAAGGCGAACACAAGGAAGAAAATAACCCGCTATCCTTTACAAAATCTAAAATTGTTCTTGAAGGCAAAAGTCAAAAGACAGGGCAGAGAAGCAAACAAAAACATACTGTGCCCTGGACAGGCTTCTGAGTCACTGGAGCTGCCAGGCTAAGCAGAAACCTTCAATGAAAAATCCAGTGCAGACAAAATACTATAAATTTGAAAGCTTTTTATTTTAAGAAGCACTAAGGATGCTGAATATATGAATATCTTTGCAACTCTCAAAACTCCTTCAACTCAAAGAAAAAAAAACTGTTGAAGTAATTAATTGTACAGAAGGAAATTGGCATTTTTAAATCTCTAAAGTAATTCAGAGTTACAGAATCAGGGATATCCATGCTTGCAGAACACTGATTCTGTCATTTAATTTTTCTCCCAGCACAAAGTTCTCTCTGGCTCACTTTTTAAATGACTCCATCCAATGGCCCCAGCTACTCTTCCTGAAAGATTACTGCCAAATTCAATAGATCTCATCATTAGGCAAGATTTCAGCCTAAATATCCCTTTTCTCAAAGTCATCACATTATATCTAGCTATGCTCTGGTATCGTGTGATAAATAAAACTGAAAATGATTAGTTGCCAATAAAAAATAAATTACCAATGTGTAATTACATACGATAAGTTTTTCAGCTGTCAGCTAATACTTTTTAGGTTACTCATTTTCAATTTTTCCCTTTTGAGTCGCATCAAGATAATGCCTCTCCTACTGAACAATGATGGTTTTAAAACGTGTCCACAAATTCTTTGCTATGTCTTTCTTCAAGAGATGACGTCCAACTCCCCTCCCCTTGAGCTTGGACTGGTCTTAGCAACTCATATTTAAAGAATAAAGCTTAAGTGATAGTTTGCAACTTTTGAGACTAGATCATTAAAAGGCACTTCCCTCTTGGTCTTTCTTGGATCATTCAGTCTGGGGGGAAGCCAGCTCCCATGCTGCGAGAATACCTGAGGAGTCTACAGACAGGTCCATGTGACAGAGAACTGAAGTCTCCTGCCAATCACCATACGATTGAGCAATACTGAAAGCAGATCTTCTAGCCCCAGGCAAGCCTTCAAATGACTTCAAATGACTGCTCTTTGTCATTATCCAGGATTGCAACTTCATAAAAGATCCTGAGCCAGAACCAATCAGCTAAGATAATCCCTAATTCCTGACCCACAGAGATGTTGAGATAATGTTTGTTGCTTTAAAAAACTAAGGTTTGGAATAATTTGTTTCATAGTAAAATAGCAATAGATAATGTAAACACAGACACATTATTCTCTGCTTTTCTTTTCGCCTAGATTCTGAGAATACAGAAACAGTATGTATGGATCTTTCAAAACACACAGAGCACTGTCTGTATGATTAATGGGACTCGTGAAACGTGTAGTGAGCACTTACTAAGCTACAAAGCTCAAAGCCACACTGCAATCACATAAGCTGCACTCATACCCATTTCACAGACTAGGAAACTACAGAGACACCCTGCAGAAACTTGACTAAGGTCATTTTGTTAGGAAACGGTAGAAGCTATAAGCCTTTGTTCTTTTCTCAAAACACCAACGCCTCTCCTACACTTTTAATGAGCATTCTTATGAAAATAACATGACACTAAGCACTTGGAAAGGTTGCAGTGGAGAGAAACAAAGATGGCGCACATATGGGAAGGTTAGGATGGAGGAGGAAAACGAACATAGATGGAGCACATACTATGTGTTTGGAAGCATGTTATGTATCATATCCTTCATCTCACTTCATCCTTACAACAGTACTATGGAATAAGTGTTAAGATTTTTATTTGACCAAGAAAGTAATACAGGTTCAACAGGATAGGATTATGTTAAAACTATTCACTGGCTTCACCCTCCAAATCTTGCAACCATGAATAGAAAAGAAGACATGCAGAATAATGCCATTCAACCCATCTACCACACAAGGTTGTGGCAAGGGCCATATGACATAATTTGTGTGGATGTGACTCATAAGCTGTTAAAACATTATACAAATCCAAGAAGTCACCATTACATGCAACTAGTAGAGCAACTGTGAGAAAAACTCAAAGAGCAACACTTACCCTAGGATATATTATAAAGAAAAACACAAAGAGCATCTAAATATGGGAAATTTTCATCTTGAGGTGTTTGCTTTCAGGATCCCAATTATTACTAAAAACCCTAGAATCAAGTAAAATTCTACGGTGGACTTTGGTTTCTACATAATTTCCAGATAAGATCTGATTGCTTCACTTTGTTTGAAAGGTACCAAACAGGATTTCAAACCACAACAGGAACCCACTGATTAGAAAGGCTTATTTTGCATTTTGTTTTTTTCTTTTTACAACCTCACCTACAGCACATGGAAGATCTCAGGCTAGGGGTCAAACTGGAGCTGCAGCTGAGGCGTAGGCCACAGCCACAGCAACAATGGATCTGAGCTGCATCTGTGACCTATATCTCAGCTTATGGCAATGCCACATCCTTAATCCACTGAGTGAGGCCAGGGATTGAACCCACAACCTCATGGAGACTGTGTTGGGTCCTTAACCCTCTGAGCCACAATGGGAACTCTGGATAATTTTTTGTTATACAACTTTTACCCTGTATTAGACAGTTCTTAAAATGTGTTATGGTCATTAAAGTCTTACATATAGTAAAGTTAACAAACATTTAAAATACATTGAAAGGTGACTTTGTACTCACCTGAAAGTAATTTACAAGAAGAGCTAAATTAGAAATCTTTTCAATGAACAACATTCATTTTAGAAATTCTCATGGGGCTTTAGGGGGATTTGGGAGGCAGTCTGGCCATGCCCATGGCATGTGGAAGTTTCCAGCTCAGTGGTCAAACCCATGCCACCACAGACCCCAGCCACTTCAGTGACAACACTGGATCCTTAGCCCACTGTACCACAAGGAAACTCCTGTTTGGGCAATTTTTAACTCATTATATTTTTGGTTCCTAACAAAGATGTGTAACATGTAGGATACATTTTAAATAGTCAAATAATCTACCAATATTACAATGTAACGCAATGAATTGATGCATATTAAGCACTTAGTGCAGTGGTTGGCATACAGTTAAGTGTTAAAATAGATGAGGAGAAAGATGAGGACAGAATCTCCAAGGTTTCTTTGGGAAAACAAATGAGCCTGTGTCCCAATTTCCTAATTACCTGATCTTCAGAGACAAGAGTATAATTTACAATGCCTAAAGCAGGTTCCTTAAAAATACATATTATATGTTCTTGAGGTACCTTAAGGTGTGGTTTGGAAACTGGGATCTCTGACAAGAAACATTATGAATCACTTTACCCACTAAGAATATTTTTTAAACTCCTTTAAAAAGAGGCATCTAATTTTGTTACATTTTCATGTTCAAGACATGGCAAAGCATGCCTGATATGAATTTATACACACTCCCCATTGTGGTTGCCTGAAAACTCATACCAAAAACGACGACGGATGAATAAAAGGTATGATGGGCTTTGGGGAGTCTTACTGAAAGTGTTCCTACCCACACTAAGGAACCCTCACTGGACATTTTCCAGTCAATGAGAGCAAGAATCTCAGAGACTTGAGAATGATTCTATTAAAACTCTAAATGGCCGCTCAGAATAAATGTAGTAACAGATCATGCCTTCCTGAAACCAGGCCAGGCAGAACAACTCTAGACATGTTCCAATTGTCTCGAAGAAAAGATGCAACTGACCCATAAGCTCCTCTATCACCAGCCCAGCCCAAGCTTTCTTAGAAGTAAGGGGAGTAGTCAAGAATAAATGCTAAAAAGGGAGTGAAAAAAAGTAAGGCAGCTGGGGTTTCTATCCCTAAAAAGCAATCTTTGATGCTCTGAGATGTCAAGGCATACAGCTGTTAGAGGGAAGGGTACAAATAGAACATGTGCTAGCTACAGTCTCTGTCCACAGCATAGTGAGAGGGGTGAGCATGACCTCAAGTGACGGAACGGCATCGTGAAGCTGTGTGCAGCAATAAGAGAAGCAGACTCTAAGAAGATCCAGCAACAGCCATCCATAAAAGCCAGACCTCATGGAGACTAGGACATATTTCAGTAGCTGCAAAGATGTTAAGAATCCACAGTACTTTCAAGTTCTTTTAGCAACGCATTATATGTTGCCCTGACCCCAGCCCTTTTCCAAAAAGGCTGATGAACTTCATTCTTATATCCAACGTTAATAAGATAGAAAGCTTCTCTCTGGCTGCTTCTACTCCTACTTGTTTGCCCACTTCTTTTACAGTTGTTTACTGCTTAATTCTAACTTAAAAACATACTAAGAGATTTGATTCATTTCATCAAAATCATCCCTGTTGGAGAAAGCTCTTCTGCCAAGATAAGGCAGTCTTGCCAGCTCAGATTGGATTTTCCTGAGTTAAGCACCTATCCATTTTCTAGTCCACTCTGACAAGAAGGTGAGGTCACCCATAATAGACCTCTTCCCTATATGTATCCTATCTGATTAAAACAGTATTGTTTATTCTACTAGACTAACAACTGACTTGTCCAGACTGTTTCAAAAATTAAGTCTTCTGCCCTGCTGATAAAGTCATCTAAGGGAAAAAATAGAGGTCAAAGGAGATGGAATCTCAGTAGACCAGATATGTGTCTTTTTCATGAACAAAGAGCAGAACTACACAAGGCCTCTAACTAGCTCACTATCATGTCACCCACAATTCATCAAAACAAGTCACATGGCCAAGCCCAAAGTCTACTGGGAAAGTCACTAGAAGTGCAGGGAAGCTAGAGCCAGAGAGAGGACAGAAGAATAAGAAATAAGATCTGTATTTTTATTTATTTGGGGATGATTAAAAGGCCATGAAGGGAAAGGATCAAGAGAGCAGACAAGCAGACATGGAACTCACCTTCTCCTACAAACATTAAAAAAAAAAAAAAAAGCTACATGTAGAACAATTCTCACTGAACATGAACTCAAGGATGGCAGACAACCAAAAACTTGCAAAAAGGGCAAGAAAACCTCCCCCTAACTGGGTAGAACAAAAGGAAAAAAAAGATAGAAAAGAAAAAAGGAATCAGAATAGGACTAGCACTCCTAAGAGGGAGCTGTGAAAGAGGAAAGGAATCCACAATCTGGGAGGCCTCCTAACTGGGGGTGGCGGGGTGGGGGGAGATCAGCCAGGATGGAGGGGGAGCCTCAAAGCCTCAGAGAATAGTGCAGCAGCTGGTCTGAGGAGTGCAGAGCAGAGAGCAGCACAGATGATCAGTACTACTGCCAGGCGCACCACAGCCTAAGGCTCTCAAGGCAGGGGCCAGGTGCTGAGGTCAGTTCTGGGGAGAGGGCTAGGGCTGGCTGTGTGGAAATAGCCTGAGGTGGGTACGGAGCTGTGTACCACAGCTGAGGGAGTGCAAGAGGAAGCCTGGGCTGCCAGAGAAACAAGATGCAATTGATGCACAGTGCAAGGGGGTGGGGGCGGTACATCCACAGGAACTTTTTTCTCTCTGCATATGTGGGCTCTCAGGTGGCAGGGTACCTCTGGCACAGTCTCTGGGGGCAGGTGTAAATTGCCAGAGCCATCCTGGATTCCAGAGGTGGGAGTGGCCAGCCATTGCTGAGGGTCCTATGACTAGGCACTGCCTACTGCCCCAGTCACCCCAGGAGTGGCTGCCATAGAGGACATTGCAACAAAGCACCACCCACTGCTACCACTTCAGTGGGGGTCACTGCCACTGCCAAAGGCCCTGCAACCAGGCACCACCTGCAGGCACTGCCTATTCCCCCCATGTCCCTGAAAGCTCACACAGGCCGTGCACCTATACACCCCCTATCAAGGGGAAAATGGCCTGCACACTAAGGAAAGAGGCAGGAAGCATCCAAACCAAAAGGAGCCCTCACACCAAAAAAAAATAGTAAAACCACACAAACTATCCGGGAATGCTCCCACATATAAATAGCCCTCCAATACTACAGTAGATAACTGTTTTCCCTAAATTCACAGATTAAGAAAAATATAAGCAAAACAAAGAAGCATAGGAACCATTCACAGTTAAAAGAACAGGAGAATTCCCCTGAAAGAGCAAACAATGAAACCTCTGCAGTCTAACAGACACTGAGTTCAAAAATGAGGTAATGAAGATACTAAAGGAATTAAGAATGACTTTCAACAATAATGCAGATTACTTTAAAAAGGAACTAGAAACTAACTACAAGGACGACTCCCGCCCCCCCCAAAAAAATAGAAAATTTGTTTGCTGAGACTAAAGCTGAGCTAAAGGCATTGAAGAGCAGATTAATAAGGCAGAGGAATGAATAAGTTACTTGGAAGACAGAATAAAGGAAATCACCCAATCAAGACAGCAGACAGAAAGCCAAATTAAAAACAAAAAATACTAACAGACACAAAAGGAGAAATTGATGGGAATACAATAATAGTAGGAGACTTTTAACAACTCCCATCAATGGCCAGACATGAGATTGACAGACCTTCCATACAGAAATCCAATAAGGCAACAGAGATCCTAAATGATACAAGAGAACAGTTAGACTTAATTGACATTTTTAGGATATTACATTAAAAAAAAAAAAAACCCAGAATATACATTCTCAAGTGCATATGCAACATCCTCTAGGATTGACCACATATTGGGGCACAAAACTAACCTCAGCAAATTTAAGTGTACAGAAAATATTTCAAACATTTTCTCTGACCACAATGGCATGAAACTAGAAGTCAACCACAGGAAAAGAAATGAGAAAAAAACTGACTGCATGGAGACCAAACAATATAATACTAAAAAAAAAAAAAAAAAAAAAAAAAAAAAAAAAAAAAAAAAAAA
>PVHT021183518.1:17919890-17961326 GCA_004024745.2 Catagonus wagneri | reverse complement strand
ACACATGCAAATCAATGTCATACACCATATTAATAAAAGTCAAAAACCACATGATCATCTCAACAGATGCATAAAAATCATTTGAAAAATTCAACATCCAGTCATGATAAAAACTCTTACCAAAGTGAGTATAGAGGGAACATATCTCAACATCATAAAAGCCTCTTATGACAAACCCACAGCGAACAGAATATTCAATGAAAAAGCTAAAAGCCTTCCCATTCAACTCTGGAAAAAGACAAGGATGCCCACTCTCACAACTTTTATTCAACATAGAATTGTAAGTCCTAGCTACAGCAATCTAACAAACAAAAGAAATAAAAGTCATCCAAATTGGAAGAGAAGAGGTAAAAGTGTCACTATATGCAGATGACATGACACTATTTTACAGAAAACCCTAAGGACTCAACCCAAAAACTATTTGAGCTGATCAGCTAATTCAGCAAAGTAGCAGGATACAGGATTAGCATTCAGAAATCAGTTGCATTTCTCTATACTAACAATGAAATATTAGAAAAGGAATATTAAAAAGCAATACCTTTTAAAATTGCACTCCCAAGAATTAAATACCTAGAAAATAAACCCAACCAAGGAAGTGAAAGACTTATATACTGAGAACTATAAAACATTAATCAAGGAATTACAGAGGGAGTTCCCGTTGTGGCTCAGTGGTTAACGAATCCGACTAGGAACCATGAGATTGCGGGTTCGATCCCTGGCCTTGCTCAGTGGGTTAAGGATCCGGCATTGCCGTGAGCTGTGGTATAGGTGGCAGACGCGGCTCGGATCCCGCGTTGCTGTGGCTGTGGCGAAGGCCGGCGGCTACAGCTCCTGTTAGACCCCTAGCCTGGGAACCTCCATATGCCGCGGGTGCAGCCCTAGATAAACAAAAAAAAAAAAAAAGAAAGAAATTACAGAAGATTCAAAGAAATGGAACGACAGCCCATGCTCCTGAATTGGGAAGAATTAATATTATTAAAATGGTCACACTACCCAAAGCAATCTACAGATTTAATATGATCCCTATCAAATTATCCACGACATTTTTCACAGAACTAGAATGAATAATCCAAAAATGTATATGGAACCACAAAAGATCCAGAATTGACAGAGAAATCCTGAAGGAAAAAAAAAAAAGCAGGAGGCATAACTCTCCCAAACTTCAGACGATATTACAAAGTTACAGCAATCAAAACAGACATACGGATCAATGGAACAAAATAGAGAGCCCAGAAATAAACCCAGACTCCTAAGGTCAATTAATATTTGACAAAGGAGGTGGGAATATAAAATGGGAAGATGACAGTCTCTTCAGCAAGTGATGTTAGGAGAACTGGACAGCAGCATGTAAATCAATGAAACTAGGACACACCCTCACACCATGCTCAAAAATAAACACGAAATGATTTAAAGACTTAAACATAAACATGACACCATAAAACTCCTAAAAGAGAACATAGGCAAAACATTCTCTGACATAAACTGTTTCAATATTTTTATCAGATCAGTCTCTCAAGGCAATAGAAAGAAAAACAAAAATAAGCAAATGGACCCTAATAAAAGAAAAAGAAAGGACAACCTATGGAATGGGAGAAAGTATTTGCAAATGATACAACAAGGGCTTAATCTCCAAAATACAGAGACAACTCATCCAATCCAACAACAAAAACAAACAACCCAATCAAAAAATGGGCAAAGACCTACACAGACCTTTCTCCAAAGAAGATATATGGATGGCCAGCAGATACATGAAAAGATGTTCAACATCACTAATTATTAGAGAAATGCAAATCAAAACTAAAATGAGATACCACCTCACACTGGTCAGAATGACCATCATTAACAAGTCTACAAATAACAAATGCTGAAGAGGGTGTGGAGACGAGGGAATACTCCTCCATTGTTGGTGGGAATGTAAACTGATACAACCACTATGGAAGACAGTAAGGAGCTTCCTCAGGAAACTAAAAATAGAACTAACATATGAGCCAGCAATTCCATTGCTGGTTATGCGTTCAGGCAAAACTACAATAGCTACATGTACCTATATGTGCATAGCAGCACTATTCACAATAGCTAAGACATGGAAACAACCTAAATGTCCATCAATAGATGAATGGGTTGAGATGCGGTACATACATATAATGTAATACTACTCAGCCATAAAGAACAAAATAATGCCATTCACAGCATAGACGCAACTGGAGATTGTCATACTAAGTGAAGTAAATCAGAAAGAGAAAGACAAATACCATATATCATTTAAATGCAGAATTTCCAATTTGGCACAAATGAACCTATCTATAAAATAGAGGCAGACTCACTATGTAAGACTTGTTGCTGCCAAAGGGGAAGGGAGAAGGAGTTGGATGGAATGGGAGTTTGGGATTAGTGAGGCAAATTTAGAAGGGATAGACAATAAGACCTTACCGTATAGCACAGGGAACTATATCCAGTCTCCTGGAATAGACCATAATGGAAAATAGTATTTTTAAAAAGAGAATCTATTTATATATGTATGATTGAATCACTTGGCTGTACCCCAGAACCTGGCACACCATTATAAATCAATTACACTTTAATTAAAAAAAAAAATGCCAGGAAAGATGTTTAAAAACTCAGCAAAGTTTTAACAAAAATATATGTGCCTGCCTCTCAAGCTACAAAAACAAACCAAAGCACTCTTAAACAGTCTTCCATTTTCATTAAATATCTAGTCAAAAAAAAAAAATCCTAAAGGAAGAAACTCCAGGACAAGAAAATATCTAACTGAATCACAAAGAGAAAAAATATAAATTAAAAGTGTTTGGATGGAGAGCTATTCTGTGACTCTGTAAAGCAGCGCAGAGGCCTTCCTCAGCAGCTTTCCATGGAATGTGAGCTGAACACGTGGGAGGAAGTGCCTTGGTTTCTGCTGGATCTGAGGCAGGCGGCTGCACTCATGAGATGCACCTGTAACCATTAAACAGTGATCATTAAAACAAGCAGCACAGCTGCCTGTGCGTGTGGCTCCAGACGTCATGAAGGGAGGGCACTCAACCCACACAAGAAGCCCAGAGGCCATCCATGACCCAAACTCTCTCACATGCACTATGGTTGCTTGCTTTCTTTCAGCAAAGTTTTCCAAATCTGTTTCTAGGATACGGGGATTTTTAAATAACTATGATGTTTCTCACAACAGCAACCACTGCCTACTTAAAATATTTTCATTTAGTTCAACTGATACCCTGAGAGAACAAACTAGTGGAGCACAGTTAGGGCTACGTGAACTTTTCAAATGGATACGTGCTATATTGATAATGTAAGAAGCTCCCCAAAGTCAACATTTAAATGCACATTTATACATATAATTAAATATATTTGTGTGTATATATGTGTACATACTCATATTTCATCACTTAAAGTTTGCCTTCCAGAAGGATTACTCATATATAACCATATTGCAATTACCTAATAGGAAAGAATGGTTTTCCAGATATTCCATCTATGTATTAACTTCTACCACCTTTGTGTGGGAGAAGCAAGGGAGAGAAGGGCAGGTGGCTTTCAGATTATGGACACTTCAATTTCATAAGAGGCTAATACTAAGTCAATATTGAAAACAATGCACAACTAAAATTGTAGAAAATTACAACACAAAACTTCTTTAATAAATGTCATATAAAAATACAAAAATGGTACTAAGGTCTTTATCTCCACAAAGAGGATACAGATTCAGCCCAAGGCCATCATTTTCAAAGCTAAGAGGACCTTTCTATAAGGAAACGAACCCATAAGAAGACAAAGCATTCTATTTTAATTCCTTTTACATCTCATGAATAGTATTTTTTCTATCAACTGTATCATTTGAACTCTAGTAATGATTAATTTCCTAGATGCTATTTTCCCATTTAAAAGTAAAATCAAGTCAAGCCCTCAGTATCTGGTAAATAAATCCTAGGCATGAGTAGGCATCATCTTTTTCCAAATGCAAGTTTTCTCCTCCTGTAACACTGCTTTGTAGTTTCCCTCAAGAAAATTGTAAATTTTCATGTGTTTTACTTTTCCTTCAAAATATCACAGTATGATCACAGAATATACTGGAGCCATGCAGTATTTCTCAATATCGTGAACTCAGTCTCAACATCCAGAATATCCTTGGATTGGTTTATTTGTTGTGAAATCTTGGGCCCTTTGGGATTAAAGCCTATTTCTCTGGCACAGAAAGCTGCCCATTGGGGAATTTAAGTTACATAATCCTTTCACTCTAGATTTTCCTCCACTGTTTTCATATTTCTGGATAAGCTTCTTGGCAGTGTTTATAATTAATCCATGTCTACCACTGCCCAGCTATCTTAAACCGTGTGTGAGTAATCAGGCAGCAAAAAGTTTATGTTCGCATACCTTCATGGACTAAGATAAGACCAAACAACGCCGGGATAAAATAAACCACCCACCCTCACCCCTCCAACTGAGGCACAGTGGCTACAGCAAGACCACACATGGGTCTTCTTCAACAATAGACAATATTCTGTCCTTCAGTGGAATCTGGATTCCTAAGCACATCAAACTTAGCAAAACCCTGGTGTTCACCCACATTCGCCAGAATGCTTTCTCATTGTTTATACCCAGTATGCTAATGCTTTGCTGTCTAGACTTTTAGGCTAACAAGGACTTCACTGATATTGAAAAGTGGGTGGTTTTCTTTGGGCCATCTTAGTGCTAAAATCCACACTGCCATGTAGCTGGGAAACTGGCTCAAGGCTCCTGATTCTCATACCAAACTGTGTGTAAGTGACCAAGCAGCTTCAGAAACTGGCTAATTTCACAAGGGAAAAAATCACAGAACTTAACCATCAATCCTTCTTTAAGGTAGTTTGCTGTCACGCCTGGTACCCCTTTTTTTTTTAAGTTTTATTGAAGTATAGTTGATGTACAATGTTGTGATAATTTCTCCTGTACAACAGAGTGATTCAGTTATACATGTACATACATCCCTTCTCTTTCAGATTATTTTCCTATAGAGATTATCACAGAATATTCAGTAGAGTTCTCTGCTCTACAGCAGGTGCCCATTGACCAATCATTCCACGTACCTCAGTGTGCAAATGCCAGTCCCAAACCCCCAGTCCATGCCTCCCCCTTACCCACCCATCCCCTTTGGTAACAGTAAGTTTGTTTTCAAAGTCTGTCAATCTGTTTCTGTTCTGCAAATAAATTCATTTGTATCCTTTTTTAGATCCCACATGTAAGTGATATCATATGATGTTTGTCTTTGACTAACTTCCCTTAGTATGATAATCGCTAGGTCCATCCTTGTTGCAGTATAGACATTTGATTCTTCTAGTCCAAGAGGTATATCTTTTCATCTGTTTCATCTTCAATTTCTTTCATCAGTGTCTTAGAGGTTTCAGAGTGCAGTATGCTTTTTAAATGCTAAATTGTTTGTTAGTTCACATCAGCTTCAGGTAAGATACTTTCTGCCTGGCACAACTCTCATTGCTACTTAGTACCTGCTGGACTGCCGTGGGGCCATTCCCCCAAGACAGGGTCACCCGTACATGACAAGTTCAAGGTGGTCTCCAGACAGAGAAGGCTTTCAAGTGCTGAAGAATGTAAATCTACAGAATTCTCTCTCCAAAGTGCCCACTTTGCCCATTTACCCTAGTGGGGTTCCCAACCAATCAGGAACTATCAGAGAGGACATTTCAGAGTCCTGGGATTGCCAACACACTTGATTTCTCCTTTTATTGTTCTCTCTCTTCATATGATCTTCATACTACTCATATCCTCAATGTCAACATGCAAACGAGGCAAGGATGGTTCTTAGGACCAGAGTCGTCTTCACCTGCATTTTCAAACTGTTCCCCGTCTGGACATCTCCATACAGCAAAAATTCATCCTGCATTTAAGAATCTGCTTCCAGGAATTCCTGTCATGACTCAGCAGAAACAAATCTGACTAGCATCCTAGCCTCACTCAGTGGGTAAGGACCTGGCGTTGCCATG
Source organism: Catagonus wagneri (assembly GCA_004024745.2). Lineage (NCBI taxonomy): Eukaryota > Metazoa > Chordata > Mammalia > Artiodactyla > Tayassuidae > Catagonus > Catagonus wagneri. The sequence continues at coordinate 17,955,339 of PVHT021183518.1, read as the reverse complement.
AGCTGTGATGTAGGTCACAGATGTGGCTCAGATCCGTCATTGCTGTGGCTGTGGTGTAGGCTGGCAGCTACAGCTCCGATTCGACCCCTGGCCTGGGAACATCCATACGCTGCGAGTGCATCCCTAAAAAGACAAGAGATGAAAAAAAAAAAAAGAATCTGGTTCGAATTCTTCTCACCTGTATTTATTACATCCACATTTGCCTTCATTCAGTTGCCATTCCAAGGTTTCTCCCCTTTTTTGCAAAGGCCCAATGAGTGGAAGATTAATTTGGTCTTCCTTATTCTAAAGCCAACTTCATTCTTGGTGGGTACTCTCAACTACACCACAGACTCCCTCCCTGGGAAGATTCTATAACTGGCATTGTGCACCCAGAACCTTTCATCACTGTTCCAGCACACCAACTTGAAGTAGCTGGAATAAGCAGAATAGTCCATGCCAAACACAGTCTCCTGTCCTTTAAACTTCAGATTTGTTTTGCCAAAATAAAAATCTTGGATGTCTTCTCTAACCCTCTGCAGACTATTCTCTTAGAACAACCAGGAAGACAGTTTTAATGGTAACATCTTTATCAGTCTGAAACCACAGAAAATCTTCACTCCAGACACATGAAGATTTTTCCAAGGGGAGCATCAAACTCTGAAATACTTTCATGACTTAAGCTTCTTTATGTCAGTGCAAACACAGCCTGAAGGCTAATCTAGCACATTCAACCAGAGTCTAAAAGAGAAAGCCTCATGTCCCCAAAGGGTCCCTGCTCTTCATAGTATGGGACAATCAACGGCAGTCAGTCCATAACTGGGCCGCAGGGACTTAGATAGCAAGGCTGCTTCTGTGAGAACATGGGACTCTTCACTTACCTCTCAGACCTAGGAAATGAGAGGCTGTTCTATGTTCAAGTGGGGGAGTCAGGAATTCCAGGGAGCAGAAGCTGAGTTGGACTGGTCCGTTGGAAGGACTGAGAGAGATCAGCATAGACCAAGGGATCCAGTGCTAATATGTTTCCTGGGGTCCCACTAAGAGCAGAATAAGACTTTCTTCTGTCAGAAGTCGTCTAATGCTTCCCATATCACAATGGCTGCTTATCCAAGTAAAAACTGAAAGTGGGACTGTCCTAGCTTTTTATAATTCAACAGTGTCATAGTTTGCAATGCCAATAATCAATCACTCTCTCATATCTCATAGGACATTAGAAGATAAATTAGCAATTCTTTTAAGTCTGGCTTTTATCTATTTAAAAAACTTTAGAAAGGTAGTATATAAAAGATAATGTCTGCCTTTCCTGAAATTTAAGATTTTGGCTTACTTGAATTTAAAGAAACTATAGCCGGAATCTTACTTTGTTTATTTGGGTCATCTCTCTTTTCTTCTTGGTGAGCCTGGCCCCAGGTTTGTCAATTTTGTCTACCTTTTCAAATAATCAGCTCTTGCTTTTGATTTTTTTTCTATTTTTAAATCTCTAGTTTATTGCTGATTATCTTTATTATTTCCTTCCTTCTACTGACTTTAGGTTTTGTTTGTTCTTTTTCTAACTCTTCCAAGTGGTAGCTTAGGTTGAGATTTTTCTTGATTTTTGTGGAAGGCTTGTATTGCTATGAACTCCTCCTCTTAGGACAGCTTTTTCAGTATCCCATAGATTATGTAAGGCTGTGTTTTCATTGTCATTTGCCTCAATGTAGTTTTTAATTTCCTCTTTGATTTCATCATTGACCCACTGTTTTTTTTAGCAGCATGTTTCCATGTAACTCTTTTTGTTTCTCTTTCTGGGGTTGATTTTTAGTTTCATGCTGTTTTGGTCAGAGAAGATGCTTGAAATAATTTCTGTCCCCTTAAATTTGTTGAGGTTTGTTTTGTGTCCTAATATGTGGCCTATTTAGAAAATGTTTCATGTGCACTTGAAAAGAAGGTAAATTCTGTTTCTTTTTTTTGGGGAGGATGTTACGTCCTGAAAATATCTATGAAGTCTAACTCTTTTTTGTGTCATTATGATCTCTGTTACCTTACTGATTTTCTGTCTGGAAACTCTCTCCATTGATGTCAATAGGGTGATAAAGTCTCCTACTATTATTGTATTCCCATCAATTTCTCCCTTTATGTCTGTCAGTTTTTGTTTTATGTATTTAGGTGCTCCTATATTGGGTGTATATATGTTAACAAATGTAATATCCTCTTCTTACTGACCCCTTTTATCATTATATAGTGTCCTCCTTTTCCTTTATGGCCTTTGTTTTAAAGTCTATTTTGTCTGATATGAGTATGCTGCCCCCACTTTCTTGTCATTTCCATTTGCATGAAATGCAAAGTAGACCTCTGGTCTAGATGATACTCATACAAATTAAACTTTATTAAGGCCAATGAATAAAGCAGAACACTTATTAATTTATCACTAGAGATATCCAGTAACCACAGAATATCCAACCCAGGAAGTCAAGTTAATAGGAAGTGATTCAGAAAGTGGGTAGGTGTACTAGATCAAAATAGAAAAAGCAGTATGTAGACACTGGAGAGAGATGGTGGTTATACCACAACTCTGAAAAATTCCAGTAAGATATTTATTCCTCACAGAGGATACTTTGCTAGCAACTTGATAGGGAAACACAGACTATCTAGATTGGGTATTCTGTGGTTACTGGATATCTTGTTTTATCTGAACAGTGCTAGACTCAACACATTTTGCTTTACTGAACCCTTCAACATATTTTACTGAATCCATCACGCCTACCTTCTCAACCTTTGCTAACTATTCTAATTCTCTTTTCCCTTATCAGATGTCAATAGCAAATCCTTAATCACCTGGACTTGTAGGGTTGCTCCTCTCTATTATAAGCTAAGTAAGTTACACAATGCTTAAAGCTCCAAACAGACATCATCGTTGCACAACTGCTGTGGCACATATCACATTCCCTTTTGTAGTGAAAAACAAGTCATGGGACATACCACATTTGTTTGTTCTCTATCAGTTGATGAACATTTTATTGCTCCACTTTTTTGGCCATTATGAATAATCCTGCTATAAACATTTGTATACAAGTTATCAATATTATGCCTACCAGTAGGTAGTTACTATAATCTACCTTTAAAAAATTATTATTGAAGTGCAGTTGATTTACAATGTTGTGTTAATTTCTGCTTTCTGCAAAGTCATTCAGTTATACAAATATATATACATTCTTTTTCATTATGGTTTATTAGAGGATACAAAATATAGTTCCCTAGGCTAGACAGTAGAACCTTACTGTTTATCCATCCTATACATAATAGTTTTCATCTGCTAATCTCAAACACCCAATCCTTTCCTCCCTCACCTCTCTTCCCTCTTGGCAACCACAAGTCCGTTGTCTATGTCTGTAAAGTTTGTTTCTGTTTGTAGATAGGTTCGTTTATGCCATATTTTAGATTCCACATATAAGTGATATCATAGGTACTTTTCTCTTTCTGACTTCATTTCATCTTATAATATCTAGGTCCATCCATGTTGCTACTTTGCATTATTCCATTATTTCTTATGGCTTAGTAATGTCCCATTGTGTGTGTATATATATATACCACATCTTTATGTGCACATACCTGTTCAAATTATAGCTTTATCTGAATATATGCCCAAGAGTGGGATTGCTGGATCACGTGGCAACTCTGTCAGTTTTTTGAAGAACCTCCAAACAGTTTTCCATAGTGGCTACATCAATTTACATTCCCATCAACATTCCCATCAGGGTTCCCTTAGCTCCACATCCCCTCCAGGATTTGTTATTTACAGACTTTTTAATGATGGCCATTCTAACGGCTGTGAGGTGGTACCTCACTGTAGTTTTGATATGCACTTCTCTCATGATTAGTGATGAACACCTTTTCATGTGCCTACTGGCCACCTGGATGCCTTCTACGGAGAAATGTGCATTTAGGTCTTCTGCCAATTTTTCAACTGGGTTGTTTTGTTGTTGTTGCTCACTTGCATGAGTTGTCTGTACAGTCTGGAAATTAATCCCTAATCAGTCACATCATTTGAAAATATTTTCTCCCAGTCCTTAGGTTGTCTTTTCATTTTGTTTATGGTTTCCTTTGCTGTATATAAACTTATAAGTTTAAGTCCTCTTTGTTTATTTTTGCTTTTATTTCTATTGTTTGGGCTACCTTTTTTATTCAATTCAAAGGAGGAAACATTTTTTTCTTTACCTGCCTCAATGTTTTCTCTAGCCCTCATACCTTCTCAAAAGCACTGGCAGTGGACTGTTAAGACACACCAGCCCCTCAGTTTCATCCCAAGAAACACCATGCCCCCCGATCAAATTATCTCCTGTTTTTCTAGAGTCAGAATTATCTACTCTCACTGTGGGACTTTCAAATCCTTCAGCAAAATGAGAAGCTACTCTGTTTGCATTTGATCTCTTTTGTAAAGATGCAAGTGAAATTACTAAAAGTTTCTGCTTTCCCTCAGACTTGCCTTACTAATATTCCCCTCCTTTCTGTTACATGCAAGGTGTTCTTGGGGGCTCTTTTTCCTAATGCAGAGTTGGATGTGGAGTGACAATATCTTTACGTCCTCACCACTACTTGTACCTCCTGGATTCTAGTTTTAATCTTGCTACTGTCACTCAATTTTGGTGTTTTAGTATCCTCAATAGTTCTGCCAAATAGTCTGTTTTTAAAACTTTCCAATTAGCCCTCCAGCTCTCAGTGGCACTCTGGTCTCAGCCAAAAAGAGCCACATCTCATATCTGGTCCTTCTTATAGACCTGTTTGATTTAGTTCCTTGGCCTCTTTTTAAATAATAACCAACTTTTGACATTTTGAGAAGAAAATTCCATCATAGTGATTATATGTTACTCTGAATTGCTTTATTAGCTCCTTACTATGGAGAAACTACATTTAATCAGGATGAGTGAGACATTTATGGACAGCACAGATAAGAAACTTATCTTCACACTCTTCTAAAGTATAATTTCACCTTCCAGAAGACAGTTGAACAAACGGCTGAGAGTTTAAAATATATACATACACACGTGTATATACATACAAACAGTCAGCTAACAGTCAATAACCAACCCAAACCACAGTCTAGTCTTTAGGCTTGATACTAGTTATAATCAAACCACCTTTTCCTGACACCTCCATGAGGTTCAGAAATCTATCTGTGTGACCATAAGCTTTCAAAAACTCTTCCCATCACATTCTAATTTTGGAGAGACACAAAATACAATCTATACAAAGCTCCAAGGAAATAAGAAGTACTTCTTTTGGTTAATTTTTTTGACTAGGGTTAGAAATATGTTACATACTCAGGGATATTTTTACAGAACAAGCTAGTAAGCAGTGAAATCAGAGGATCTTTAAAATCAAGATGGATACTTCTACTGTATTGCAAATAAGTTGGAAGCTATCTTGTCTTAAGGGCAAGGAGGCGATCTATACAACATCTCCCTTCTCCCCTCATCACGCCAATTAATCACCTCAAACTACTGCTCTGGAGTCCAGCTTCAAGCTATGAGCACAATTTTCTCAAACAATGAAAAGTGGATTGAACACACCTTTTAATTAGCTACTCTTTTGGTTCAGGGACCGATTTCAGGAGGTGGGGGTGGGCCTTGGGAATCAAGTCCACACCAACACAGACTTCTGGAGTGCCAAACAGTAGTGAGAATTCTCTCTCAGCTATCCTCACTACTCTGGGTGGTGAAGGACACTCTTTTTCAGCCTCACAACTGGCATTCTCATTCATTCCTTATGGAGCGAGCCATCAGTCAACATGAGACAGAACAGGAAGCTGCTGGAAGGAGCGTATGCATCCAGTTCTCCCCTTTGAACGGTCTGCCGCCTCACTAAAGAACATTTTCTCCAGTTGCTGCCAGCAGACACTCTGTAATACCTAAACCACAAATCATCACATTCCCCACCCTATGAGCCAGGGCTTGTCCTTGAACTTCCCACATAGTGAGATATTAACCAAGCTGGCCACTGATACAATAGCTCTTTGCAAACTCAATAAAAAACCCACCACACCATCTAATCGATGCACTGAAAAAGTGGACCTCCTAATATAAAAACATTCACTGTACGGGAACCTCAGAGAGCAACGCAGGACATTACAAACATCTCACAAGGAACAAATCCTGGCTAGCTCACTAAGAAGAATATTTTTATCAATGTAGACATGTCAGACATATTAACTGTATCAAAAATTAGAGCAAGTATGTCTCAGAAATGGAGTCATCTTGCAGAAACAAAACTGAAGGCAGGTCACTTCAGATTTTTTGGAAACATCCAGGAGAACTGCCTCTCCTCTGAATAAGGAAATCATGTTGCTATCCAGTTTTTTCAGGGACCAGTGTGGGTTTTTAAAAAAGACGGTTCTTGAACTTTACCTACCATGACACATTAAAGCCATCTACACAGACTGAAGTGTGGCCACACCATGATACTGTAACTTAGCAAGATGACTGACAGGACCATACTCACACTGAAAAGGTGGCGCCAAATGATCCGGCCTGAATCTTAAAGGGAATGATCCTTCAGTAGACTGCTCTCCGGAAATCATCTTCTGGGCTGCAAAATACTTGGGCTTGAGCACATATTCCTGGGTCTGGCCATGGTGGATCATCACATTCTGTGAGGAAAGGGGCTTCATTCTGGAAAGAAGCAAAGTAAGGATAAGGAAATTAATGATGGACTTTTGAAAGTCAATGAAGAAGGAAAGAAGAGGAAATCGGTTAAATTGAGAAAGGGGTATAAAAATTCCAAGCAAGGCAATTTTTTTCCTTAAACACTGTAGTCACACATAAAAAGAACTAACAGCTTATCCTTGGAAACCTCCAACATAAAGTGGGCTCTGGTATCTAGTTAAGAAGCATAAGGACAGGTAGGCTATCACAGATGGAATCTATCAAAGCATTTTTTTTGTTTTTTGTCTTTTTAGGGCCACATCTGTGGCATAAGGAGGTTCCCAGGCTAGGGGTCCAATCAGAGCTGTAGCTGCCAGTCTATGCCACAGCCACAGCAACGCAGGATCTGAGCCGTGTCTGCAACCAACACCACAGCTCATGGCAATGCCAGATCTTTAACCCACTGAGCAAGGCCAGGGATCCAACCTGCATCCTCATGGATGCCAGTCAGATTCGTTTCCACTGAGCCACAATGGGAACTCTTATCAAAACATTTAAAGCAGAGCTTCCAAAAACCTTCATGCAACATGTGAGGATATGAACAGGATGTATATCAAAAAAATGTACTGAACCTTTTTGAGCCTCACTTTCCTAACCTGTACCGTGGAATTTCTACCACACAGGGCTAAGAAAAAATTTCTTATAAAAATGAAAACAGAAAAAATACTGAAAAGAAATTATAATCTTTTGAATTATAAATTATGATGATGGGGAAAAAAACCCAATTATGACCTACTCCAGTGAACATGTAATATTTTATGTTGTATCTCATCATGATTAAAACTGTACTATCCAGGTTAAGTGTTTCATAATTACCAGTTTCCAAGAATAATAATTTATGACAATTTCATAATTTTGTCAATGACATGAATCAAGACCTCTGAGGACTCGTGAACATAATTACTTTTTTTTTCACTCTCCTGGTTGAATCTTTTCCTGTTCTGTGGCCCTCTCTACTGCTCCATGTGCTGTATACTTTTAAATAAACCTTCTCCCAGATTTAATCACTTTCTGAGGGACAGAACTGAAATCATTCACTAAGTTAGACAAATAATGACGAACATAAAAAAGATATACCAACTAATTCTGGAAATGCAAACTTGCTCTTAAAATGGTTGGGACAGGGCATTTTCACAGCAAAGAGAGTCTTTGGAAGGAAACTTGCTCTTTAGTGTAATCTTGAATTTTATTGACCATGACACATTAAAGCCATTAAAACCGGGAAAAAAAGCACTTCCAAATGACTATAACTTGGCAGAATGGCTGACTGGACTATACTCATGCTAATAACGTACCACAAGACCCCAAAGACTGGCCCTCTGAACAATAGGAAGAAACGTACCACAGCTGGTGAGTGTGAGAGATAAATCATCAGGCCGCCAAAAATACCCACACAGTATCTCATCAAAAGCAGTAGCAGAGTCGTAAAGAAATCCAGCCTATGGGATTCATTCCAGTTGGAGTGGATGATCTATTTTATGGGACAAGGCATCCATGAGAGACAAAGGAATAGAAGAGGCTGGGATTAAGGGTGCTTCCCTCATAACCAGTCAGTGCCTAAATCCATCACTTTCAACCCTATAGTCTCAGGAAAGCCTAGGGAAATAAATCTTGTGCCTAGATTTCCCCAGACACAGTGCTATGGAAGGGCATTCCCGTTGTCACTGGATGGATGACTTAAGTTACTAAAAGCCTAAGGCTTAAAATTGTAAACACTTTTGTTTTGATGATGTAAGTATTGGTTTGAGCTTTAAGTATGTCTGATTGGAATGAAGCAGAGAGTGGAACAGCTGGACACATCTGGTGGTGACTGATAAGAACCATAAGGCTCTCCATCAGTCTTGTGGAAAGGGGAAGCCCTCCTTCTCACCTCGGGAGCAACTCGCTCCCCAGCTATGATGTTGACCCTGTCTCTGAACTGCTGCAACCTGCTGAGGAGTACAGGCTCACTCCTATTTGGAAGAAGACAGCCAGCATTCCAAGAGACCATGGAGCTGCTATAGCTAATTCCTGTTCTGACCCCTGCCAGATAAGGGCGAGCGGGAGGGGGGTCTGCCTTCTACTGAGGTCCTCCTTCTCTCTCCCCTCTGAATCAAAGAATGAGAAGCAGCAAGAAATGAGCTGAAAGCCCATGTGTCTATGAGCTCCTCTCCCTAAACCTAACAGAAAGGTAATGAACAAATAAGACAGCAGCACTGGGTCTAGAACTTGAGGCGCAAACCTTAGCCATCATTAACTAAAGGAAGTGAGTAATGGTACTCAAGTCTTACTCTAGTGTAACTACCCTGCCAGTGACAAACACAGAGCTGTGCTTCCTTGTCCTCCATTTCCACTCTCCTCCTATGTGAGGATATAAATAAACACATGTGCTCACAAAGGCAGACACATGGACAGACAGGCCACACTGTCTCATGGCCTCATGAAGAAGCAAAGCCATAAGAAGTGACACCAGGAGTCCCCATTGTGGCTCAGTGGTAATGAACCCGACTAGGATCCATGAAGACACAGGTTTGATCCTGGGCCCCGCTCGGGGGATTAAGGATACGGCACTGCCATGAGCTGTGGTGTATGTCGCAGACATGGCTTGGATCCTGTGTCACTATGGCTGTGGTGTAGGCCAGCAGCTGCAGCTCCTATTCGACCCCTAACGCAGGAACTTCCATATGCCCCGGGTACGGCCCTAAACAAATAAATTAAGGGTCATGCTAGAACATTCACAAACATGAGAGATCAAGTGGCTAGAAGAAGCAACATAAGTTCAAATGTATTGGTGGAATTTGCAAAGACAGTGACATTCTGAACACTAATAACAATGATTTTGAGAGGAAGGGTGGGGAACAAGAGGAGCAATGAATAAGCTGAATCTTCATCTCCTATGGCAAGACATTTCTAGACAACATTTAAAGGGAATAAATCTAGATCTGGATAGAGTCACTACCAAGTGGAGTAATAGGACTTGAGGATTATATTAAGGGCAGGATGCCAGGGGGACGGGGGACAAAAGGAAAAGGAGTCAAGTGATGATGAACGTTTCCAGCCTGGTTGACTAGGGTACTTTTGGATCAAGTCCAGGGGGGAAAGTAAAGGCAAAGAAATAGGTCAAGTTAAGATGGTCAGAAATAAAGTGCCATTGTATGAGGAAGATAACTACGTTAGTTTCAGAGAGAGAGAGATCTCTCTGGGGTGGATCTCGGGGATCCAAGACAGAAAGTCTTTGGGTTTAGGCACAGTGGTGTTCTAAGGAGGTCCAAATTCTTCAAAGGCAAAATGTTTCAGAAAACAATAAGGAACCACATAGTCTTGGAGGATATTCCCACTTAATAGTGGGGACGTAAAGAGAAAAGAGGGGGGAGGGAAAATCAGCAGGTAAAAACAAGAGTAACATGGATCCAGAAATGCTAAGTGGAGGGAAGTTTCTAGGTAGAAAGGAGAGAGAACCACCTGAAAATTGCTGCAGGAAAAGCGGGGAAATAAACAACTGGAAAAGGCCACTGGGTTAGGTTGTAGCTCACCAGCCCCCTCAACAGCGCTGTTTTAGTGATGGGACAGCATTAGGGTGACATACTTGATAGATGCAAAGCTGGTGACATAGGGAAAAGGAGAAAAGCAGGCCATCTGAAGACTTGAGTCTGTGGAAACCTCTATATCTTCCTAAAGAGAGGGGAAACAATTACATAAAACTTCTATCCTTAAAAGAAAGGATTAGTCACACACTGTTTACACGTCTGCCTTCACAGTGGCAATTTTTGGCACAAGAATGGACTAAACTTTTCCATATTTCTACTAAATCCATTATTTGACCTGCAGAGCGGGTGGGAGGATCTGGCAAAACACAAGCCCCTTTCCACACAAGAAAAGGGCTCTGGACCTCACAGAAGGGAACCTCCAACAGGCCATAAAATGTTTCCCACAGAAAGCCGGTCGGACACGACTGAACCCTTTTCCCCATGACGAGGGCGCCCAGGTTTATAAGCAAGACGAAGAAACACCAGGAAAAGAAACAGCGCTGCCACTGAGAAGTCACCTCCAATCTCTCAGTGCCTGCATCCTTTTACAAAATTCAAGTGATCATATGCACCCCCCAGTTATGTTCCAAGCTGCTCGGAAGCATGCGTGAACACTTCCCAAAGAACAGAATGCACCAAAGTAAATAAGAAATGCAAACTATGATTTGAGGGAGAAAAGCTCTTTCCTGTGGAGTTCAAGGACAATGTGTACAGAGGGATGGACAAAGAAAAACAAAGCTCTGGGAAGAGGTCACAAGACAGCGTTTACACACGCACGCACGCATGCACACATAGAGGTAAGGGAAGACAAGTGTTTGTTGTCAGGAACCTCATTCACAGGAAATTATCTATCTGACCAAAAAAGGATAAGGAGGTAAAAGCTGCTGCTGAGAGACTAACAGACAGCAGAGACAGCACACCACAGGCTTCCAGTAACAGAGTAAGCGAGGGCTGGAGTATGCCAGAATAAACATCGAGAAAGTAAAATGAAACAAGCAAACAGTCATGAGAACAGGAGGAAAGTAAAGATTACACTGAAAACATCAGGGGAGGGGAGAGACGGATAAAAAAATCTCAGGCTTCAAATGAGACGAAAAAGTCAAAAGGGACTCAAAAAAATAAAATTAAAGGTAGATACTGGGGTCGAAGGGGTGGAAAAGACATAGGAATTAAGGGAAATTTGATGGTCATCATTAATAAACAGGGTAAATGCAGCCCAGTTGAACTGATTTTCTTTTACTGGTGGTTCTTAACTGGGGGTGATTCTGCTCCCTGACATTTGGCAAAATCTGGAGATGTTTATAATTATCAGGACTTGGAGGAAAGGTGCTCATACCTAGTGGGAAAAAGCCAGGGATGCTACTAAATACCCTATGATATATAGGACAGTCCTTCACAAGAAAAAATTATCTGGCTGAAAATGTAAATAGTTCCAAGGTTGAGAAACACTGCTGTAAGCACGAGCTATTATCACAAAGCAGGTGCAATGGATACACGAGGAAAGAGGCAATGGCCTCTGGGAGTAGCAATGAAGATGTTCACAGAAATGATGGGGTGAGGCACTCAAGGATTTAGATTCTACAGTACAGAAATGGATTTAAAAAAAAAAATACAACCTCCTGTGTCTCCTGGAAGCCCCGTTAAGACAGGAAAAGGGCCCTATACTCAAGTTGCCTGGGTGGCCATCTGAAAGGGATGCTAGGATACAACTGAAAATGTAAAAGGATGGCCAGAAAATAAAATCCTTTTAATCATGCTATACTCCAAAGAACAAGTATAACATGCAGTTGGAGAAAACCTCTGATAAACTGCTTACTACTGGGATGAGGGTGTATCATGAAGACACAATGGAAAAATAATAGATGGTCAGTCACTCAACTGCTTCCTAAGAAAGGTGAGTGGCATCAACCCTATGGCTTTGGTGATACCTAGAAGGTCATAGGCATTTGGGGCAGACATGAACTGTCTGGGTAACAACAGGGAAAGGCTCAGGGTTCCACTGACAACTCTCCACATCTACTCTGCTCTCTCAGTCCTCACACCTTCCTCTAAAGATGTTTGTCAGACCTCAAGGGTCACACAATGGCCTCTCAGAGACACCCCATGTCCCGGAACAGCCCTGATTAGGAGGGATTCTTCTGGACCCCAACTGCCACATGAAAACACTCCAGGAATTTTCCAATCCTCAAACCCCAAGTTCTTAGAGGAGAGGGGACTATAAGAAAAGGGCTGGAATGAAGGGGAGACTCTAAGAAGCAGAGTGAGCAAGTCCTCCTCTAGGAAAGTTTAATAACCATCATGTTTGGGAGATTTTAAAAAGTGAAGTGGACTGGAATTAAGTGCTTAAAAAATATAAATCAGGAGTTCCCTTCGTGGCTCAGTGGTTAACAAATCCGACTAGGAACCATGAGGTTGCAGGTTCGATCCCTGGCCTTGCTCAGTGGGTTAAAGATCCGGCGTTGCCGTGAGCTGTGGTGTAGGTCGCAGACGCGGCTCAGATCCTGCGTTGCTGTGGCTGTGACGGAGGCCGGCGGCTACAGCTCCTGTTAGACCCCTAGCCTGGGAACCTCCATATGCCACAGGTGCGGCTCTACATAAAGGCAAAAAGACAAAAAAAAAAAAAAAAAATATATATATATATATATACAAATGATCAAAAGTCTAAGGTGATCAGACTGGATAAAAACACCCAACTCTACGCTGCTTTACAACAATTCCACTTAAAATATAAAGACAAATAGGTTAAAACTAAAAGGATGAAAAAAGAGGTAACATGTTCACATGAACTGGAAAAAAGTTGCAGTAGCTATGTTAATAACGGGCAGAGTAGATTTCAGAGTGAAGAATATTATCAAGGATGAAAAGCATCATTTCATAAGGATTAGGGGCAATAAGAAGACATAAGACTCCTCAACAGTTGTGAACCTGATAACAGAGCTTCAAATATGTGAAGTAAAAACAAAAATTTTTAAAAGCCAGAGTTGGAATTCTGAGCTGTGGCTCAGTGGGTTAATGATCCGGTGTTGCTGCAGCTGTGGCACAGGTTGTAGCTGTGGCTTGGATTTAACCCCTGGCCTGGGAATTTCCATGTGTCATGGGTGTGGCCTAAATAAATAAATAAAAATTTTAAAGCCTTGAGAAACAGATAGTACTTTGAAGGTACAATACCTTTAAATTGACAGAACAAGTGCACAGAAAATCCGTAAGGATATAGAACATCTGAACAACACTATCAACTAGCTTAACCCAAGAGACAGTCAACAGCAGAACACATTTCTTTTCTTTTTCTTCTTTTTCTTTCTTTTTTTTTTTTTTTGGTCTTTTTAGGCTTGCACTTGTGACATATGGAGGTTCCCAGGACAAGGGTCAAATCAGAGCTACAGTTGCTGGCCTACACCACAGCCACAGCAACACGGGATCCAAGCCACATCTGTGACCTATACCACAGCTCACGGCAACACTGGATCCTTAACCCACTGAGCAAAGCCAGGGATCAAACCCACAACCTCATGGATACTAGTCAGGTTCATTAACCACTGAGCCATGACAAGAATGCCAGAACACATTTTCTTAATGCATACAAAATATTTACCAAGATAGAGCATGTTCTGGGCCATATAAAAAGTTTCAGTATCCTTTAAAGGATTCAAGTCATACAAGTTATGTTCTCTAGCCATAATAGTTTAGCAATCAGTATTAGCAATATGTTTTTTAAAAGTTCCAAATATTTAAAAACCAAACTTCAAAATAACCAATGAATCAAATGAGAAATCAAAAGGAAAATCAAAAAATTTTAACTAAGTGAAAATGAAAACACAATCCAAATTTATGGGATGTTGATTAACCACTACCAAGGAATAAATTTTTGGTGCTAAATACCTGTACCAGAAAAGAAGAAAGGTCTCAAATCAATGACTCAGCTTCCAAATAAAGAAACCAGCAAAAAGGAAAAGGAAATCTAAAGTAAAAAGAAATGTTATAAAGATCAGAGTGGAAATCAACAAAATTGGGGGGAAGTCAATAAAAGCTGTTTGAGAAGATCAGTAAAACTAACAAATCTCTGGCTAGATGGATAAACAGAAAGAAAGAAGACAAGTTATCAATAACAGGAAGGAGAGAAGTGACCTCACCATAGGCCTAGAAGATCAAAAGTTCTAATAGAACAAGCTGAAGAAGGCTTCACTTACCAAAGATTAACTGTGATAGATCAAATTTTTTGCACCCACTCATTTAAAAAAATTTTAAGTCAATTTTGGAAGATGTTTGTCAACTCATTACTTGAAAACTGGTCAATCATCAACAATCAGCATTACACCCTCATGTGATGGTTAATTTTATGTTTCAACTTGGAGGGTATTTTTGGATGAGATTAACATTTAACTTGGTGGACTCTGAGTATGCAGACTGCCCTCCACAACATGGGTGTGGACCTCATCTAATGCGCTGAAGACCTAATAAGACCATGATCCCTGACTAAGAGGAAATTCTCTTTTTTTAATTAAAGTATAGTTGATTTACAATGTTTCTTCAAGTTCTACTGTACAACAAAGTGACCCGATCACACAATTTCCCTGTGCTGCACACTAAGATCTCATTGCCCATCTATTCCAAATATAACAGTTTGCATCCAAAAAACCCCCAAAATGCCCATCCATCCCACTCCCTCCCCTTCCTCTCCCATTACCCCCATCCCGGGAATTCCAAATCTCCTCTACTTGGCCATGATCTGTTTCAGTTTTTTGTTGGTTATTTTTAGATAGGATCATCCATTCCATATTTTAGATTTCACAAATAAATGATATCATATCGTACTTGTCTTTTTCTTTCTGGCTTACTTCACTTAGTATGAGAGTCTCTAGATCCATCCACGTTGCTACAAATGGCATTAATTTGTCTTTTTTATGGCTGAGTAATATTCCATTGTATATATGTACCACATCTTCTTAATCCATTCATCTATGTACAACAAAGGAAACCATTAAAAAAAAAAATACAACCAACAGGAACAGAAAGGGAGAAAATCTTTGCCAACGATGCAATAGACAAGAGCCTAATCTCCAAAATATACAAACAACTCATGCAACAACAAAAAAAACAACCCAATTGAAAAGTGGGCAGAAAATCTAAACAGACATTTCTCCAAAGAAGACATACAGATGGCCAACAGGCAAATGAAAAAATGCTCAATATCACTAAAAGAGAATTCCACAGCAGACAACTTTCTAACTTTGCCTGTACCACTAGTTCTCCTGGTCTCTTTCTGCCCTCACTTAACATCTGGACTCACCATCCCCCATAATCACATGAGCCAATTCCTTATAGTAATCGCCTTATATACATAGTAATATACACCCATATATACTCATTCACTCACATATATGGACACATGCAATTGGCTCCATTTCTCTGATGAAGCCCAATATATACCCCGCTACTTACCCCGCTACTGAACCTTAAGCAAACAACTGAGGAAAGAAAGTGGGTTTGGAAAATTTTTCTAGCAGGAAAAGGACAGAACTAAAACATCCACTTGCTACCCCTATTAAAATGTAAGCAATAATCAATGACTTTTAACATCACAAAAAGAGAGACAACACACACACCTTGATGGAAGAGCACACCACCACTTAGGAAGTAGTGCCATCAAAATGTCAAATGTGAACGTGATCAAGCCTCAAGATCCACACACATCACTTAGAGCTAATTCAAGGTTCTGAGTACATGTTAATCTCCCAGCTGTGCAGTCAGCAAAACCTACATTTCAATGAAGAGATTTCAAGGAAACAAAAAAGAGGGAAGAGGGACCACAGATTAAAAGATTTAAGAGCCACAGATTGTCACAATGAACACTTTTTTTCTCAATTTGAATAGGCTGTTATGAAACATTTAGGGAAATTTACCTGGATTTTTAATAATTTTTATACCTTAGGTGAGATAAAGGTCTTGAGGCAAGAGCCCTTATATTTTACAGATCCATGCTAAAGTACTTATAGATTTTCTGTTTTTATGTGTTTAAACAATTCTGTAAGAGTTTACAAAATACAAGTATATGAAATTATCTTAATTTTTAAACCTGTGTTAAATGAGATCCTCAATTTACAAGGACTTTGAAAAGTCAAAAACAAATAAAATTGCAAGAAAGCTGTAAAAAAAATAAAACATTACATATGTGTAAGGTAGCAATATTAGTATTCAAAATAAAGAAAAAAGGAAACAAAGAGCAAGAGAAGGGAAAAAAGAATGAAAAGACAAAAATTCCAGCAATGCACATTCTCACTTGTCTTCTATAATTATCAAAGCTACAAGCTAATAAGGCAGATAGCTTATCTGCAAAGGGTGAGGTAACTGTTCAAAAGCTCTGAAAAGCGTAGATGACCACACTTATTCAGTTCAAGGTTTTGATGGTTTATTTAGCAAGTAACCATGGAGGGAAGTATTGTTAATAACCAAAGTCCTTGGTTTTGTCAAAAACAGGTTTGATACATTTGACTACTTAGGACAGCAACCACAAACACAAATTTAAAAAGAATGGCAGCCATCTCCTATCTAAACTAAGAGAGGCTAGGGAAAATTAACTAAATATAATATAAGAAAAATGCAAAATGTAAACAATAATTAAGGCTTCTACCCTACTGGGGACTGTCAATTGCAACACCTTTTAATCAAATTCTAGGGATCAGATCCTAACCCTACCAGTTACTATGTGAAGGAAGGGGAGAATTATCTCAATTTCCTGACTTCAGTATAAGGGTAATGATATTCACCTCACAAAGTGAATGTAAAAACAATATGAAATGGGATTTTGTTTTAAATGTGTGAAAATACCTAGCACAATACCTGACGCACACACAAGATTGTTTCACTCCCCTCTACCAATAAGGAGGACACCATACAAGAGTAGGCCTCACTCCTCTGATAATATTAAAGTTCATCTTCAGAGATTGCCCAAATGTATAGTTAAAAGCAATGCTATTTCAAAAAAAAAGTTATTTAAAAAATTCTGAAATTATTTGTAAATGTAGAGTTTGGAATTACAGTCCCTTTCAGCAACCCTAGGGTCAGTTATCTATATCGTTACACCTACCAGTGAGAGCTATCCACCAGATTCCAAAAGAGTCAAGGAGTCTAGCACCACAGCCACTATGGAATATAGCTCAGCAGTTCATCAAAAAGCTAAAGATGGAATTATTATATGGCCTAGCAATTCCACTCTCAGACATATGCCCAAAACAAACTAAAAACAAAGATTCAAACATATTCTTGTATATCAACGTTCACTGCAGCATCATTCATAATAGGCAAAAGGCAGAAACAACCCAAGGTGTGCTTTGTTTTTTTTTTTTTGACAGATGAATGGATAAACAAAACATGATACACAGACAATGGAGTATTACTCAACCATACAGAGGAATGCAGTTCTGATACAGGCTACAACCTTGAAAACATGATGTAAAGTAAAGTAAGCCAGGTTAAAAAAAGACACATTTTATATTATTCCACTTAAATGAAGTACTTAGAAGAGGCAAATTTACACAGACAAAAACAGTATGAAGGTTACCAGAGAAGAGTGGGAGACACATGGAGAATTATATTTCAATAGATACAAAGTTTCTGTTTGAGGTGATGAAAAAGTCCTGGAAACATAGTTATGATGGTTGCATAACAGTGTGTGAATGTCACGAATGCCAATGACTTGTACCTTAAAACGGTTAAAATGACAATTTTTGTTATGTGTGTTTTACCGAAACTTTAAAAACCTACATTAAAAAAGATCCCAGATTCCTTAAAACAAACAGACCGAAAGCTAACACAGACACAGACACAGACACACAGACACACAGACACACACACACACACACACACAAAACCAATAGCACAGTAGTAAAAGAGGGAGGGAAAATGCAGGTTTCTTATCCCTCCTTTTCCTCCATCCTCCAGTGTCTCTGGATGAAAAAATGTAAGGCTTGTTCATCTCAGTCAATTCCAAATATGCTTTTGTCTCCTTTCACCCAACTGTTTATGATGCCCATTTGACAGTAATAATCAGGCATGTGCTTCTAACCCCCACATTATCACTTCAATTTTTTTTTTCCTTCTGCTTTCTAACACTCTTCACTTTGGTAGCTGTTCCTTAAACCCCATAATGAGATTTCAGCCTCTGCTGTCAGAGCGTTACATTCTCCAGTGATCCACATCTTAAAACACTGTAAGGAATTCATGTCTGGTTGGCCAGATGTGGGAAATAACCTCTATCCACTTGTCTGGGAAGCCTTTCATACCTAACTTTGCTCATTCTCCAAATTCTTCTCCCACAGCATTAAAGCTATTGTATTTACATGAATTTTTAGTCAACTCTCCATCATGGACCCTAATGGCAGCTGGAAGAGACAATCATGGTTTTTGGTTTTGGGCATTAACTTTGTACACACCCTTCTCATTACTTTTAAACCTCGAAGAATAAATAAGATAGTGGGAATGTGTCAGACAAGCTGTTCTTTGACAATCTTCCCTCTTCCTAGTCAGCACCTTCCTTACTCTGAGCTTTGAGAGAGACATTTGGAGAGTCAAAGATGGATGCGACAGCCCAGAGATCCAGGAGCTCCCTTCTGCAGGACAGGGCATCCACAGCACTTCAGATGGAGAAAAGATAAATACTGACTTGGATTCTGGAAATTCAAATCATACCTCTGCCTGTGTCACTGAATCTCTGAGAGTCGTGGATCAAATTCCTTTAAGTCTATTTCCTCATTTTATAAGGTGTCAGGCTCCATGATACAGTCTTAAAGGTCCCCTGTTCTGAAATTCAGTTATAAGCACATTAAAAACTATAACTCCAAAACTGCTCTCTGGTCACATCAAAAAATACTTCATGTGGGAAACTATTTCTAATGTGGTATACATGTAAAATATCTGTTCAAAGTGGGCAGAATCTCTCAGAGTTTTATTTTCCCACATTCAAGATCAGTAAAATAAAAAGGAGAAAGTCAATTTTTAAGGTGAATGCAATAAGCTCTGTTTTTCCCAAATGGCCTTGTTTTTTTCTATTACAATTGCTGCTAAACTAGGTCACCTAAGTAATAAATATTGAAAGCATTTAACCAAATTCAAACATCTGTTCCATTCCTCTTTCAGAGTCTGATCCAGCTGAAATAAAATATCCACTGCCCTGTAGGACCTGTGAGATCCACACCGCTGGAAATGTTGTTTTCCTAAAGCCAGCATCACCTAGTTAAAAAAAAAAAATTATATATATATATGGCTTATTTCAATACGTCTGAAGCACAATGAGTATACAACTATATGAGAAGTAGCAAAACGCAGTCAAAATTTTTTTGCCGTGCTGGATATCCCCATAGTAGGACCAAAAGGCTCACAGACAAACTCTGGTCGGGTATGTGCCCAATTTAAGCCCTTGCATGGTAGGTCTATTCGGAGACCACGGCGAAAGCAGTGCTCTCAGATTAGTTGCCCTATTTTGCGTTGGAATTTAAGTAAATAATTCAAATTCGACTTTGGGGAAAATTATGGTGACTTTAAAGAGCAGAAATCAGTTTGTATGTCAAGAGAAACTACAAAATAAACAAGAGATTAGAAGAGCTATCTGGACTCATGTGAAAAATAAGGGTATGAAGATATAAACTTCTGTTATAAATTAATACGAAAACAAATAGGTAACTCAACAGCAACAAAACCCAGTAGGAAAATGGACAAAGAACAAGAACAGAGAATGCAATGAAGAGAAAATCCTTCATTCTTCATCACTGAGAAGATGTCCATCCTCACCAGCAATGCAAATTTAAGATTGCATTTGCACCCACTCTGCCAAATTTTTTTCAAATTATCTAAGTTTGGGGAAAAAAAAGATGGAACTATGGCTGACAGGGATATAATAAAATGTGAGAAAAAGAACACTCTTCAGCATCACTGGTAGAAATGCGAATTCAAGCCTTTGTAACTCAATCCAGAAAAACTTAAATTCAAGATAAATAGATCCAATGAACTAATAATTGCACCCTTGGTAATTTAAAGAAATAAACCCCAGTAAATATACACTTAACGTGTTTATTGACTCACTGTTGACAACAGCAGAAAAAGTAAGAACTGAAGGACTAATAGAAGAATGAGTCAATATATCAGCACATTTACAACATGGAATATTATATACCCATTAAAAATGAGTTTAATCTATGTTATAGGATTTCCTATGACCTACTTTGAGTTAGAAAATCAAGATCCACAAACATTCACAGACTATGTCCTTACTTATTAAGAAATAACAAGCTATAAATGACTATATGGCACTGGAAGCACAGGACAGCTTAGTCACTAGATTATTAATATTAGTCTTAGGAAGAAGAGTAGTATAGTTCAAGTGGAGAAGAACGGAAAAGCTAAAAAACAAGACTGAACTGCAAAGCTTCTGATGATTTTTTAAAGGTATATGATATTCCAGTTGTATAAAATTTTATGTGTACTCCTTATGCAGAAAGACAGATAATCAGAAACAAAACAAGTCCAAGTATATCCAATTTTACTGTCATTGCTTTAGGTTTCAAACTAGGTACCACACTCAAAAAGTACAAAATATAACCCTGTGACCCAGTAACACTAGAACTTGACCTGCTTTCATTTCCTTGTATTTCTCTTCCTTTTTATCTTCTGTTTAGAAGTTCTTTTAACTTCATAATGTATTAATTAGCTCAATAGTTCACGGGCTACATATATAAAACATATAGGGTGCACACTAAAACAGTTTTGCTGTTATCAGTGTGCAATCCACAAGTCTGGACACCACAGTGGACACATTTACACAGGATACCTTTTATACCAAAACTCCTTCAGGAAAGTTTTGATCACCTAGTTACCTACAGGTTCTATAAACTTATAATTCTTTATCATCTAGATTCTGGCCATTGTTTGTACTAGGACTAGGTTTTATCAGTGCTTTACCCTTCCCTCCACCCTATCTCTTCTATCCTAACAGTTAACAAGTTATAAGAGAAGGATCTATCAGAACTTATTAAAAATAATTTTAGGGAGCCCCCATTGTGGCACAGTGGAAGCAAATAGGACTGGTATCCATGAGGACTTGGGTTTAATCCCTGGCATCTCTCAGTGGGTTAAGGATCCAGCATTGTTGTGAGCTGTGGTGTAGGTCACAGACGTGGCTCAGATCCCACATTGCTGTGGCTGTGGCGCAGGCTGACAGCTGCAGCTCCTATTCAACCCCTAGCCTGGGAACCTCCATATGCCATGGGTGCAGCCCTAAAACACTAATAACAACAACAACAACAACAACAATTTTACAAACACTTTGCTCCTGCAACTACTTCTGGTCCCCTTACTATATGATTTTAAGAGAAAAGGAAGTGGTAGTGGTAGTTAGTGTAGATTGATCCGATTTTCCTATCATCCAAGTTCTTTCTCCCAAATGACCCTGTTAGAATGGTTTTATGAATGACCTATAAACTTTTTAGAAAACTGAAAACTACATAGCACCATAAAATTGTCCTAATAACCCTCTTGTTCTTCTTGCGAGAACACTAACAGTTTCATGGACTCACTATCCTTAAGATCTCTATAGCACTAATATATATTAAAATGTAAAAGTTTTACCTCTGCTTATGTTACAAACCCCCACACTGTTATACTCAGTTCCATCTGGTGTCATTTCCCTTAAGCCTGAAGAAGTTCCTTCAGAATTTCCTGTTGGATCTACAACAAATTGTCTCCATTTTCATTTCTCTGATAATATTCTTTATTTCACCTTTGTTTTTGAAGGATTTCTCTTTGGAGAGAAAACATCAAGTGGATAGCTTGTTTCTTTGGCACTTTAAAAATGCTCCACCACCTTACAGCCTCCTTTGTTCCTGATGAGAAGCGACCCGTCATTTATAGCATTGTTCTGCTGTGTGTTCACTCTGGGTGCTGTCAACATTCTCCCCTCATCTTCTATTTTCAGTTTTTTTCTATGAAGTGCCTAGGTACAATTTTATTTGTGTTCATCTTGAGGTTTGCTGAGGGGCTTTCCTCTTTGTTTCTTTCACCTTATCTGGATACTAAAAGCCATTATCTTTTCCAACATTTTTCTTGCCACATTCTCATTTTCTGAGGCTACAATTACATATATACTATCATGATATTATCCTAATAGCACCAAGATACTTTTCTACTTTTCTTGAATCATTTCTCTTTGTTCAAGAGAGAATAACTGAAAATAGACCAATCAAAATCACTTTATCTTACTCACACCCACAGCATGCAGAAGTTCCACCGAGGGATCAAAACTGAGCCACAGAAGTGACAATGCCAAATCCTTAACCACTAGGCCACCAGGGAATTCCACCTTATCTTATTTCTATTCGCTTTTTTTGTTTTCTACCTTTCTATTAAAATTCCCCAACTACTGTTGCACTATGATCACATTTTAATTTAACTACATTTACAGTAGCTGCTTTCAAAGTCCTTGTACACTAAATTCTAGCATCTTAGTCATCCCAGGGTTGTAGGCTATTGACTGCTTCTTCTCTTGACTATGGATCTTTTTCCCTTTTCTTCATGTGACTGGTATTTATGGGAAGGATATTAAGAACACTCTGTTGTAGAGACTACGTTTTTCTGAAGATTATTCACTGGACAGTTACTTGGCTAAATTCAAACTCCAAATTCTGTTGCCCTGTGGCATATAGTAAGTAGCCAGAACTTCTCAAGTCTTTCAGTGTTTCAGGTGTTCCTTTTCATTGAGAACTTTAAGGTCTCTCTATTAAGCAGCCAAAAATTTGGACAGGGTTTATGTACAAATGTTGGGGTTCCCTCTTCTATGGGTCCCTCCTTTTTTGATGTGTCTCCTCACTTTGTAGCTCTGGCAGCTACAAATGCCATTCATCTCCTAAGTCCTCCAGCCACGAACTGAAACATTCTGCTCTACATCTAGCAGTCCCCCACTCTGCATAGATTGGGGAATGCCATCATGCAAAAACAGAATATGAATGTTCATTTTAGCCAGTGCAATTCACACCTTTCAGGGGAGAATCAATTCCCCTCCAATTTCTATGGCTATCAATTGCTCTCCAGTGGCTTCCAATAATTTTATATTTTGTTAGCTGCATCAAAGTTCATCTGATAAAAGTATGCTGCTACTGGCATGGCTGGAGTAAGAACATCCACCCATCAATATTTATAAACATGTTTTTCTTTCATTCATTTAATCATCTTATGACCTTAAAGACTACAGGCAGCAAAAGTTGCTTACACTAGCTCAAAAAAAAAAAAAAAGTATAAATTTGGAAATGATCACATCTTATGCATGTAAGATTTATATGTTTATATTTGGAATTCTTTTTAAGGTGGCAAAAAATATGACCTTTTCAGAGAAAAAGGTAGAGGTAGGATTTTTTTTTTCCCATTTGGAAGACAGCATTACTTCATACATTAGCTCAGAAAACCATGCAGTTTATCATCATGTGCAATGCAACTCATGAAAGCAATATGTTTGTCAAGGCCAGAAGGTTCACCGTGGCTTTGGCCACTGGGGAATTTTTCCAACTTGAGTTAGAGCTTACAATAAAACAGCATCATTATATGGTATACACTGAGCACTGCAAGCCAATTAGAGTAAATGGCTTTATGGAATTCCCCAGGATTACTCTGCAATTCATGTGATAAGAGTCTGGTATTCTATATTCTGCAGGGGGGCTAGTGATAACTTCACTGATGGAAAGCAGTGTTCAAACAGCTAAGATAACTGGATATCATTTAGTTCAACCATGTTACTCTATAGATAGAAATTGAGTGCCAGAGGAATTAAGTAACTTAACAAGACCAAAAAATTAACTGAAAACAAAGGCAGAAAAGAGCCAACTGCATGTTCTAGTATCTCACACTGTTTCTCCTAGATTCAGCAAAAAAAAAAAAATTTTAATACCAAATATATATACATGTATTAAAAATTTAATACCAAATATATATACATATATTATATATATATAATATATATATATATCAAAAGCAGAAAGTATTAAAGGAAGGAAACAAAACCCCTAAAAATTTTTTTTCCTTCTCATTGCTTAGCAAGATTGGGCATTTAACCTTCTTACATCTTTAAAGACTCAAGACAGGAAGTTCCCATTGTGGCTCAGGGGAAATGAACCTAACTAGTATTCATGAGGAAACGGTTTCCATCCCTGGCCTTGTTCAGCAGGTTAAGGATCCAATGTTGTCATAAGTTCTGGTGCAGGTCACAGACACAACTCAGATCTGGCATTGCTGTGGCTGTGGAGATCTGGCACTGCTGTGGCCATGGTGCAGGCCAGCAGCTGTAGCTCCAATTCAACCCTTAGCTTGGGAACTTCCACATGCTGCAAGTACAGCCCTAAAAAAATAGAAAGACTCAAGATGGCAAAATGAACTCATTCCCAAAGAGCCATCTCATAGAACTAGTAATAAAAATAACTGCAAACAGTTCACAAATATGAGATATAAGAGCTCCACTGAAAGATACTTATCATTAATTTACGTTACTCACCTGCTACCTTTTATTGCCAGAACCTATTTGTCCTTTTAAAAATCTCTTTTCACACATCTTTCAGTTCCACACTAAACTACCCATATGGGACTCAGGAGATAGTTCAAACTCAGGAGATAGTTCAAAGCCCAAATTAGTTGAAATGTTGAAAATAAAAAGGACTAGTAACTTCCTGATTTCTAAGAGATTTTTCCATAAATACCAAAGCCAAGTCCCACGAGATGGTCATTATCACGACTCTGACTTCCTATTACTATAATCAATAAAAACACTCTTGCATGGATTTCAACCAGATGGCTTCTGATAACTTGTCATTATTTCTCAATAGAAATAATTTCACATTTAACCCCCAAAAGTCACCCTTGTGTGAATACACATTATACCAGTTGCCTAGGTTCTTAAGAATGAAATCAAGAGAACAATTTGGAAATATTTACACTGGCAAACACAGAGCCCACTAAGGAAAACCTTTTTTTTTTTTTTAAGTATTTTAAGCAGATGTATCTTAGCCGCCAAAAAAAAAAGAAAAAAGCCAAGAAACTGTTTCAAAATGGCTGTATTGTTCTAAACGCTTCCCCCACCCCACCCCAAGTGTTTCCACCAGGCAGTAAATAAAATCCCATCAGAGTCCCAGGGCAGCAGGCTATCCGACTGACTGGAAGGGAGAACAGAAGAGGATAAGGAGGGGGCAGAGAGGCAAGCCAAGAACGTTCGTATTTAACCATCTTAACTGCTGTAAACCAAATATTTGATTTTACTCACTTATTTCCCTTCAAAAATACATGCAAGGAAACAAAGGCTTGATTCAAATGTATGAGGGACTGGTTAGAATGTTATGAATAAAATGCTCGTCTATTGAAAGGTATGTTCCACTTTAGAGCAGGTCTTCTAAAGCCAGTGGTGTGAGTACCACACAATCCTCTTAATCCTCTGGGATGCCCTGGCGAGGGGTGCTTCTCTCTTTTACCCCTTTGGTTTCCTACCTTCCACGTATGATAGGAATAAAAAGAAATATGTCAAGTTATAAGTGACTGAAGACTTTGCCATAAGAGAAAGGAGCCCAGATCTCTAAAACAGCCCCATAAAGGTGGGTGGGACTTGTACAACAGAGAACAGAGTATACTGGAAGCAAATAAGGCCCGGGAAAGGAAATGCGGTGCAAAGAGGCTCAGAGAATTTGGGGTCATGGGAATGGGGACTCTTGGGGAGAAGCTGCTTTGTGCGGGGATCAAGAGTAACCAGAAGAGAGGAGTAAGCTTTTGGGTGGGACCTAGAAGCTCCTCAAATGCTTCACCCACTAAGTGTTTCAACAAAACTGGAAAGAAATTATTGATGTTCCCTATATGGCTAAAACTCCACCTGTGAAATCACTCTTCATTATTCCTCCAAGATAAACACACCCACCCGTTGTTGGTATATAATATAGATGAGAATAAGGGGTAAAAAAGTCAGAAGGAGAAATCCAGGAGTCTGCAAGTCTGGAGTTGTCAGTACCTATTAGATAGGACCTAGACCAAAATCCTCAATCTTTTTCTGCGGCAAAGCCCAGGTTGAAAGGTTTATGAATTTGACTACTCCTAGTACAGACTATCAATAAATGGCTTATTATACAGTGTTGGAGTTCCCTGGTGGCTCAGCAGGTTAAAGGTCCCATGTTGTCACTGCTTTGGTTCAGGTCGCTATTGAGGTTCAGGTTCAGACCCTGGCCTGAGAACCTCCACGTGGCCAAAAAACGAAAAACAAAAAACAAACCAAACCAAACCAAAAAAAAACAGGGAGAGAGAAAAGAAAAAAGAAAAAGGACACAATGTTATAATGGCATGCCATACACTGTCAGAGATGGAGAGAACCCGGTAAAGCACAAATGCTTTCCACTAACTGGCAGATGGGAGAAGATGGGGTTTGTACAAGGAGAATCTCGGTCCCACAGGATTGGGTATTTTTAGCAGATGCTTAAAGAGTTATTTAAAACAACAACAACAACAACCTGGGTTAAAGAACTGTGGAAACAGATGACCTACCACTTCAAGTCCCTCATGTTACAGAGGAGAAACCTGAGAGGCAAAAAGGCCGAGCTCTCTCCTCTCGACCCCCAGCTAGAGAGGGCCTCACACCTGGAACTGGCGGTGGGTAAGGACGTCCCTCTCAGGGCAGCAGGGAACGCACAATCAGGGAGTGTCAGAATGAAGACTCACACTGAAAGGCCAAGTCCAAACAGCATCAAGGAACATTTGGAAAGCTTTCCCTGGAAGGGCTCCAGAAGCAGATTCTGAAGCTGGACTGGAGACTGGGAAATCCAGACCTAGGAGACACAAATAGGTGGAGGCCCTGAGAACACAGGGCTTCCTACTGGCAGCTCATCAGGCTCAAATATATCTGTGCCTCTTTGTCACTAGTTTTATATTTTATATTCAGGTAAAAGCAGTGCTTAGCTTCCACCTAGAAGTGTCCATAGGCATCATTCATTCATTCAGCTAACATTTATTAACTATTATGTGCCAAAGAGGCAGATAAAAGATGGGGGGGGGTGGAAAAAGTGGTGAAGAGGGCACAGATGTTGGCATCAGACAGTCCTGTGTAGGAATCCAGCTTCTCCAGTCACTGGCTGATAACCTCAGGGAGTTACTAATCCCTCCGAGGTTCAGTTTCCTCATCAGTCAAACCAAGAGCTCCTAGGAGTTCCTGTTGTGGCACAGCAGAAACGAATCCGACTAGGAACCATGAGGTTGTGGGTTCAATCCCTGGCCTCGTTCAGTGGGTTAAGGATCCGGCATTGCCCTGAGCTGTGGTGTAGGTCACAGACATGGCTCAGATCCTGAGTTGCTGTGGCTGTGGCATATGCTGGCAGCCGATTAGACCCCTAGCCTGGGAAACTCCATATGCCACAGGTGTGGCCCTAAAGTCACAAAAGACAAAAACAACCAAAGAGCTCCTAGATTACATCTGGTCTCTATGACCCTGCGTATTAACACAGTATCTGTCCTGAAGGCACTCACAGACCCGAGAGGGACCAGGCAGAACTGACTCATCACACTCCCATGGGACCTGAGTTCTAGCAGACATGCACCCAGCACCCATGGTAGACCCTACTTCCTTTATCATGTCAATGGGAGACATGAGTGTGTGCTCACACATGCACACACGAAGCACAGTACAAACTTCAATTCATTCAGCTTTGTAGATTGAAGGCTCTGTACAAGTGCTTCCTACTCTGAGGTGCTACCACCCTAGACAGTCGGTAGACACAACTAGAGGGTCACATGGCCTGCAGAGGTCTATTTAAAGTAGCCAAGGCCGACTCGGGCAGCTTCTTCTCGGGGCATGGGGATTACCCTAAGTCTGCAGCTCCACTTTTGCCCCAGCTGCTACTTGATTGCCCAAGTAATCCCTTTGAAAACCCCCTTCTACCAGGAAGTACCTCTCCTGTTTTTGCAGAGCTATAAGAAATGGTGTTATTATACTTGATTCATGTGTTGTGTTGTTAGATTTTTAGAGTTCAGGTCAGATCCCTTAATATGCATTATCACGCTCAAGGTATACCGCCACTATCTTGATCCCCTGCTCTGAAAACAGTAAAGGTCATTAACAGGGAAATTTGACCTATTCTGGCCCCACCACCCTCCAGCCATATAACCGTGGAAAAATCACTTGACCTTGGCTCCGTCTCTAACAGAAGAATGGTAAAAATAGCTACACCTCATGACATCATGATGAAGATAAAATGGGTAATTCATGAAGAGCATTTAGGCTGTACTTGATACAAACGAAGCACTAAGTATCATCAATCTTCACCACAAGAAACTATACTCAAGACAGTACCCAGGAGTTGAGCACCAAGTCACAAGCATAAAAGATTTTAGCAACAGAGCCCCTTTGGGGAAACATCAGACCATCAAAGTCAACCACTGTTATCCTACCATGCGAGGAGCTGATGTGTCATGAAACGTCCAGGAAAAAGTGTCAACTTGTAAGCCAACAATAACAAACACAAAGAATATCTTCAAAGTCTTTTCCACTCCATATAGTTAACTAAAACATGATACATCACCCAATGTCCAAAGAGAAAGCAAACAATGGAATTACCCAAATTTTCCAACTTTCTTCTCCTACCTCAGAAATCCACTATTCTCTTCTAGAGGAAGTAGAAATTTTATTGTAATGTAAAAAAAAAATAGCAGATTTAGAATGCAGGCTAAGTGCCTATAAAGCTGACAGAGTCATCAAGTTTCATGTCAATACTGGCTAAGCAACTTCAGTAAACTGATGAAATTATTTTGATCAAATTACTTTAATCAAACTAGTAAGTTAATCACGCCAGTCTTTTGTGATAACTATCAAATAATAGTGTTCGCTGAGCTTAGTAATGATTTATTAGGTATATGCTTATTCTCTTTGGAAAACAAATAACTTAAGATACATAAATATATTGATGAAAAGAATCCCTGAAATTGACAGAAACTAAGAAAACTAACTTAGGTCAGGAGCCAAAGTAATAAGAATTGAAAAAATTCACTTGCTACATATGAACAGGACAAATAATATCTTGTCCAATTTAAGATACAAATGGTGTCACTTTTTAATTTGCTCTATTTTTTTTTTCCTTTTAATGGCCACAGCAGCAGCACAAAGTTTCCAGCTAAGGGTCAAATTGGAGCTGCAGCTGCAACCTATGCCACAGCCACAGCAACACCAGATCTGAGCTGCATCCACTACCTATGCCACAGCTTGCGGCAACTCCAGATCCTCA
This sequence comes from Catagonus wagneri, assembly GCA_004024745.2. NCBI lineage: Eukaryota > Metazoa > Chordata > Mammalia > Artiodactyla > Tayassuidae > Catagonus > Catagonus wagneri. The sequence goes on along the minus strand of PVHT021183518.1, from coordinate 17,925,906 downwards.
ACCCAATGAGCGAAGCCAGGGATCGAACCCACATCCTCATGGAGACTATGTCAAGTTCTCAACCCTCTGAGCCACAATGGCAAGTCCTTAATTTGCTCAATATTTTAACACATTTTCATGACTGACTAGGACAGAGACTTTAAACCTCAGCACTACTGATGCTTTGTAAAGATAATTCTTTGTCATGCAGACTTATCTTGGGAACTGTAGGATAGTTTAGCATCATTCCTGGCCTATGGCAACAGATGCCAGTAATATCCTCCCAAGTCCTGACAACAATCAATCATGTCTCCAGACACAGCCAAATATCCCCTGGGGTGGCCAAAACACCCTGGATGAGAACTACTGATATAAAACATAACTGTTCCTTCTCAGATTTATCTGAAGAAAAAGAAAACTAATAAAAACAGGAAGCAACTGTCATTAAAGAAACAGACAGCCAGGGCAGTCTTTTTAGCTTTGAAATCCATGCTTTGCCTATTCTGTCATGCATTTATAGTGTATATATTTAAATGCTATATTGAAAGGATACAGTCTTACCACCATGATCATGATCAAGAAGCATACAAGTCCCCTCTTACTAAGTTTACAGTTTCACTTACTTGTCATTAATAAAGATGTACCTTCATTTCTTACAGCCTTTGTATACCCATTCATTAACTCACTCAACGAATACATCTTAAGTCCCTACTTTGCACTGTTCTGGGCCAAGGGATTCGGCAATGAACAAAACTGATGAACAAAACTGACAGCAGCTGCCCTCATGAAGCTCAATCTAGTGAGATATTTCCAAGCAGTATACATGAAGGCGTCAGCACAGGCAAACCAAGAATCTGCTTTAGTGTTCTCTGCTTCACAACCCTCTCTCCAAGATTGCATTGTCTATTCAATGAGAGACTTCTATTGCATTATTCTGTGTGATGAAGACAACCACTACTATCTGCAAAAGCTTTTACACTTTATGTACCTGGGACTAGCAGGAATTTTATCAAAGTGAATGCCTGAAGACTGAGGTTTCCTATTTTAATGACAAAAGTTCTAATTCTTTTAAACTATCATTTTCTACACACCAGACAAAAATCGCTTCATGTTTGAAAACTGCACCCCTACACTAGACTTTCTACCCACAAGTCCCATCCAGTTTTTGGGGTTCTCCAATTTAAGACAGCAATCAGAGCTCACTGGTATAGCTTATAAAGTAAGCTCATTTCAATTTCTGCAAATTGGGGAAATATACTTAATTAGGTAATTTATTAGGCAAAGCAAATTCTGTTTGGATAAACTCCACTGGCATTTTTTAAACAAAAGAAGGTATCTGGGGCCAACTTTCCAAAAGACAGTTTGCGACAATGCTATCATTTAAGTCTGCTTTCTCCCATGCTTGAAATTGGGGTCAGGGTGGAAGATGGGATCTGTAGGGAAAAGAAAGATTTCTGACCTGGGGTCTAATACAGATTTACTAAGTGTTACCTCAATGCCTTTATCTTAATAGAATGCATAACCCATTCCTTAAGAGGATCTGAATAAGCAAACTAAATCATTTTGAGAAGACTCTGAAAATGTTAAAGACGAAATACTAGGGTAAAAATAAACAGATACCACGTAAGATTGTCTAGCACTCCACGTACCCAGAACCCAACATGAGAGCAATCCCACTGGGAGCAAAGGCGCCTTCAAGAATTCCACCTAAGAGAATAAGCACTGTGCGCAGAGCAGTCAGTTTCTATTTACACCTACAGGAGCCAGAACAATACAAAGAACCAATAGGGATATCTTCCCATCAAAAAGAAAAAGAAAAAGAAAAAAAAAAAAGTGTTGTTCCTTTTTCTCTGCAAAAGTCAACAAAAGATGGAAGAAGACCCAATGAGACAAAGAAGTAAAAAACAATTCTGGCTGCTGAATCCAAAGAAACTGTTCCTTCTAATGAATGAAAAGATACTGTAAACATTGTAAAGATCATTTTGTTCAAGATAAAAATTAAACGGTAGGTTTATTCCTTCATTAAGCAGGTTTACCTAATTCACTAAGCAGTAGGTTTACAGAAAGCCTGTGTTATACATCACAGAAGTTGCACGGCTAGGCTCTCATGTTCCCTAGTTACACTGAAAAGAAAACTAAAAAACCATCCTGGTATCAAGGGTTTATTCAGGAAACTTCCAGGCCTAATGTATGTAACGTTACCATCAGGTCATAACCCAGGCGGCTTCTCAACACCAAGCTCTACCTTGGTCCCAGCAGCCTGCAGCTGCTATACTCTTCCCAGGGGTGTCCCAACTAACCTCTAGACTTAGCGGCAGTCATTCCTGCTGAATATTCCCTGCTAGCCATAGACCCTGATCCCAACACCTTGCAACTGCCACTAACCACATCGCCGTCAGAGAGACCAGAGAGACCACCAGGAAAGAGATGTCAGCTGGAGCTATCTGGTACCTCAGTTCCTCCGGAGGAGACCTCTGCTGCTTCTTGCCCTCCCCTCGCTCAAGAGCAATATGTCAGGTGGGACAATTTAAATAGGAAAGAGAATAGTCATGGTTTTTAGAATGTGTGTGCCAATCTGTCCAAATGATTTTGTTTTTAATTGAAATATCAGAGAACTTTTTAAGCAGAACAAGCCGGAAACTGGTGGCTTCTGGAGAGTGGGATACTTTACTTTTTACATTATATCCTTCAGCACAGTTCGAGTCATCTGCTTGCCTACAGGATATCCAAGAGTTCCCTAAATGCAGGTTACTACTATTGCCCAGGGTCCACCAGCAGCGGTACATGAACTGGTACAGAAAAAAATGAGGATACAGACAGAAGTCTGGGGGCACTGGCTGGGAGCATCTTCCCAATCCTTAGGCTCATCTGCTTCACAGGTCCCTTCACAACCTGAAATAGTCTTCCTCCCTGTCTTACCCTGAGGACACCTATCTGAACTTAGGTGACTGAACCTGGTTGCAAATTTTAAAACAGAAATACCTCTCTGGCTACACATGCGCACGCACACACAAACACACACACACACACACACACACACAATCTGATACACGTATGTGCCGCAAACATAGGATCATCAAGCTTCGCCAAGAGGTTTTCTGTGGATTTTTTTTATCCTTATGAAAGCCTTCTTTGTCTATTTTCTGAAAAGTCACAAAGAGTGCCTTGGAGATCTGCAGCTCACCCTTTGAATGGAATGAGCAAGAATTTCCAGACCTCAGATTCGTCCACCTGTAATGCAGATTTAATTAACACTCAGCAAGGCCTCCTCAAGTTGGTGACCTATTACCTAGAGGAAGCCCCTGGTCCTCTCAGAGGAGCTTTCTCTGCTAAGTGCATCGAATGTCCCTTCAGGTCAAAAAGCCACCTGGAATTTGAGCTTCCTCTATTTTACAGTGCATCAGGAGGTCAAAACAGAAAAATAACATTTCCTCCATAAGGAACTTCCTTTTTCAGTGACTGATTGTTTCTTGACCTCTGAAGTTTCCCAGATAGTGACCCTCTGCAAGCTGAACAGCCCTGCCTTAAGGGCACATCCAGCTAAGAGTCAGTAGATCTTCTTTCTTAGAGCTCTAGGAACTAAACACTTGGGTGAGGCCTGCAAGGCCTCAGCTGTGCTTTTTTAAGGGAAACTCAGTGAGGCCATTAAATAACCCCTACACATGCCTGCAGAAACCCCAGCAAGAGCCCTGCACCCGGACACGTCCTCTCCTGTGTGCTTCCCACTGCTGTCAGGTGCATCTTCCCAAAGCACAACCCTGATTCTGTGTCACTCCAGACTCCCAATAGTCCAGACACAGAGAGAGAGATACACAGAAAGACAGACACACACAGTGGACAGACAGAGACACATAAAAGTGAAGCAGAATATTAACTCAGGTAGTCAGTGTAGGAACATGGGCTTTGATGTATTCTTTGATATGGCCATTGATTAACATCTGTGGCTTAAGGGATCCAGGGAGTAACATCCCCATGGGCCTTGTTTACTCTAGGGAGTGTACCTATGCCCGGATGGACATTAATCTCTAACATCCTGTGACTCAGTTTAAGAGAAGAAAAAGGCAAAGAAACCATGAAACTTACTGGACATTTCCACCCGTTAGATCCCTATTGGACAAGAATTGATATAGGTGATTAGGCAAGGCCAATGGGATAAAACCACATCTTTCTGGACACCATATTGGTATTCCCCCACCCCCCATCTTCAAGGGAAAAAAAACCCTATAAGACAATAGAGAAGGAGCTCTTCTCCCTGCTCCCAGCTCTCCTGGGAGCTGTTCGCTTTCCGGTAATATAGACTTTGCTTGCTTGCTGCCTGTGTTCTAGAAGTTCATTCTTCAGCTGCATAAACAAGAACCCGGATTCTGGTAACATCTTTCTGGCATCAAAGGGAGACAGACAGACACACACAGAGAAACAGATACACACAAAGAGAAAGAGACACATAGAGAGACAGACATTCAGGGAGACAGACAGGGAGACAGAGACAAACACACATACCGGGACAGTCTGAGACGGAGACACAAAACAGAAATCAATGAAACTGACTGCTTCCAAGGATTAATTCCTAAGTCAGTTTCGTAGAAAGTGTTTTTTATATATTATACATTTACATCATCTTGTGAATTTTTAAAAAAATTTATAATAAAAATAGAAACACATTTGAGTCTATTTTGAACAGACAGAAAAAGAAGAGCTTAGATTTAAGTGGATAAACAGATAATGGCATGGAGATTTTTAAATAGAACTTCTGGAATTTTTCAAGGGCTTAAACAAATGGGGACATTGATTCTACTTCATCATCTGGCCTGCCTTAACAGAGCAATATCATTTGTGTTATTTTCACTATCACTGGTCACAATTAGGGCTTTTCTGATCTACATCTGCAACACAGATCAAAAAGAATAGTACCGTATGGATTAAGAATATTTTTTAAAAGGCAACCTATTGAGGAATTAGGGGCAGTGCGTGTGGTTAAACAAAGATTACAAAGACAAGGTTCCTAATGAGCAAAAAAAGAAGTGATAGGGTAAGGCTGTGGATGACACAGTCCCTGCGACAGGTCCCAGGTGGCACCATTGGTCTAGGATAGCCTGGTTGCCTTTTTAAGAGAGCTGCGCTGTACAACCAGAAGATGGAGGCAAGTTAGAATTCAGAGTGCAATGAGTTACTTCAAGACATAGATAGATCCACTTTAAGTCAGTAATCGACGTATGTCATAGTTTCACATACCTATCACAAGTTTCACTCTAACAGTTCAGATTTTATCACCTGGAAAAAAATGGAAATGCTTCTGGGTAACGACCACTAACCTCGCATGCATCTTATTAACATAGCATTTCCTAATAGCTGTTCTAGAGTAATTCTCCAAACTGCCTGATTTGCCTAGATTAAGATATATAATCAGTTTTATTAAATGAATTACCACATCCCAGCCTGTCAGTTTTGTTTTAGTGCAATAACTGGAAACATCCACAAAACGTCCTCCATTCTCCATCTGTACTCAAGCTCCACTGCCTGCGATCACTTTCATCAGAGCACATGTGCTGTCCTACGATTCTGGTTTACTCTTCCGTTTCCTCCACTAGAATATTTCATCCTTGAGGACAGACAGTCTCATTTATCTTTTTACCTCGCGCACCTGATACAAATTCAGTGCTCAATTAACATTGAATAAAAAGTGTTATAATGCTTAGTCAGAACATACAAGCGGCAAAACAAGACAAAATTAAAACAGGGTAAGATGAAAACATGATCCCCATCTCTCAACACCCCGGGAGGGTAAAAAACACTGAACCTTGCTGAACTGATTAATAAGTCTAATTTTGTGATGATGTGTAAATTTCCACTTTTAAAAGTACGTATTAAACATTTTCATTACAACTAATTAAAAACTCACCTTTGGTTAAGTTGCAACTATGAAATCTAATTATAAACATGTTCTTTTCCTTTGATTTATATAAAGATTTTTACCTCCCCCAATTTCTTTCCTAATAGTTGTTCCCACAATTACGCATCTCACAGTAAAGATACACAT
>PVHT021183518.1:17887679-17918890 GCA_004024745.2 Catagonus wagneri | reverse complement strand
TAAATTTCCACTTTTAAAAGTACGTATTAAACATTTTCATTACAACTAATTAAAAACTCACCTTTGGTTAAGTTGCAACTATGAAATCTAATTATAAACATGTTCTTTTCCTTTGATTTATATAAAGATTTTTACCTCCCCCAATTTCTTTCCTAATAGTTGTTCCCACAATTACGCATCTCACAGTAAAGATACACATACTCAAAATGAGCTAGACTTGACCAACAGTGCTCCTGGGCACATTCTTAGCATTATTCACCTTCTAATAGCATGATTAATTTTAGGCCACTAACTGTTTCAAAAATCAAGTCTGCAGACCTGTGCTAACCTGTGCTAACTTCAGCTGCACCGCTAAAATTCTGTTGCCTCGGCCCTGCAGAATATTTGCAAGATCAAAAATGCAGCATTTCCATTTCCTTGAGAGAAAGTATCTGTTGTGTCCCCAGCACTTAACAGGGGTTATATGACCAGTTCCAAGTTCACAGTGTTACTACAGGGGTTATCACGTTTCATGATGAATAAGCAGATGCAATGATCACGTATTTGGTTACACATAAATGTCTTCAAAATTTACACACCTAGACAGGACCTTCCAAGCTCCACGTATTTGCAACTGCATACTGGGCATCTACATACAAATGAACATCCTCCTGCAGGCAATTCAACTGCAAAACTGCCCCAAATGAATTCATCAGATTCACCTCCTGCTGCATCCCCTTTATCAGTGAATGGGGTACCCAACCGCTTCACCACCTACATCCACCCCTCATGGCCAACATCCACCACAAATCCGGTTTGGAAAGACACAGTTTCTCATTACAGTCTCAAGAGATTTTTTTTTTTTTTTTTTTTAGGGCAGCACCTGCAGCATACGGAGGTTCCCAGGCTAGGGATCTAATTGAAGCCACGACTGCCAGCCTATGCCACAGCCACACCAGATCTGAACCGCGTCTGCCAGAGCCTTAACCCACTGAGTGAGGCCAGGGATCGAACCCAGGTTCTCAAGGCTCCTAGTCGGATTCATTTCTGCTGTGCCACGATGGGAACTTCAGAATTTTCTTAAACATAATCTCTGAGAGTAAAACTCAGGAACAACAATGCTTTCCTAAGAGTAGATAAGCAAATGGAAGAAACTGAATCACCCTTCATCACCCTGAATCATTCCTTTAGAATACAAGAAAAGCTAAGCTGACAAAAAAGAACTTTTACCTAGCAAAGTTTGGGGGAAGTGGGAAGAAGAACTGTGGCCTGGCCATTGGCTTGGGAAGGTTATTCAAGGCATCCACTTAAGCCACGTGATCTTCTTAAAGTAGTTAAGGCTGACTCTGCCCTCTCAAGATTGACAGCTTGCCCTCCCTTTATATAACAAGGAACAATACACCGCCCCCCCCCAATCCCTAAAGCTTATCTCCACTGGCAGGGCAGAGACATAAACAAATCTCTCCCACCTTCTTACCATCAAAATACACACAACCCCAACTATACCCTTGATAATCCTTTTTTATTAATTGTCATTACACTGGCACAGAGGACCAGTAATCATTTCAACAACTCACAGAGGTTTAATATATTAATAAGAAATCTGAAAGCTTTGGTTGCCTAATTCTGCTCACTAATAATTCAATCACTGAACAATGTTTATAATAACCTGGAAAACAAACCAAAAAGATCCAATGTCTAGCAAAACAAGCACATGTATATTAGAAAAAAAACGAACTTTAGAAGGATTCTCGCTAAAGTATTTCATTTTAAAGCACCTGGAAATGACTTTTATCAGAATACCATCCTATTGAAAGAAGTATGGATTATATGACTCCCTTAGAGTATTAAGTTTAATAACCCCCATTGAATAAAACACACTACCTAGTAAAATCAGTAAATTGGTGACAGGCAGCTGGGTTACTTCAAAGTCAGATGTGGGTTCAAACACACATCAGGTCACTTTAATGATGCAATTTCACAGTCTATCATTCTTGCATCTTGCCAAGGAGGTGGGAAGGAACTTTTCATAAACATAAGTCCAGTATAACATTCACAGCTGAATAATGTCCATTTTTTCATAGGACCAAATGTTTTTTGCAGTTATCTCAGGATTAATAACTTTCCTGCATTTCAAATTTTAAAGCTGTAAAATCACAAGGCCAAGTTAATTAGTAAGAAATCAAAGTATCTACCTAATATTTACTTTTATTTCAGAAATCCACTCTCTCAACCCATTACTTGAAATTCCACTGCCGAAAAAGAAATGGGAGAAGCACCAGAAGAAAATGGATAGTAACCCCCTCCCCCCAAAAAAATTGTTTTTGCACTTGGGTACATCAGACCTGGTTTACAGCCACAAATATTCTTGATCAATTCTTATACATTAACGAAGTACCAACTTATGTAAATACTTAGTTCAGGACAACATATTGTATGTTAAATCTACCTTTTGAAGTTCTGTGAAGTCAGATAGAACTGATGTTTCAATCACCAGTTTCAGATCATCCACATCTTGACTTTAGACTATCAGCTCACAACGGGACTAAAATGAGAAGTCTGCATTACTTCTTGACCATGAAGAAATAATGGCACAAAGCAGCAACAATTTATCTGTATATCACCTTACAAATTACCAAAGTACTTTCACGTACAGGCAGCAAAAAAAAAAAAAGGGACAAATGCTGTTTTCAAGCAAATATGGAGCTCAAAACAGATTTAATTCTTCTGAAACTTCCAAAAGCAGTTAATAAAAAAAGGCAACATAAAGGAAAACAAATAAATGTAAAGCCCATTTCCTCAAAAAGCTTGGCAGTTCTCATCATACCCTGACTTGGAAACTTATAAAAAGGAGCAGTTTCTTGTTCGAATGCAATACTGAAAAGGAACACAAAATTGATTCAACTTCCAATGGTTATTTCTGAGATTATCAAAGCCTACGTACAAGGCAGTGCTTCACAGTGAAGGAATAATCTGTTGAGATGCATCTTCTACAGAAAAAACACACCATGACATCAGCTGGTGATTAATTTTATTTTATTTATTTATTTTGTCTTTTTACCTTTTCCTAGGGCAGCACTCGCAGCATATGGAGGTTTCCAGGCTAGGGTTCTAATCAGAACTGTAGCCGCCGGCCTATGCCACCGCCATAGCAATGCGGGATCCGAGCCGCATCTGCATCCTATATCACAGCTCACGGCAACGCCGGATCCTTAACCCACTGAGCAAGGCCAGGGATCGAACCCGCAACCTCATGGTTCCTAGATGGATTCGTTAACCACTGAGCCACAACGGGAACTCCTTTCCTTTTTTTTTTTTTTTTTGTCTGTGATTAATTTTAAAAGGAATGAGGAAAGGCTAATGATGGAAGCTGCTTTTCTTCGTGCTAAAGCTGCTTCTGTAATTTCTTCCTCCCGGCTCTCTCCACTTTCTCATCTGCTGGTCTCTCTTCAACCACTGTAATCAAGGAACACCTCAGCTCTCCACAACTACTGCCCTGGCCAGGGCGGCCAAGACCAACAAGGACCACCCACACCGTGACCAACTCCAGAACCATGATCAGTCATCACATCGCCCCCTCTGTGGAGGGTGACACTCCCGACTATTCATTTCCTCCGGAGCTGACATCCGTGCCCATCACCAAACATCTCTGACTCTCCACTTTCCGGATACATAACAGGGGTACCTGTCCTCACTCCTTCTGAGGTGAAGCAAGTCATGTAAAATGAGCAAGGAAGGAACACGGGCTGAAATTTTGAGAGCTAATGAATGGCTTCTCCCCAGCTTTTCCCCTCTGCCATGGCTACCAGCAGTGTTTCAGACAGTGAAAATTACCCAAGCTCTATCCGCTTAGGTCCCTAAATTACCTTCATGGACACAGCCCAAGGATGATTATGTGACACAAAGCCCAAAGCGACCTATGGTGATTATCTGCATGAACCAGAAACCAATCTTTGTTCTTTTTAAGGCCCTCGGATTATGAGTTTTGTTACCTCACAACCTAGCCTGTGCTTGAATGCTTTCTTCTGTTCCATTCTGATGTGGGGGCCACATTCTTCTGATTCTTCTCTTGCCTTTATCACATTTACTACTCCTGCTTCAAAACCCACTAATCATGGAGTTCCCGTTGTGGCTCAGTGGTAACAAATCCGACTAGTATCCATGAGGACTTGGGTTCGATCCCTGGCCTCGCTTAGTGGATTAAGGATTCAGAGTTGGGGTGAGCTACAGCATAGGCTGGTAGCTGCCAATTCAACCTCTAGCCTGGGAACTTCCATATGCCACGGGTGTGGCCCTAAAAAGACAAAAAAACAAAGCAAAACAAAAAAACACTAATCAGCCCGCCTCTTAGGAACTGCGCAAGCAGCCTCCAAGATGGCCCCAGTGTCCCTGTACTCAGGCTCTTGTATAATCCCCACCCGAGAGCAAGGCAGACCGAATGACTCATTTCCAGTCACTACAGCCAAAGTGGTAGGATGTCGCTTCTGATTCTGATGTGGCTTCCATCCTGTCATTCTGAAGGAAGAGAGCTGGTTACACAACTATGAGAGGCTGTAAGGAGAGGCTCAGGTGGTGATGTGGGATTGAGGCCTCAAACCAACAGCGGCAAGGACCCAAGACCTACCCAAAAGCACTCCAGTGACCCTGGAAGTGGATCCTCCCCCGCCTATCCTTCAGTTAAGACCATAGCTTCAACCAACAGCTTGACTACAGCTTTACAAGATTTCGAAACAGACACCCGCACTTAAGCTGCACCTGGAAACCTAACCTCCAAAAGCAGAGACAACATGTTGTGTAAGTCACTGAACGATGACTGCATCATTTGGAATATTTGTGTTACATAACAATTGCTAACTAACGAGGACTTAGGCATTTCTTTTTCCCGTACTCTATATGAAGGGCAATTTTATTTTTTTCTGTGGTATTAATGTCACATTGATCCCTCCTGAATCTCTATTTTGAGCACTGACCCCTTTCGAACGCCCCTCTAGTTACACAAACGCTTACTAGATATTTTTGAAGGTCTACACATCTCCTCAACCCCTGCAACTGACAACCTCCTCCAGTCAACTGCTTTCTACCTCTTGTGATCCATACATCAAGTGATGCCGTATCATCCCAGCCAGAAACCCAAGAATCAGCCTGCACTCTCCCTCTCCCTTCACTTCCCACATCCGACTACCAAGCTTGGCCAGTTTGACTTGAGCTGGCCTCTGCCTGAGCTCAGGACCACAATACCTCTTTCCCAGACATCTGTCTCTCTGCACTCACACCCCCACCTCTCACAGTCATAGTCTCAGCCACTGCGACCTCCCTAAAAGCAGGTAAGACCACATCCCTCTCCCAGTAATGATATGTCAAACGTCTGGGATATGGAGTTTGGAACCCACAAGACTGTGATGATGGACTTGGTCTTCTCACACTCCCATCAACTTCAGCATCAAATAACATCTGTGGTCCTCCCAACTCAGCCAGCTCTGTCATGTTTCTCGTCCTGTGCACCCCTGCAGCCTCTGACCACACACCCTCACCCACCCCAGGCCGATGAGCGAACTCCTACTCGCCTTCAAAACTACCCAGGCTGGACTTTGCTAAAGCATTCCCTGAAAACTTGCCTCTCCCAAGAGTAAATTTCTCCTCTCTACTCACCTGTGCTCAGCTGACCATACCCTAGTTATTTTTTCTTATGTCAGAATCTCTCAACCAAGAGCCTCCAGCATCTAGGACAGATTCCAGCCCATAACAGGATATGACAGTATATTAGCATTTATTATAGTGTAGGAACACACCTCAGTGGTCAGCTCAACCGTGACTTGAGAATTAAGAGCATCAAAAATATAAAGAACCACCTTCGACCTTCATAGAAACCAGAAATCTCACGCCCGTGCTCAGGCACCCCTCTGCCACCTCTTTTGCTTTAGTCCCATCTGTCCTCTGACCCCAGTTCCATGTCACTCAATAGGATGCTCCACCTGCCAGAGAAAACAATTCTATTCTTCCCATTAGGATAAAAAAAAAAAAATTCTCCCTTCCCAGTACTTTTTTTTTTCTTGCTTTTTAGGGCCAAACCCGCGGCATATGGAGATTCCTAGGCTAGGGGTCAAATCAGAGCTATAGCTGCCAGTCTATGTCACAGCCACAGCAATGCATGATCCTAGCCACATCTGCGACCTACACCACAGCTCACAGCAATGCTGGATCCTTAACCCACTGAGCAAGGCCAGGGATCGAACATGCGTCTTCATGGATGCTAGTCAGATTTGTTTCCGCTGAGCCACAACAGGAACCCCCCTTCTCAGTACTTTTAAAACTCGCACACAAGGTGAGTCTTTACTTAGGATAAAATTAACACACCTATCCTATCTTTAACTACTCAGTCTTCACTCCTGTTATTTAGCTAGTTCTTAAATTAACTCATAACAGGTAGGCGGGACTATAGGCAGAGGTCCTCAACCCTGGCCATAAGGAAATTTTGGCAAAATATTTACTCCTCAGTCTCTACCTAGACCTGCTGAATCCACCTTAGAAATATAATCCAATCATGTGTATCTAAAGAATAGAGTCAACAAGTATTTCTAATGCACAGCTAGGATGTGAACCATTGCTTTGCAGCATCTCTCGTTCAACCTAGTAATCAGATAATGAGCGGAAGCTCAGAGAAATAAACCATCTGGTCAAGATCCTACAGCTACTGGCCAACCAAGAGATCTGAACTGGTTCCCGATCACTAACACAAGTGTAACTCCCCCCCACACACACACACACACACATCACACTGCTTTCTCTACTAGGCTCTACTCTGAGCCGACACCACGGGGAGATACAGGAGGAAGGCATACAGTCCTGCCTTCAAGGACCTGTTTGTTAGAAATCTATAAATTAGAAGTGAAGGAGCCAGTCAGAACATGCTTCTTCCATGAAATGTAAGAATAAACTGAAGACTGAAAATAGAGGTTCTGCTTCTTGTAAATTAGGTGTGGTTCTCAAGGTTTTGGGGAAGTTCCCAGTGTGAGGTAGCAAGCCTAGGCATTCTCTTGGCACAAAACTATGCAACAGTGAAGAGGTATCCACTTAGGTGAGGAGCTGGGCATGCATCAGTTAAAGGGCCTCTTTAAGGAAATCGCAGCCACTCTTGGAGTGAGGACCCGTGGCCACCAGCCACGGCCAGCCACCCACTGCCTAACACAAGCTAAGCAGTCCTGCCTTCCCAGACAGGCACGCTGCCCCAGTTGACTTTACCCTTCGCTTAGGGCCACAGTCACCTTGCCATGGCCCTAAGCAAACTATCCCTGGCAGGGCAACAACCAAGAACGGCAGACGGAGAAATGACAAAACTATTTCAACAGACTTTTCAAAGAGGGAAGAAAAAAAAAAAAAAGGTATTTCTGAGTTTGTTTTTTGTGGGCAGCTGGAAAAATAAATAAATAAATCCAAATACCAACACTTCTCCAAAAGATTTCTTGCCAGGCCCATGATGACTGCCAGGAAGAATGCAAGTTTTCCGGCAGAGAGAATGTGACACATCACTGAGTCAAAGGCAGGTCCAGCCCCAGCTGAAAACCTCTGTCAGAACTGGGTTACGCTTTCACTGTAAGTTTAAAAGGAGGCCAATGGTGAATCCACATCAGTGAGTCACTCTGCCACATGCGAAGCTCACTTTCCAACATGATCAATAGACCAAGTGCTCTGAGACCTTCCTTTGGGTTGCAAGCTGTTTTTAGCACATTGGAGAGGACTGTCTGGCACTCTGAGAAGTCCGAAGCACTGTACCCACCACTCCCCACGAGTAACCCAGAGAAACCGCACAAAATACTAACAGGAGGAATTTGTGGACAAGAAAGAGAACTCCGAGGCAGACCCTGAAACTGCACTGTATTGATTCTTCTTTTCCCTTACTGCTTTATGAGCCAAAGAGCAATGTGTGAACTGTGAAAGTGCTCTGGGAACTTAGGTCCACGAGCCTTGAAAATAATCTCGACCCAGGATCTCCAGACTGTCTTGCATGTGCTTACGTTGCTTTGTATACATACACGCTCTCCCTCTCCACAGATTTCAAGGGGAGCAGGGTACTGTTACCTGCTTTCTCTTCCCTCTTCTTCCCAGGGAAGCCTTTGGAAAGAGCAGGAATTCTGGGGCAAGCAGCTCTGACATTCTAGGAGGTAACACCATCCTCTAGACCAAAAGGGACGGTCCAGAGGTGATGGCAAGAATGGGTGCTGATGCGGGGAGCCTGGGACCTGAGATGTGAGTCTGAGGCAAGAGAGAGATGGGCACCAGGTTAGACATTTACAACTAGCCTCTTGTTTATGCTTTGAAAATAAAGACAATAGGATTTCGCATCGTAGCTCAGTGGGTTAAGAACCCAACTAGTACCATGAGGATAAGGATGCAGGTTTGATCCCTGGCCTTGCTCAGTGGGTTAAGGATCCGGCATTGCTGTGAGCTGTGGTGTAGATCGCAGACATGGCTCGGATCTGGGGTTGGTGTGGCTGCAGTGTAGGCCAGCAGCTACAGCCCCAATTCGACCCCTGGCCTAGGAACTTCCATATGACGTGGGTTTGTTCCCCCCCAAAAAAAAGTTAATAGTAATTTAGAAAATAAACATAGTAACAGGAACAGGATAAGCAGCTGAACCTACAGACACTTCAAGGTAAGTGGAATGGCAGTAGGAGGGAGGGACTAAGCCCTGCTTAGGTAAAAGAAAAAGAGCCCACATGCTCCTCAGCCTTAAGGTCAAGGAGACCAGCCCACCCCCCAAAATATGTACACACAGAAAGGATCCTGGGGGGGGCGGGGGCGGTGCTAGACCATAATGTTCTGTCGACTTCCCAGAGATCCATGCACTGGGACCCATCTTGGCTAAAAGATGCAAACGCACACAGAGCAGAGGCCCCGAGTCCAAGCAAACATGGACTCGGACCCGGACAAAGGAAGGTGACTGGCCAGAGGAAATCCCAAAGGACTGCCTGCATAGAAGGGATTTAAACCACTCCCAAAGCGCAGAGCACTCGCTCTTCTCTCTCTTAAGCCCACTCGTGTTTCCTCCACACGTCTTCTTCTCTCCTAATAAACACTTTGCTCACCTCACTCCCTTTTGTCTCCCGGTGAATTCTTTCTCCTAGCCACCAGCCCCCAGCGGCCTAGTGGTTATGATCTGGCCCTTTCACCACCACATCCCACGTTCAGTCCCTCTTCAGGGAACTGAGATCCTGCTTCAAGTCGCGGCACTCCTCGGCCACTCCATGCCCACCCCAGACCATCTCCATTAACAGGAGGAGGGCGAGGGGGTGGACAGGGCTGGGGGGGGTTGGTGCACGGAGCCGGCAGCGTCCCCCACTCCTCAGTCCAAACTCTCAGAAACCAGGCCTTGCAGGGGGCCGTCCTCTCACCGTAGCAGGGACCCCAACAAGGACAAGGAAAGCGATCCATCTTGAAACATCTTGTTTTCCGCTTTGCCCGCAACACAACTTAACAACAAGAGTAAAATTTCGGTGGGCATAACTTCACAAGCTAAGCAACCTCAGCCTCGAACAAATTTTTCCTTCACACTGGTTTCTGAAATAGATCTTTATCAGAACACAAAAGCATTCATTCCATGAATATTAGACCATGGATAGTTAGAATAAGTGAACATGGATATACGTCAGAGGTTAGCCAACATTTTCAATTAAAAGCTACATAAATGCTAATATTTGAAGCTTATGGGCCAATAAAAGAAAAGGATATCATACTCAAACAACCAAAGAAAGCTTCCCACAAACTTGACAAAATTTGAAAGATAACAGTACAATCATTTGTAATATAAGCCTAATGTGAAAAACGATATCCTATTTGGGAGATGACAATTTGCTTCATTGGGGTTCAAAGTCAGTGTCCCTTAAGAAAATGGATAGTAAACGTTCATCTGTCAGTGTTGATCTGTAATGTAATTCTACATATTTCATCTTTGAGATGTTTTTTCCACATGAACAAGCGATACCAAATACTGATATCTACAAGCAGCGGATGTTAGTTAAGCATATTTGTCACTTAGGTGGCATTAAGAAATTCTGTTAAATGCTTCTCCGATATTTTCCCTTTTAGCATGCCATCAGATTGCAGATTCACCACTTATAACTGATATTTGGTGGAAGCTCTTCATTTGCACAGTTAAGTGGATTTTGAAATATGGACATTTCTCTTTGTTCTTGAACTGGGATTTGAAAACAGATCTCTTATTTTAACTTCTACAGCACAGGTAGTACATAAAGCCACTTGATATTACTAGTGAGTCAAACAATACTGGCTGTCATCTCAACGACTACTTCAATATTAAGTTTTCGCCTGTAAGTGTTGTCTTGCCTTGTAGTTTTATCTTGAATTCATTATCAAGTCTGCAGCAAAATACCCAGAGATACTCAATGTTCAACAAGTGGCTAAAGGCAGTTCTTCCTATTAAGAATTTTCATCTCAGCCCTTAGCTTCAATTTTTTTGCCAAGAGCAAACATTTTACCACTATTAAGCCATCAAACTGTTTGTGTGGCAAGGCAAAAGAAGATACTCAACTTCCATTTCTGATAAAAAACTTGCAGAATTTGCATAAGCCTAAGAAAATAAATGGAGTTCAATTGGCACCCCGTGTTCGGTATCACAAGACAAACCAAACACTTGCCAAGTCCTGGTGCTAACAACAGCAAAACAGCTTTAAATACCTTACAGTTCCACAAGCTTTTTAATTTTTATTTACCATCAGTCCTAAAACATCTTAACAGATCCCACTTCAGATTGTACTAAATTCATGTTTTCTTGATTTCTTTAAAAAATATTCTCACCCGCAGCTGCTCTATACAGACTATTCAAAGAAGCCGACTTTTCCATCACTTCAAACTCTACGTTGATCTTTCAAGAAAACAGCAACTGAGTGGCATTGGTTGTCAGCTCATCAAGAGTCAAAGAAAACCATTTGCCTTATTAATTAACTACTGACGTTGAACCCAAATCCTTAGCTCCTCTCCTCAAGCCTAATAATTTGAATCTTCTTGTTCTCTCTGAACAGATTTCTTCAACTGCTGCAATCAAACATGTTTTCATTAACTCACCATCAAATGGCTTCTCTGGCTTGGCCGACAAGCCACTTGGAAATTTACACTGGCTGCACCTCATTTTCAGTTTTTCTTTGGGGGAAGAAACTCTGCTGTAATGAGATACTTGGTTTTAAGCTTTCTCATTTTTTTTCCCCGTTGCTGTCCCATCAGTTGAGCATATTGTCACGAGTGGTTGATCTGTTGATGGGGATGTATATTCTCTTAGGGCAGTCATCACCTAATAAACACAATGCTTTGCCATCTCATCTGTAACAAAGTAACCCACACTCCACTGTGCCTTTAAAGCATACCACTGGCAGCCTGCTTTTCTCCTCTCTCCTTGTTTTGACATCAAGGATATGCACTGATGATAGAGTGTCACTGTAAAGCCATACAGATGGCAGTCAACACTGCTGAACGAGACCTGCATCACCAATTTGCAGTGCACAGAGCGGCGGTGCTAAGTGACAGGCCTAACTTTGCTGTTGCAGCGAGAAAGCAGCTATCGACAATACAGACACAAATGAGTATGGCTGTGCTCCAGGAATACTTTACTTTGGGCAAAGGTTATGCAACGTGAGTTTCATAAATATGCACATTCATTATTCTTGTGATTTGTTTCGGTCATTGTAAAATGAAAAAGCATTCTTACGGGCAGTACACAAACAGGCAACTTAGCCACTGAGCTACCCAAGACGCAAACCCATCATTTTGACATGGCCATGTCAAAATCAGAATCTCACCCTCTCCATTTGAGGAAGGTGGACAGAAAGCAGAATGCCAATGGGTCCTTGAGGGAGTAGACAGGATGCCAACAGAGAGTGACAAGAGGGACTAGAGATGCCACAGGGAAATCTCATCCATTTCATAATTTTGCCGAGGTCGAGCCCATTTATCCTCAGAGAAAATTCAAATGACAAATTCCCTGACACCAGACTACAGGTCCGGCTGTTATTATGGAAACCACCACAGTCAACGGACTGGCTAACATCCCAGGTTTAAGACTTTACATTTAAACTCTCCCTGTAACATGATGGCATGTGTGACGGTATTCCTCAAAGTGAAAACTAAACTTCAGACAGGTTACAAGATTCCCCGTCAGTCCTGTAGTAAATAATGGCCCCTCTAATTGGGAAAGTCATCCTCTTTGACCAAAACTAAAGTTTATTAAGGGCAGACATGGTTCAGAGAAGAGAGGAACTGGACTCTCATCAAGCTGGCCACACCCCGTAAGAGCAGGGAGAGGACAGCACGGCCTCATCACCTCTCCCTGATAAAAATGGCAAGGTATGTAAGCCCCACGCAGGGATGCCTGGCTATGGATGAGCCTGATTTCCATCCTCCCTGTGGGCCTGCTCAAGGGTCACAGGCAGAAGAAGGAGGAGGGGAAAGCATCTAACCAACCTGACTCCTCTGCCAGCCCATTCCTGGCCCCTCCCATCTCCTTTAACAGGTTGACCTGGGAAACTGCCAGTAAGATAAGGATTCAGAAGACCCAAATCTCCCCAGGAGCTCCACCTGAATGGATAAAGAAAGCCTTGGTTAGAATGCTAGAACTTACCGTGGAACGTTATCATAAGCCATTATTAATACCTTAATGTTAGTCTTCTAAACTTGCATTCAAGTTTCTGGTTACCCTAGGTATTTAGGGAAAGATCAATGGTTGTGGGGAGAGCGAAGAGGGTGAGAAAATACATAGAAAGTGGATTTGGTCCAGTTTGATGTATTCTTTGAAAAACAGGTCGGGTTTGGAGAAGTAGAAGGGGCCTATGACAACATGTGAAGGAAGAGTATTGCCCTAAGTCAGAGTAAAGCTAAGCATTAGGGTCACAGGTGGAAAGTAGGAGAAATGATGCTAGAGAAACAGAGTGGGCTTGAAGCAGTCAAAACAACATGAATTTAGGACTAAGAAATTTAGACTACAGAAATTTAAGATTACAGAAATTCACTACCCCAGTGAGTAGTGAAATGAAATATTTCAAAACAAGTTCTGGGGAGCTATCAGACGTGGCGTCTGTATAAAAGATCCAGTTGAAGGGGCTGGAATCAGAGAAACTAGAAAAAACCTATAGTGGTAGTTATGAGAAACATTGTCTCTTGTGTTTCTGCTAGTCTTCTATCAGCTTTTGTTCTAGATGATCTTTTCAAGGCTATCTGGATAGCCCACAGGCTTGGAAGACAGAAGGCCTCCCTCTGGGCCAAAGAGCCAATTTGCTTCCTGTCCAAGAAAATGCAAAGAACCTCTCCCTCTGGGGCAAAGATGACGCAAGGTTTGCCAGAAGCTCCTTGTAGCGAATAGGATTTCCTAAGCTGCGCTTCCTGCTCTGCCTGTGACACAACCCCACCAAGTCAGTAGCACCCACCACTGCGGGACTTAGGAGCGCCAGTGTGAACATGAAGATCATGCTGCTGCTAAGCCATGAGTAACAAAGCCCTCTGTCTGACTGAGGATTCTCGTGTCTACGGCCAGCATCCATGCAACTGTGGGAGTCTAACTTGTTATCCTGCATTTGGATACAGACTCTTCAGTTCTTAAAAAACCACCAGTCTGATGCCTCAGTATAGCAAATTTGCAAGACACAAGATCAGCAAGTATACACCAGATGTTTTCTATATACATTAATAGCAAAGCATGAGAAAACTATTTAAAACTTCATTCCATTTACAGAGTCAAAAGCATACACATTTAAGAAAACATTTAACCAAAGACATTTTAAAACACCAATCTGAAAACTACAAAATATAACGCAGAGATATAGTATGTTCATGAATTGGAAAAATGAATATTAAGATGTCAATTATTACAGATTTTGATCTACAGCAGCAGTTTTCTAACTCTGTTCTCAGGGCTCTTGGGCACTTTTAAACTAAGTGAACATCCCCAAAGCTTTAATTAGTGGAGGACATATAAATTTTACTAAGCGAAAAATTTTAAAGGAACACTCATTAAATGCTAAGGTGTTTTATGAAAATTCATTCTTCCTAAAATAAATTTCAGTGAAAACATTTGCATAATTTTATATTTATGCAAGCATTTTTAATATTTAGCATAATAGAAGACAGCTGGATTCTCCTGTCTTTTTCTGTATCTGACCTATTATAATATCACATATTCTATAGCCTCTGGAAACTATATTGTACACTCCTGAGAGAATGAAAGCAAGAAAGCAAATAATGCCCTAGTATTATGAAAACAGTTTTGACCTGATAAATACCAGAGATTCCAGATTCAAGACAACACAAACTGTAATCCCACTAGACTTAAAAAAATAAACATGAGAAGCTGATTCCATTATATATATGAAATACAAAGGGTGTGCAAACCAAAAACAATTCTGAAAAATGAGCAAATATTGAAGACATACAATTTGAAGACTTACTTTCAAAACTATTACATTCAAGACAGTGTAGTTCTAGCAGGATCAAGAAATAGGTTAACAAAATAGGCTAATAATTACCACAAAGCATCAGCAATATAGCCAGCTGATTTTTGATTAAAAGGTGCCAAAGCACTCCAAAGGGTAGAAGAGACTTACCCAAAAATGAAGCTAGAAAAACTAGACATTACTATGAAAAAAAAGAAAAAGGGAAAACCTGGATACTTCACACAACTCAAAGTTAACTCAAAAGTTAAAACTATAAAGCTTACAGAAGAAATCACAGGAAAGTGTCTAATATTTGGGAGCTCCCATTGTGGCTCAGTGGTAATGAACCCAACTAGTATCCATGAAGACGTGGGTTTGATCCCTGGCCTCAGCGAGTTAAAAATCCAGCTTTGCCATAAATTGTGCTGTAGGTTGCAGATGCAGCTAGGATCTGGCGTTGCTGTGGCCCTGGCATAGGCCAGCAGCAACAGCTCCAATTAGACCCCTAGCCTGGGAACCTCCATATGCTGCGGGTGCGGCCCTAAAAAGACAAAAAAGTCAAAAGAAAAAATTAAGAACTGCTCAAAAGGAGTTCCCATCATGGTGCAGCGGAAACAAATCTGAATAGAAACCATGAGGTTGCTTGTTCGATCCCTGGCCTCACTCAGTGTGTTAAGGATCTGATGTTGCTGTGAGTTGTAGTGTGAGTCACAGACACAGCTCAGATCTGATGTGGCTGTGGTGTAGGCTGGCAGCTGTAGCTCCGATTGGACCCCTAGCCATATACCATCATTAGTCATCAAGGAAATGCAAAGTGAAAAAACACAGTGAGATAACACTATATACTCATAATGAAAATAAACATTCAAAAGACTGACAATATCTTATGGTAGCACAGATATGGAGCAACTAGAACTCTCATCTACTCTTAGTGGGAGAGTCAAATTGTAAAACCACTTTGGAAAAAGGTCTGATAGTTTCTTACCAACCTAACCAAACACCTACCTGACAACAGAGCAATTCCACTCCTAGGTATTTACCCAACAGAGGGAAGGCATGTGTCCACAGAAAGATTAGAAACAACCCACGTATTCAATAGATCAGTGCACGAACTGGTGTATTTATACAATGGAATACTACTCAACAGTGAAAAGAAACGCATTACTTATTGAGATAATACGAATTTCAAAAACAGTACAGAGAGTAAAAGAGAAAAAGAAACATTACCAAAAAAAAAAAGTATGATTCCATTTTACAAAGTCTTAAAATAAGGAAAACTAATCATGGAAAGAGCAGAACAGCTGTTTTCTCTGGGGTAGGAGGCAGGATAGAGCGGGGAAAGGCATGAAGAGACCTCAAGGTAATATGTATACACATCCCAAAATTCAAGGGGTGCAATGTAAGAATTGTACTTTTCAGTGAATGTAAAATTTACATTTAAGCAAATATTGACCTCTATTTAGTGACATGTGTGCTCAAACATTTACAGATGAAAAAAATCACACTGATGATGTAGCATCTTAGTCTAAAAAGTATCAAGAAGCCGGGAAGAATTGATGGATGAACACTGTAGTCCCAAGGTAGAAAAACTATGAGATTTTTGGTTAGAAAAATGAAATTTTTCGTAAATATAGACTACATTATACTCATAACCACTCTGATTACTTTGTCCCTAATTATTCCCCAAAGTGAAACGAATATGCCTACCAAAACTAGTAGTTCCTCCATCTTAGTACCAGGCGAAATACCCTTGTTATTGTTGTATGATCTGATGTAATCAAGTATTTGGTTACAATTAGTTTTCAGTTTTCATTTGTTCAACTGTCAAGAGCCATTTCAGAAAAAAATTATGAAAGTATCATTTTTTTAAAAAAAAAAAAGCTGCCACACAAGAAAATTCCAGTTTCTATAAAACATATTTTTAAAAATATAAACACTGTACTTTAATTTGAAAACCAGAAGCCTTTCTGACCTAATTTTCTTTTGAAAATGAAAATAATCTTCCTCTGATCACCCTGCTATTTAAGACCACAAATATTTCAATCGCAGCCATAAGAAATGCATTTCTAAAAAAAAAAATCTGAATTTTAAATTCAGGGGTACTAATGGCATTTAAGAGTTCCCTTCTCTTCCTCCTTCACTCCCCACTTTCCGTATGTCACACTCAAGCGCTCACAAATACACACACCCTCAAGATCATTTACACACAGCCCAAGTGAAAATATGTCTCTCAAAGGCAAAATAACTGTGCCATCACGCTGAGCTTAAACTATTCACAAAAAGCAGCAAAAGCAATGCATTACTAAAGCCCATCGACCCCGTATGCTTTTATGTCTACAGATACAGGAATTAAGTATCTTTGTGCGTTCTGGGACTCGTGAATTTTAAAGAGGAGAACTTAAAAAGATCCTGTTACCACTGTTTTTTGGCTTCTCCACACTATTTCCTCTCAACCTGCTTCTAAAAATTTCAGAAACAGAGATTCTCATCCCAGCATGCACCAACCTGTCAACTAACTCAAATAATCCCTGGTTTTAGCACCTGAACAGTAGAAGGGTAAAGCATGTGGGAGCCAAACGAAGTCTGCAGTTTAAAAATAGGCCTATGTGCACAGTCCAAAGTCAGTTTGCAAGAGAGAACTATGAAGAATTTCTGACATTGCCTGAACCAACAACATCTAGAACCTGGATCAATTTTTCCAAACCTCTCTTGCCTATTTTCTTTTCTTTTTTTTTTTTTAAAGAACTGAATGGAAGCCCAGTCTTCCTGCCAGAAATCTAGGAATAGACTGTCCTCATATTTGCCATAGACCTATCTTGAAGTCTTGAAGGCATTTCTCCGTTTTTCAGGGATGGGTCCGATTTATTTTCAGATATTCAGGCCATTTTCCCCATCTCTGTCAACATGCTTTTATGCTCATATTTTATTGCCCACAAGTTAAGTTACAGAAGCCCACTATAAATATATGCTGAAGGAAAACTATTCTCCCCTCCTGCAAAATCATATGATTTCCTTACCTAATGTACCTGGTATAAGAATATATGTGAACACGCCTAACTGAACATACCCCTGTACACTCTCCCACCTCCTTAGACCCAGACCTCCTAAGCACAAACTTCTCAAATCCGAAAGCAAAAACTGTCTGTCTCAGCTGTTTTAGTCCTATAGAGATTCTCTGTCTTATATCTAGATTTTTCAGTTGAGCCGTTATCCTTGGCACCGTGGTCCCAGCAAGTCTGCACCAAAAAAGGAGTCCCTTTAAGGTGTTTGAAATTGGATCCCCAGGCTCGCTTGAAGTTTCCATGTTCATTCTTCTGATTTATGGGTCTCATTACTGGGGAAGGCTGAAATAGCTCTCTTCTTTCTCTCCACCAGTGCCTTCAAAGCACTGTATGCTTGGTTACCCAAGTACATTAAAACTAATTTAAATCATCTTAAGCACCAGTGTGCTTAACAAACCAGAAAAGACCCTGGAATCCAAAATATATGGTCACATTTTATACTTAACAGGACACAAAGTAGCAAATCCATCAACATAATGGTATAGCTTGTTACCGGCACAGGCAAAACATTTCTTAAACGTTGTATTGCCTAACGCTGCCTTTTAAAGATGAAATTCACATCATCCTTCTGCTCCTAAAAGGCAAACTTAATTCAATGATGATCACTTATAAGGATAACTCCAAGTGACTACTGAGTATGTATGGCTTTGAAAAGATAAATACCTACATCTGTGTAAACCACAGGTAAAATTGACAAGTTGGCATCACACATTTTCCATCTTTTCCTTGAAGAATTGTCATTTCAATGCGTATCATGTCACTTTCTGAGCTTAAAATGAAATGCTCTTCCTCCTGCTACATTCATACTAAACTGACATTTTCAAAACAAAAATAGGAGCAACTGAATTAGTACCACTCAGTTTCTGGGATCAGAAGTAAAACTCAAAACTTTTTTTGTGCTAAAAACCGTATCAAAATACGAAATACAAGAGAAATAGTTCAATGTGCTACTGACACAAACTATTAACTTGAAGTGCAAATATGCAAAATCAATCTTCTTGCATCTTTATTACATAGCAGCTATGTATGATTTCAGTACTGGAAATACACTCTAGAATATTCACATTTTTGAAGAGAGAGAAAAACAGGCTTGATTTAATGAGAAGGACTAGGTTTAAATGAGTTGATTTAGTCCTGGCTCTATTTAGGCAAATCACTTAGACTTTGGAAGTTTTCGTCTCTCATCTATAAAGGAGGTAGGTTAAGTTCACTTCTAATTTCCTCTAAGCCTCTAAGAATGTATTATCAATGGTCTTTTGCAGGAATTAGTCTCTCTGAATAACAGTTTTTAATGCTATATATTATTCCATTGCTAAGTGCTCATGACTTTCATAAATACTAGCAAATTCCTATATACTTCCTTGTAGATAGTTATTACTACTGGTCTACGAGAACTTCGGAAAGACCGTAAAATACCTCTCACAGCTCCAGCTTTGAGGAAGTGAGGAGAAGTCCCAATTTACCCAGGCCAAAGTAATTAGAAACTAAAGACGGAAACATTTTTAGGTTTCTAACTTTTTCCCTAGGAGTCAAGCTGAAAGAGCCTTCAGTGACCAAAGATGGGATAATCTGAACAAAACAATGATCGTCTAACTTCATATAAGAGTAAATTAGGCTAAATTAATATTGAGCCTTAAATAAGTGAGGGAGAAGGGACAAATCCTTCAAGAACTGCAAATAATGTATGAAGACACGCCCTATTCCCTTCCCCCTCCAGAGGCAGAGCTAACTTCCCCTCTCCTTGAGTGTGGATTTGCTACCAAAACACAGAGCATGAAGTGTGAAAATACTAATTTTACAGTGAATGAATCTGGCAGACAATTTCTTAACCAAGTGGTCAAGATAAATATCACCAGTGACAGCTCATGTTCTAATCACAAGCCCCCTGGTATGAGGTGATGAAAAAGGGACTTCGCCTTCACAGTTATTCTTCACCCAAACCCATAATCCTAATCTAATCATAAATGTGAATTTAGAGACATCTTCCAAAATACTTTCAACAGAGTCAAGGGAAGTCTGAAAAACAGTCAGATTATAGGAAATTAAGGAGACGTGACAACCGAGAGTCAAGTGACATCCTGCCTGGGATCTTAGAACAGAAAAGGGAAATCAATGGAAAAACCAGTGCAACCACAATAAACCTATAGTCTATTATATACACCAATGCGAATTTCTTAGTTCTGGCAAATGTACCATCATTATAAAAAAAGTTAACATTAGGAGAAACTGGGTAAAGGATATGCAAACTCCCTGTGTTATCTTTGCAACTTTTCTGGAAACCTGAAGTTATTCCAAATGAAGTTTAATATTAATAAAGTTTAGTATTAACAAGTTAAGATTTTTTTAATACTTAGAGTCCAATGTATTGCATGGTGACTCAGACTCCATATTAATTCACTGAATTAAAATAGGCCCATAATCCAAGGAATTTTGAAATATGTCGAATAAAGCAAACATTGAAACATTTCATAGACATTCACAAAAGAAAAAATTTTTAAGAGATGCATTCATCATTTTAAAACACTATTTCATAACTCATGATTTTATGGGATTATCAAGTAAAAAAAAATCCTCCCATTTCCCATAAAGGAAAACCCTCCCCAAGGCCAGAGATATCTACTAGGTACTTGGTCTTCCTCAGGCCTGAACTATAAATGACAGGACTGAAAAAGGAATGCAGAAAATTGTCATGTCAATGACCTCATGGGGAAATAATCTTCCTGAAAGTCAAGTGAGAGAACACTGTGACGGAACCTCTTGTAAATCTGAGCTCTCCCTTGACCCAAGGCAGCTGGCACGTGTGCCCTAGTCAAACACCTGCTCAGGAGATGTGTCCAGTGATCTGCACCCCTTGCCCCGCCTATGAACACAGGGAAGAAAAGAGAAGCAACCCAGCAGAATGAAGAAAACACCTGCACTTCCATCACCTGTTGCACAGAGTGACTGTCCCATTAGACAAGTGGACACCAGAGAAAATGAGTGGGGCAGTGACAACATCCTGTGTTTGCTCCAGTTTTTCCTCTTCCTGGGACTACATTTCCCAGCTCTCCTTAAAGTTGTTAGGATCCTGTAACTAAATTCTCCCCGGTGGGAATGCAAGTGGAGGTAATTTTCTACTTCTAGTTACAGGCAAGTAAGA
The DNA here is from genome assembly GCA_004024745.2 of Catagonus wagneri. Taxonomy (NCBI): domain Eukaryota; kingdom Metazoa; phylum Chordata; class Mammalia; order Artiodactyla; family Tayassuidae; genus Catagonus; species Catagonus wagneri. The sequence continues at coordinate 17,898,281 of PVHT021183518.1, read as the reverse complement.
GTAGATGTGAGACAACTCAATACACTAAATCCAATGAATTGTACACTTTAAATGGGCGAATTCCATGGTATGTAAATACTATTTTAAAAGCCTGTTACCAGGAAAAAAAGAAGTGGATGTGAGTCTCTAAGCTCTCTCTCCCAAGCTCAGAGCTGGAAAGCAAGAACTGTGAGATGAAAGGCTGCAAAACGGATGCAACTGGGCCTTTGATTCACTAGTGGAGAGCAGTCAGTGGGGTGAGCCCTGAATGCACACTGGACTATGACGTGAATATGTCAGAGTTCAGTGTACAAAGACTGTATTTGTTATCACAACATAACTTGGTCTATCCTGATGAATATAAAGATAGCTTGGGCATTTTTGCTTAGACTCCTATCACAGGTAGTTATGCACAGATATCACTAATGGACACTTATTTCTCACCCATCCCTCTACCCTGCCCCAACCCTCAGAAGACTCAGCAGACCATGTACCACTTCCTCCTTCCATGAACTCTAGCCCCATGAACTCTAGCCTTCCATGAACTCTGAGACTGAAAGAGAAGGGAAATTTTTTAGTCCAGTTTGGAATCGAGTTTCAAAACTGAAAGCGACCCCAAAATCCTGGTATCAAACCAAAATACTGGGTTTTAATAAAGGATAATAATGGCCATTAGGAGGAGTTCCTGTTGTAGCTGAGCAGTAATGAACCCAACTAGGATACATGAGGATGTCAGTTCAATCCCTGGCCTCGCTAAGTTGGTTAAGGATCTAGTGTCGCCATGAGCTGTGGTGTAGGTCACAGACATGACTCAGATCTGGCATTGCTGTGTGGCCTAGGCCAGCAGCTGTAGCTCCAATTCAAGTCCTAGACTGGGAACTTCCGAATACCGCGGCTGCAGCCCTAAAAATAAAAAATAAAATCTCCATTAGGAAAAATAAAACCATTTATCATTAAAGACTCCTCAATAAGCCAATTTCCCTTAGCATCTCAGTCTCAGTCTCTGCTTTTATTCTGTGCACTGGCTCTACATGTCTCTTAGAAAATGTAAGTTTGTCAACAAAAAGCATGGCTGCCAAATAGTAAATCAAATCCCTAGACTCCCACACAATACCAGACATGGATTATTTGGGTTTTTAAAATACACTTCTACTAGATTTCAATAAAGCAGTTTGTCTTGTCCAGTATTATCCCATTTGATTTTCAAGAGAAAATGTTTAAATGTGTAGAAAACTCAATTTAATCTTAGCTAGATATGAATGTTAAAACTGGTTCACAGTTAAGTATTAGCAGACACCTCTTTCAAACAATCAGTACACCATTAAAAATGTCTTCAACTAAAGCTTTCCAAAACTTTTCCTAAAGCTTTTACGTACATAGATTTGGCTATTGGTAAAATTTGGATTATGAGAGCTCATGCTTATTTCCAATAGCAATGGTCATTATGACATGGCCTTCTACTGGACAGCCAGAGAGCTGCCCTGATCCTGGCTCAAGTTTCATAGCTCTGGACAGAAAAGCACATGGAATGTCCCACCTGAGGCACAGCTATGAGCCTGGTTACTACACCCCTAGAAGTCAACGACTGTAAACCTGGACTGAGATACACAAAGCTGACTCCCAGCTTCACACACACCTGCTTAAAATTCAAACAGATTGTGCAAACCATGGATGGGTATTCAAAGAAAACTTTAAGGGACTGTACTTGTTTAAAAAGGAAATCAATGTGTATGCCAATGTCTTTGGGTTCAACATTTCCTGAGGAGGGTCAACAGAGATGCTTGTAAACCTACAGCAGAACGAACAAGGTATGGGAGCAGCAATCGGCCAGTTACGATTAGGAATCACCAGCAGCCCCGGGCCCACAACACAACGTGCAGGAGAGCGAAGCTGTAGACCTGCGGCAGCTTCACACAGATCATACAACATGGCGATACCAGCTCTGGGAACCCAAGAGTAGCCTTAAGGCCAAGTGAGCCAACACAAACAAAACCCAGCTCTGAGGCGATGCTGCTATTTAAACAGGTCCATCTAGAGCATCCTCAGAGTCAGCAAGGCCAGAACCACCATGGTTAGGATAAAGCGGTCCCCACCTGCTCTCATAGCACTTTCCCCATCTTAACTCCGTAAACTTCACTGTAAGGCTCGAGAATGACCGTGCTCAGCTTCTGGCTGAAGAAACCTCACGAAGAGGTTCAGTAACATGCCCAGATTATAAGGCTCAGATGAGGCAAAGGAGAAACCTGACCCCAAGTATTCTAAGCCCAGAGCTGTCTCCCTAGACCAAAGCTCTCACGTCCCACTTTTAGGACACTCAGGTAACAATAAAGGTTCAGTAATACCTGCATGACCTTAAAGGGAGAATAACTTGTATTCTTTGGCTGTCAAAAGGTAAGCAGCAGCATCTTGGCCTTTCTCCATCTGGAAAAAAATTGATTCCAGATACAGTACGTAACTCACCTGTATCATGGGTATCAAAAAAAAGTTTAAGTCAATTAATGACTATGTATTCTTTAAAAATATATAGGACTCACATTTCTTCATTTCTAAAATGGGGGTAGGAGAGATCCTGAAGCCAGCCAGGCACATAAACCCACAAGTTAGAGCATCCCCACATCCTTCCAGCTTTGCAGTAAGGTTCATGATGGTGTTTGTTTCAAAGCTGCGCTTACTCTAACGGGCACTCGAAATGGAGCTAGTTCAAACTGAGCTCAAAGTGTTAACTACACACTGGTTTTCAAGACTTAGCAAAATAGATAAGCCACTCCAAGATCTCCTTCTATGTTGACTACGTGAAATGAAGTTTTAGACACAGGGGATCAAAGTATATTATTGAACAATTTCACCTGTTTTCATTTTGTTTAACATGGCTACTAGAAAACTTAAAATTACATATGTGGGAGTTCCCGTTGTGGGTTACAAACCCATCTAGTATTCATGAGGACATGGATTCGACGCCTGGCCTCGCTCAGTGGGTTACGGATCCGGCACTGCTGTGAGCTGCGGGTGTAGGTCACAGATGTGGCTTGGATCCCGAGTTTCTCTGGCTGTGGCGTAGGCCCAAGCTGCAGCTCCAATTCGACCCCTAGCCTGGGAACTTCCATAAGCCACAAGTGTGGCCCTAAAAAGAAAAAAAAATTACGTATGTGGCTCACACTATATCATTACTGGACAGTGCTACTCTGAAGGCGGAATTCATGATAAAAACTCACGCTGCCAGAGATGGAAACTGTAACAGGCCTTGCAGAACATCTGTAAGGCTTTCCTTCCTTCCTTCCCTCCCGGCTGCCAGAGTCTCACCAGCAGGGCACAGTGGTCCCGCCACCTCACCGCCGCTTCTCCACAGCCCAGCCCAGCCCACTCAGGCTCTCTGATCAACTGCGGCCTTCTTTTCTTCCTCTTCCTCCTCCCCACTCACTGCTGCCACCTTTCCAAGGGCAGAAAAGACTGAGCGATGTCTCAGCAAATTTTCAGTCTCTCACAGGATGGTTTTGTAAGAAAGTTCCAAGTACATTTCCTCTGTAGGCCAATGGCCTCCCAACTTTTATCATCATATACCACATACATCCTATAGAAATTTGGAAAGCTAAGATAAAGATGAAATTAATTTTAAAAATAATTTTGCTCTATGTATCTTTTTGGTTCTCACAAAAAGCATTTTTTAGTGAGTACATGACCATCTGTTTCCTTTTTTTTTTTGTCTTGGTTTAACACTTTCTGATGGAGCAACTCAAAGGTCTAAGTTCAGTGTATCTGAACATTTAACTTCAAGGTCTGGTCTAGTTAAAACAGACACCAGACAGAAACACAGATCCCAAAAGAAGTGAAGTGCTTACAAAGTACTCGTTTCAATCTCAACACCAATTACACACAAGTTTTTATTTTTTTTTTCCAAGATTAGCAACTTTCCTTTTGGTCTTGCAAACTAACTAGTTTTAGTTCCGTTTGAAAATCTTTGTTTGGAAGATTTTAGTTTGTGTTTCCAAGATTTAAGTATGCAGATGAGTTTATATATAAACACAACGACTGTTATGAAAACATATGAACCATGAAAATCATATAACAACACAAGTGTTTCCACACACTTATTTTACAAATGTTCTCTCCATAACGCTAGATTATTAAAAGAAAAAAATTACTCACTTTCACCCACTTCAAAGGGACAGATGTGGCAGTTCCCACTGCGGTGCAACAGGATTGGGAGCGTCTCTGCGGCTCCAGGACACAGGTTCAACCCTGGGTCCGGCACAGCGGGTTAAAGGATCTGGCATTGCTACAGCTGTGGCGTGGGTCACAGTTAAGGCTAAGATCTGATCCCTGGCCCAGGATCTCCATATGCCACAGGGTGGCCAAAAAGGAAGGAGAAAATGGAAAAAAAAAAAAAAAGGACAGACACGTGTATTAAGTATCTGCAGGGCAACAATTTTGAAATGCCTGTCTCTACAAGAAAAATGCTTAATCCACATTCAACAACGCCTCTTTAAGTAATTTGCTCCAGTAACCATCTGTGATACAAAATATCATAAGGATTGCTTCCCGTGTCATTATGAAGTATAGTGAGATTTCTGGGCTATATAAAATGGCATAATCTCTAAGTCCTTACAACTCGGTAGAGAGAAACTTCTATCAACTTGAGTCAGCCCCTGCCCCCAGTCGACAGAATGTATACTCTTCCTGTGAAATGCTGGGGCTGCAAACCCTACCACTGACCTTCTGGGGTTTGGACCACATGAAAGCACCAGAGTCAGTCTGTATGTTGATTATTAGTTTAATTCCTATTTTTAGACAGAAGGATAAGGAAAATATCTGCTTTTTTTTTTTTCTTGGTTCCTTAGTGGAAGGTCTTACACAGGTCTGGGGTATGAGCACCTCACTTTGCAAAGAGCTGTGGTAGATAGCACGGTGCCAGGTAAACGCTGAACTGCTGCAACCATGTCTAACACCCATGTCTAAAAAGAGAGCTTATTTCCCTCTACCAGTAAAAGCCAAAAACACTGCTCTCCTCCAGGAGACATTTGGAGCATCTGTACTGCATCTCCCAGAATCCTTTTTGGTTCCGGTTCTGTCTTTTCTGCCAGTACTTGGCTGTACCCTAAGGAAAGGGTTCAATTACCATCACACACCTCCTTGCACTAAAAAGTGCTCTTTGTCTTTCCATCAAGACAACTTGCTGGTCACCTTGCTGCACGGTAGAAAATTGACACAACACTGTAAACCAGCTATAATGGAAAAAAAATACAAATCATAAAAAAAAGACAACTTGCTACCTGAAATCCTCAACTTCTTATGAAAGTTTGAGGGTCTTTTTGGTTTTTTTGCAACACACACTTGGAATCCACCACCCCAAAATGGTGGCAGGTAACAGCACTATGGTGCTAAACTTATTTGGAGTTCATCCCATATGGTTTTTTTGTTTTTAGGTTTTTCCTTTAACAACTGTAATAAGAGGTCCAGGCACTCTTCCTTTTGAATATTTAAAAAGATCTTCTGCAAACCAGAGCATCCATCTATACTGTGAATACAGAGCCTGAGTCATAATCAACTGTCCTCACAACCTTTTCTACAACACACAGGAGGACCCCTAACCCCCAAATGTCACTTCACTTATGTTGTATTCACAGCCTCACTTGCATCTGTTCCTCTAAGAGGAATACTGCATGTAAAGCATGCTCAGACCATTTTTTCTTTAAATTGTCTCTCCTGAGCAAGGGCTTACAGACTGTCTGCTCAACTAAAAGGCCATTTCCTCCATTTTCAGCCCCTCAGCCATCCAGAGCTAAAACCTGCCACCCAGCCTAAACCACTCCCCTCCCAACACTCTCCCTTAGGCTCCATGTTCTGCTTGTAGAGCCCTCGTCTTCTCAAAAAGACCATATTTTACAGTTTTGTCTTCTCCAATGAATAGCATGGAGAGTACATACACTTGGCTCATTGTCTAAGCTGGGTTGATCTTTTATTAAACACAATAATATAGTTTCTGTAATTATAGCCATATAATCAGGAACACACATTATCTGGGGTTTTTCTTTTAATACGTTAAAAAAAATTTCTTGGCCAATACTTAATCATGTCATGAAGAGGATCAAGGCTGCCTCTCCAAGAGCTAAAAAGACGCCCACCACTTGAATGTATACCTAATTCTATCTGACGCAGGGCTTCCTGCCCTAATGTTTTCAAGCTGAGACACAAAGTGTTGGCTGTGCCATCATTATACTGAACCGGCCAAGCATGCCCTCTGGGGCAATGCTTCACAGCCATCTGCAGATGAGAAGCCTCTGAGGAAACTATGGAACCATCCCCATAAAGAACATTCATACACAAAGCTGTGTTGACAAGGCCAAGGTGATGGGTCAGGTGGCCTGAAGGCCTCCAGTCCCAGTAAAAGTAGGAAAAAAAACAACAAAAAAAAAAAACCACCTCACTGGCTTTCCAATGTCAAAGGCCTGCAAGCCAGGTGACAGAAAGGGAGAGTTTCAGATACACAGCTCATCCTCAGAAGTTTCCACATAGCAAGGCAAATAATTGTTTGTTTTTCAAGGAAAAACAAAGACCAACATAGATGTTGAAACTATATACATCTTGTCAATACTGAGGCCTAAGTTAAAGCATTCTTATCCTTCCTAGAAGTATTCGATCAGTATCTGCTTAGATGGCTCGAGGGTTACAGAAATAATCTGACATCACTGCCCAGTGGTGACAACCTCCCACTGGTCTTGCCTCATCCAGTTCTGGGCTAAAAGGATGAGAATTTAACAGCCTCCCTGACTTTCTTCTTGTTGTTGTGCAATTGCTTTTCTCATCAGAGTAAACCATCCCTTTGCCATTTCTAAGCCTCCCAGCTTCCACTGGCAACTGAACAAATCCCTGTTTTCCTTTATAGACTGAAGATCAAAGTCATTCTTGTGCTTTCTGGCTTTTTTCTATCCCTGCCTTTTCTCTGCCCTCCCATTTCAAAACCACACTGTGGACAAGCACCCATTAAATCTCATCCTCACCACTCTCACTCCAGTCTGGATCGAAGTCCATTTGAGTTTTCCTTGGCAATCACTCCTAGAGCATCTTCTTTGAAGTACTTTATAAACTATTTTTATCAAAGGCACTGAAAACCTAATTAACAAATCCTTGAAAAGAAAGTTCTGTTAAAAATCGGTCATTTCAATAATAAGCCAACAGCCCAATTAAAAACATAGATGAAAATTCCAAACAGACATTTCAAAGAAGATATGTGGATAGCATGTTAAGCATATGAAAAAATGTTCAACATTATTAAACTTTAGGAAAATTCACATTAAAACCACAATGAGCGACCAGCATACACCTATCTGAAAAGCACAAAAAAGCACAAAGAAAAACTGACATTAACAAGTACTGGTGATGGAGCTACTGGAACTCACACTGCAGTTAAGAATACAGAATGGTAAAGTCACTAGAAAATAGATTTGTTGGCTTCTTATAAAACTAAACACTTACCAAATGACTTTCATCCAGTCAACCTATTCAAAAGGATGCGAACAGATATGCCTAGTACAAATTTCTATCATTGTATTTATCACATTGCATTATAATTATCTGTGCACTTGTGGAGTTGGCCCTCCATATCAGGGGGTTCTACCACCATGGTTACAATCAACCAGGGATGGATCAGCAGAGAGTCGACTGTACTATATCATTTTACATAAGGGACTTGAGCATCTACAGATTTTGGTATCCACAGTGGTCCTGGAAACAATGCCCTGGAGAGACCAAGGGTTGCCCGTATACACATAGGCCTTCCAGTAAAGTTTGAGTTCTTTAAGGATTACTCTCCTGTCTCATATATCTTTTTTTCCCCTGATTATGTCTTAACACAAAGCTTGGCACATGACTGTTCACTAAGTGTGTTTGCTCAATAAATAAAAGAATGAAGGATTGTTTCCGTGTGCTCCATTCCACACAAGGCATGGGAATAAAGACAACAGAAAAGATGTGGTCTCAGACAACCATCCAGCTAGAAAAATAGGCTTGACCAAAGGAAATAGTAAACACAAAACTAAAGGATCACTGGCTGTGTTATGTGAAATGGCAATCAAGACCTCTTCATTTTTTGGGGTCAGACAGGTTGGGTTCCAGGTTTCATTCTGGCTTACAAGCTGTCACTTCAGCAGGTTACTTGATGTTACTAAAACAAATGCTGACCTGTAAAAGGAGGATATTAACGATGGGGTGGTGGTAAAACTGCCCGAGAGTCAGCTGGTAGGTATTAGTATGTGTTACCATCATAAAACTATTGAAATTCTTCCACAGCAGATGGCAAATAGGTGCTGTCCTGAGTCTTCCCAAGTGTCGTTCCCCATCCCATGAACTTTCCCTAGACCTCCCGACAATTCAACACTAAAGAAATAACCTCCACCTATCAAACATTTAGAGAAGAGCTAACACCTATCCTTCTGAAACTATTCCAAAAAATTGCAGAAGAAGGGACACTCCCAAACTCATTCTATGAGGCAACCATCACCCTGATAGCAAAACCAGACAAAGATACCACAAAAAAAGAAAATTACGGCCAATTTCACTGATGAACATAGATGCAAAAATCCTAGCAAAATACTAGCAAACCAAATCCAACAATACATTAAACGGACTGTAAATCATGATCAAATGGGAATTATCCCAGGGATGCAAGGATTCTTCAATATCCCCAAATCAATCACTATGATACACATTAACAAACTGAAGAATAAAAACCATACAATCCTCTCAACAGATGCAGAAAAAAAGCCTTTTACGAAATCCAACACCCATTTCAGATAAAAACCCTTCAAAAAAGTGGGCACAGAGGGAACCTACCTCAACGTAATAAAGGCCATATATGACAAATTCAGAGCTAACGTCATTCTCAGTGGTGAAAAGCTGAAAGAATTCCCACTGAGATCAGGAACAAGACAAGGATATCCACTCTTGCCACTACTATTCAACATAGTTTTGGAAGTCCTAGCTATGGCAATCAGAGAAGAGAAAGAAAAGGAATCCAAATTGGAAAGGAAGAGTAAAACTATCACTATTTGCAGATGACATGATACTATACCTAGAAAATCCTAAAGATGCTACCAGAAAACTGTTAGAGCTCATCAATGAATTTGGCAAAGTTGTAGGATATAAAATTAATACACAGAAATCAAATGCATTTCTATATACTAACAATGAGAGATCAGAAAGAGAAATTAGGGAAACAATCCCATTTACCATCACATCAAAAAGAATAAAACACTTAGGAATAATCCTACTTAAAGAGACAAAAGACCTGTACTCTGCAAACTGTAAGATGATGATGAAAGAAATCAAAGATGACACAAACAGATAGAAAGACATACCACATACTATGCTCTTGGGATCAAAGAACCAATATTATCAAATTGACTATACTTCCCAAGGCAATCTACAGATTCAATGCAATCCCTATCAAATTACCAAGGACATTTTTCACAGAACTAAAACAAAATATTTTAAAGTTTGTTTGGAAGCACAAAAGACCCAGAATAGCCAAAGACATCCTGAGAAAAATGGAGCTGGAGGACTAAGGCTCCCTGATTTCAAACTATACTACAAAGCTGCAGTCATCAAAACTGTATGGTACTGGCACAAAACAGAAATACAGATCAGTGGAACAGGATAGCAAGCCTAGAATTAAACCCACACACCTACAGTCAACTAACCTATGACAAAGGAGGCAAACAATGGAGAAAAGACAGCTCCTTCAATAAGTGATGCTGGAAAAACTGGACAGCCACATGTAAAAGAGTGAAATTAGAACACTTCCTAATACAAAATAAACTCAAAATGGATAAAGACCTAAAAATAAAACCAGATACTATAAAACTCTTAGAAGAAAACATAGGCCACTCTCCGACATAAATGACGGCAATATCTTCTCAGAGCCACCTCCTAGAGTAATGACAATAAAAGCAAAAAGAAACAAATGGGACTTAATTAACTTAAAAGTTTCTGCACAGCAAAGGAAACCCTAAAAAAAAAAAATAAGACAACCCACAGAATGGGATAAAATATTTGCAAATGAAGTGACTGACAAGGGATTAATCTCCAAAATTTACAAACACCTCCTACAGCTCAATACCCAAAAAAACAAGCAACCCCATCAAAAATGGGCAGAAGATCTAAACAGACAATTCTCCAAAGAAGACATACAGATGGCCAAAAAACACATGAAAAGATGTTCAATATCACCAATTATTAGAGAAATGCAAATCAAAACCACTATGAGGTACCACCTTACACCAGCCAGAATGGCCATCATCAAAAAGTCTACAAACAATGAATGCTGGAGAGGGTGTGGAGAAAAGGGAGCCCTATTACACTGTTGGTGGGAATGTAAACTGGTGCAGCCACTGTGGAAAACAATATGGAGATTCCTCAGAAAACTAAAAATAGCATTACCATTTGATCCAGCAATGTATCCAGAGAAAACCATGGCTCAAAAAGATACATGCACTCCAATGTTCATTTAAGCACTATATACAACAGCCAAGACATGGAAACAATCTAAATGTCCATCATCAGAGGAGTGGATGAAGACGTGGTACATATACAGTGGAATATTACTCAGCCATTAAAAGGAAAGATTTAATG
>PVHT021183518.1:17836897-17881435 GCA_004024745.2 Catagonus wagneri | reverse complement strand
GCAGGCCAGTGGCCACAGCTCCGATTAGACCCCTAGCCTGGGAACCTCCACATGCCGCGGGTGCGGCCATAAAACCCGCGGCCATAAAATGACAAAAGGCAAAAAAAAAATAAAATAAAATAAAATGCAAGTCAGAATGGTTAAGAACAAAAAAGGGTAAGTATACAGGAAGATCGAAATAAAGGTTAACTATACAAAGCAATGCTATAATATTAAATTTATAAGATTAAAGTTTTTTTAATGGAAATGTTGAAAAATAACAGCCCAGACACCTGGAGGGAGTGACCCAAGTGTAAACATCCTAAAGTCTTATGTTGTCTGGTGGGAGGGTAAAAATACTCATCTTTTGCCTTTGTTAATTTAAATATACATGTTTATTTGGGGTAAACATCTAGGCTAATCACTAAGAACAGAAATGGAGTAGCTCATCCAGACTGCTTTGTGGACACTGACGAAGGAAAAGGAGAAGAAAAAAAAATTAAATAAACCCAAACCCAAAAAAGATTAAAGAAAAAAAGACAGAAATCAAGTACAAATAGTAAGTATAAAATGACAAGAAAAATTACATCACCCTACGTGGAAAATAACAAATAGTTTGATAAATGAGTCCTAACAAACATCTAATCTTATACAAATTTTTCTCAAGAAAGGACCAAGAAGGAACACCCCCTCTATCTCATTCTGTTGTGCTAACATCACCTTAATACCAAAACAGTGTAAGAAAGCATCAGTCTCCCTCATGACTGAAATGAGATGCAAACTGAAAGTACTAAAAGATTTAAAAAGACATCATGGCCAAGTGAAGTTTATTATGTGGATGCAAGGTTGTTCCAACATTAGCAAATCTTTTCATATAGTTCCCCACATTAAATATAAAGGGAAACCATATGATCAAATCAAATGCTCCAATTCAACATCTGTAACAGATACTCCTGGCAATCTACCAATACAAGGGATCTCCTTTAACTTAAAGGATAACTACAAAAAACCTATGGCAAATGTGGCACTCAACGTTTAAAGGCTAAGAGAACTCTCCTCACGATAAGGAGCCAAATTCATTATTACTACATCTTTGTGACAATGAACTAGGGGCCCCAGCCAATGCAGTAAAGCACAAAATGTACAGATACAAAGATTAGGCAAATAATCTCTCCTCATGACACAATTCTCTATAGAAAACTCAAAAAGAATCACACAATGTATCAGAATTAATAAGTGGGCTGAGCAAAGTTTCAATGTACAAAGGCAATGCAACCTCATTTCTATATGAAAGCATGCTTGAATTTTAGGCAGAATTGCATTACAATAGCAACCCAGAATATTAGGTTAATAGATCTCACAAGAGATGTGCAAGATTTTCATGAAGACAGTTAAAAAATACATTAAAAGACATTAAAGATCTAAATAAATTGAAGGACCTATTTACAGATAGGAAGAGTCAAAATCAAAAAGATGCACATGCATCTCAAAATTATATACTGATTCAATGCAATAATCAGTATTCCAGCCAGATTTCTAGAGAAAGATGTGACAAACTGATTCTGTAGTTCCATGAAATGTAGCTGAACAAAGAGAGAACTGCCTACCAAGACTTACTACACAATTATAACACTTAAAAGTACTGACTCAAGGACAGAGACCAATGTAGCAGGATAGAGAATCCAGATACAGACCTCACACATATTTAGAAATTTGCATATTATAAACATGCACACAGTTTGGGGGTAGAGGTAGTGTTTGTCAACAAATAGCACTAAAACTGTAAGTTACCCATATGGAAAATAAATAAAATCACATTATCCTCAAAGATCAATTCCAGATGCACTAAACAAATGTGAATGGAACAGCTTTTAGAAAAGAAAAATATCGTAGCACAATGGGATAGGAAAGGATTTCTTAAACAAAAAACAGTTTATACTTTGGAATGAATCCGCAATAAGATCCTGCCGTATTGCAGTGGGAACTGTATCTAGTCACTTATGATGAAGCATGATGGAGGATAACATGATAAAAAAATATACATATGTATGTATGACTGGGTCACTTTGCTGAACAGTACAAAACTGACAGAACACTGTAAACCAACTATAATGGAAAAAATAAAAATCATTAACAAAACTGATTAAAAATTTATAAAGGAAAATATTGATCATTTAACTCTCCTAGATGAGTAATTTTAGACTCTTGCAATGAGAGCTCACTTAAAAAAAAAAAGAGTATGAGTGAAAAAATCTAAAAAAGTTTCACAAAACTCACCCTTAAATACAAGCCGAACACTTGGATATTTTCTTATTCCATTCTATTAAATTTTATAATATTTGATAGAAGACTTACACAAAAATGCTTTTCACAAAGCTACTGGAACAGCTAAACTCTGGAAGCAATTCAAATGCCCATCACCAGGAGAACGGATATATAAACTGAGGTAAAGTCACATGATGGAATACTATTAAGAAAAATAACTGAATCTCAGCTATGAGCATCTGGGCCAGCATCTGTGACTCCCAAAGAGTGGCCCCGAAACCAACAGCATCAGCATCACCTGCAAGGTTGTTAACCAGGCAAACTCCACTCCTAGACTTACTGAATCAGTAACTAAGGTGGGGCCCATCAAGCCTTGTGTTTAGAAGGCCTCCAGGCCAGTCTGAAAGACTGAGGTTCGAGATCCACGTATGCTCTCGAACCTCAGTCTTTCACGGTAGTAATACCTGGGCAAGAAAAACTAGTCTCAGAAGAATACAAACAAATGTATTCTTTAAAAGTCAAAAAAAAACGTCTACTAACGAGAGCCTGCTGTATAGCATAGGGAACTGTATCTAGTCACTTACGATGGAACATGATGGAGGATAATGTGAGAAAAGGAATGTATATATATGCGTGACTGGGCCACTTTGCTGTACAGGAGAAACTGGCAGAACACTGTAAACCAACTATAATGGAAAAAATAAAAATTATTTAAAAAATAAAACAGCTACAGAAGTAACAGTGTTCAGAAGTAACAAAATATAAGATAAAGCTATTAAAAAAAAAGAAAAAAAAACAGGAGTTCCCGTCGTGGCTCAGTGGTTAACGAATCTGACTAGGAACCACGAGGTTGCGGGTTCGATCCCTGGCCTTGTTCGGTGGGTTAAGGATCCGGCATTGCCGTGGGCTGTGGTGTAAGCTGCAGATGCAGCTCGGATCCCGCACTGCTGTGGTTGTGGCGAAGGCTGGCAGTTACAGCTCTGGGATCCTCCATATGCCGCGGGTGCGGCCCTAGATAAGGCAAAAAAACAAACAAACAAAAAAAAGCAGGGAAAGATTAACACAAATTATGTTGTGGGACAGAGGGGGTAAGGATATTGGGAAGGTCCTCACAGATTGCCCCTAAGACAATGAGTGTTTCGAGCCAGTTAGCAGCAGGTATGAGCACTTTCATTTTTTATTATTACCCTTCAAACTCCAAAATAAACTGTATTTTGTAAATATGATGTCCAACACATAAAAATGCAGAGCTGGAGTAGGAAAAGGGTAGAGAAAAAGACAATAATGAACATAAAATATAGCCCTATGAACTCAATTCTAACAAAAGAAAACTAAGTACATAGCAGGTGCTAATAGACCATTAAGTGTTTACAGTGATTCATATGCCTCTTCATTCTATTCTCTCCAGTATCACAATGCATATAACAATCCAAAAAGAAGCTTTTTTTATAGAAAGTACGAACGGTCTATATAATTCAATGCCCACTTCACCATCACTTCCATCTTTAAGCTTAGTTCTTTTTCCAGACTTGACATTCAAATCCTAACTAAACACACAGTACAGCCTATGGCAAGACAGCGGTTTTCAATTCTGTTCACAAAATGTATTTTTCTTCTCCAGTTCCACAAGGAATTCTGCTCAGTTTTGTTTAATTACTTCTCACATCTCTATATCAAGGTATCCAGCCAGTAAGGAGTTTTGTTTTTTTTTTTTTTATTTTTCATGTTTTAAGTGAAAGAAAGGTGGCGGGGAAGGGAATGGGATGGACTGGGAATTTGGGGTTCATAAATGCAAACTATTGCCTTTGGAATGGCTAAGCAATGAGATCCTGCTGTATAGTCCTTGGAATTATATCTAGTCACTTATGATGGAGTAAGATAGAGGATAATGCAACAAAAAGAATGTATATATGTACGTGTGACTGGGTAACTTTGCTATAAGTAGAAAACTGACAGAACACTGTAAACCGGCTACAATGGAAAAACTAAAAATCATTTTTTAAAAAAAAGGCAAGAAAAGGTTTACACATGTAAAATTTGGTATTAAGTAAAACTGTACAACAAAACCTCCTGTAAATCATACAGGGATTGCCCTAAGAAAATCATTTGTTTCTAATTTATTTTCTCCATTAGCAATGTGCTGCTAAAAATCACGAGAGAATAAAGCATCACTCATATGAATTAATTCCTAACCATCTGCTCAAAGGGAACCTGAAGGTTCAGCATCCAAAGAAAGGCAATTATGTACAATGAGCGAAAGAGTCGGTTCAAAGTCACACTGCCAAGAAATGACATATTCCAGTGGATTTAAACCAGCCTCTTCAAATTCTGGCATTCTCTGGTGTAAAAAAAAATAAAACCCACGTTCATTGCAAAGCAAAGTTTGCCACCTACTGCCCAATGGCATAATCGTAAAAGTTTAAGTTGTGTCCACATTTTTAGACTTGAACCCCTTTATGCATAGATTGGATGTTTGATTTCCTGCATTAATTCTCACCAGTCTTTCCTCTTAAAGAACATCAGCCCCAGTTTTTTAACCAGATGCTGCTTCAAACCCTTTACAAAATCAGCTATAACCAGTGTGCCTAAAACAAAACAAACAAATAAAACCCCCAACTTCCAAACTATCATACATGTTGTGTATATAATAAATCGACCAAACTGCATTTGTGTTTATTATAGCATCCAGACCAGGGAAGAATTCCTTTGAAAACATGCCAGCATTGTCCTAGGCTTCCATGGTCTGTCATCATTCTAGAGGATATGGAATACTAAATCCACTTTCTGACCATGCAGACTTTAAAATCCAAACATTCATCATTTCACTGAAGTTTATATACATTTGTATTTTAAAAATTTTAGGTAGCAGCCCAGCTAACCAAAAAGAAAAAAAAAACTCACCTCCAAGATTTCACTATTGCTTTGTCCGTTCTAAAATTTAAACTCTTAAGTATCTTAATTATATTTTTGCAAATATCTTCATGAGGTAAAATATTTCTAGTATTTTTTCATTTGAACTCATTCTAAGAAAATCTGAGTAGGAGCATTTTAACCCTTTTTCCTCTTAAACAAAAACAACAAACCTTCACATTTTACCTCCTTCTTCTAACTGTAGATTTGTGTATCCACGCCCTTACTCCCTGAAAAAAAAAAAAAAAGCACTCAGGAAGAAAGTGAAGCCTTGAATTTAAGGTAAAATATAGCGTCTGAGAGGGAGAGACGTCCTGAAAACCCATCACGAGCTGGATCAAGAGAGAAAAAACGCAAAGAATTCTCCAAGCGCTCGCCTTGCGCCCAGGATCCTGGCAGGCAAGGGATTCTTGGGAATTTTATAAGAAACAGACTCTCATCACAGCACATGGCTAACTCCTGAGGCCTCTTTGAAATTAAGCTTTAAAGGCTTTTGCCGGCAGAACTTGCCCATATGCAAAATAGCACAAAAGCTAATAGAAGATTTTTAATTGGGAACCACTTTAAGGCAGACAATAAAAAATAATTCATTTTCAAGATAGATGGCACCATAATGTTGCACTATTTTCTAGTGTGCATTTTTTCCCTAAACACTAGAGGCAGCGTCTCCATAAGAAAGGAAGTCCATTCAGCTGAAGCCAGTTAGCATTCAGATTGTGCTGTTCCTGGGAAATGTCGCTTACACGAAATGCGCCCCCCACACACACGTTTTTTTTCTGTGGTTGGCTTACCCTCTCCTTCCAAAACTCTACAGGAGCTGCTAACTCATGCGCTCGTTGCTCCATGTTTCCAATCAGGCAAAAGTCTCTTTTCGCCTTCTCATTTCATTGCCCACACCTGAAGTGGTTTGAATTTGAAAGGCTAGTTACAGTTTAGTTAGATCTTCCTACAGCTCTGTGTCTTACCAGTCAGAAGGGTGCCTGGCATGATGTTAGCGCAAGCTAATCATTTAATTAACTTCAGGTCCATTAACACCAGAACCTGACTTTCACAGAACAGCTTAAATATTTAATACCAATAGACAGAATTACATTACATATGCTTTGTCCTATAAAAATATAGCTCTTTATTGAAAAAAAATGAACCTCTCATTCCAGAAATAATAGAAGGGGAGGGGAAAAACATAGGTATGGACTGTTCACTGAAATTAAAAATATTTAGAGTTCCCATCATGGAGCAGTGGAAACAAATCAGACTAGGAACCATGAGGTTTCAGGTTTGATCCCTGGCCAAGCTCAGTGAGTTAAGGATCTGGCCTTGCCATGAAATGTGGTATAGGTTGCAGATACTGCTCGGATCCGCGTTACTGTGGCTGTGGCGTAGGCGGGCGGCTACAGCTCCGATTCGACCCCTAGCCTGGGAACTTCCATATGCCACAGGTGCGGCCCTAAAAAGCAAAATATATATATATATGTGTGTGTGTGTGTGTGTATATATATATATGTATATATATATATATATATGTACTTAATCACTAGCACAGTATCTGACACATACAAGTAAAAATGTGAGATAAATCATTGCCTTTGGTTTCTTGCCAAAGAATTCCTAATGTAGCTTTGATCAAATCTTTATTTTTTAAGAACATCTAAATTAATTGAACATAAGGTGATACACGTAAGTTTGTTTAAAGAAGTACAGTATTTCCTCACTAGTTTGGGGACCTACTTTCAATTCTGTGAAAGACAATACTATCATTAACGTATTATGTGAAACTTAAGTATGCACACTGCCGCACGGATTACTTCACAAAACAAATCATAAAATCTTTCCTAGCAATCCTAGGCCTCAACAGCTACCTTAAGGCCTACATACAGCTTCACAACAAATGTAAGTGAAGTCTGAAACAAAATTGCATTGCCTATTATTTAACATCACACAACAAGTAGTACTGCAATTGTTTCAGGCTTTAATTCTTTTATTATTTTAAATAGTAACTGAGAATATAATCCAACTAGAAACCAGATGATGTGACCAGATTAGGGTATTTACAGTCTATCAACATGTAGGTTGTTATACCCCTAAGTGAGTGTGTGTGTGCATGAGTGTGCGTACATGTGAGTGCAAGGGTAAGCTCTGTGACTCTCCAAGATTGGTTTCCAGCCCATTGGTAA
Organism: Catagonus wagneri; assembly: GCA_004024745.2. Taxonomy (NCBI): domain Eukaryota; kingdom Metazoa; phylum Chordata; class Mammalia; order Artiodactyla; family Tayassuidae; genus Catagonus; species Catagonus wagneri. Next base: position 17,874,107 of record PVHT021183518.1, on the reverse strand, counting down.
AGACATCATGAAAGATGAGGGGGAACATAGGTGAGCTGATCATTCCCAGTATAGGATGAAAACCAGAGAGGATACAGAGAAATTTACGCCAGAAGAGATAACATGAATAGTAAAGGCAAAAACGGTCGAGCCAACTAAATACTAAAAAAATCGGGAGTTCCCATTGTGGCGCAGCGGAAAAGAATCCGACTAGGAACCATGAGGTTGCAGGTTCGATCCCTGGCCTTGCTCAGTGGGTTAAGGATCCGACGTTGCCATGAGCTGTGGTGTAGGTCGCAGACGCGGCTCGGATCCTGAGTTGCTGTGGCTGTGGCGTAGGCCAGCGGCTACAGTTCCGATTCGACCCCTAGCCTGGGAACCTCCACATGCCGCAGGTGCGGCCCTAAAATGACAAAAAAAAAAGGCAAAAAAATTAAAAATTAAAAAAATATTAAAAATCAGAGTCTGATGAACTTGAAAAAAGAGGCCTTTATTTTTCTGAAGAGCACAATGAATTGTCACCAAATCTATTCTGAAGAGTGCTGGTTTGATCAACACAGAAGGAAATAATCTGGTTCTGATTTCAGTGGGTGAATTTGAATCTTGGGACGGAGTACGGAGAAGGAACCTTTCAAAGACAGTCCCGCATTCTCCCACCTTAGGTGGGTAAGGTGTGTATCATTTGATTTAACACATGAGAGAGAGAGAGAAACATACATGTAATTCCTTAGTCTGGATCCAAAAGAACTAGTTTCTTGATGGTAGCCTGCATTCCTTTTCTTGTACAGAAAATTGGATTTGCTCTCAAGTTACTATGAGAGGTGGGCAGGCAGAAAGGCTGGCTCCTTCAGGCACTGCTTTTTCGAACTTGCCCATCAAACAGCTGGGCCTCCCCTCACACGTTCACAGCGCCCCACCGGACCTGGCTTCCCACAGGTAAGGCTTAGATTTCTTTAGTGGTATCTCTCATTTCCCACAGCCCCACTCAGAAGATCCTCTTCCCATAATCTGGATCCACCCACCCAATCTCCTTTCCTACTATTCTTCAATTCCCGCCAACTAGATTAACATCCCACCTGTCCTACAGAAACAGAAGACTCATTGCCACCATATCTTCCATCTTATTATTTCCTTTACTTAAAGGCCAGCCTCCCCATTGCCTTTCTAAGTCCTCCAGATTCCAATATGTTTTTTACTCCAGTCCCCACTGATGGCCCACTTCCTTATTCTTCACTTGATTTTATAATTTACCAATTATTATCCCATATTATTAACTATTTGTCAGGTATTTTAGCCTGATTCCTCCATCTGTAGCGTCTAGAACAGTACCTGGCACGAGTGCAGTTGGCACTCAATAAATATTTGTTGACAGATTGAATGATTAACTACAATATATCAAAAATGTGTGTTGTGGAGGTAAGAACAGAGATTTTGTCTTCATTAAGGTGAGCCTGGGTTAGGGCAAGCAGCCAGTTCAAAATGCCTGAGAACTATTTAGTCCTGGAAAAATATAGACAGGTAGAACCTAAAGATACGTGTCCGTGTCAATCAACAATCCTCTCATAGGACAGAAGAATTCTGAAATAAATTACCTAAAGAGTCATAGATTGTATCCTTGTCTTCATGTGGAAGTGAGAATTTTCAAAAATCCAATTTAAAGCCTTTCTTCCTCGGAGTTCCCGTTGTGACACAGCAGAAACGAATCCCACTAGTAACCATGAGGTTGCAGGTTCGATCCCTTCCCTTGTTCAGTGGGTTAAGGATCCAGTGCATTGCTGTGTGCTGTGGTGTAGGTCACAGACGAGGCTCGGATCCCAAATTGCTGTGGCTGTGGCGTAGGCCAGCAGCTACAGCTCCGATTCAACCCCTAACCTGGGAACTTCCATATGCCGCAGGTACAACCCTAAAAAGCCAAAAGTAAATACAAAAATAAAAATAAAAAGTTTCTTCCAAATTGGGGGATAAAAAAGACTCAGTAAGTACTAATAACATTCTCTGCATACAAGCTTCCCCTTGAGAGTTCTTGAAATATCTAACAAAGGGATCTTTAATATGAAAAGAGCTCTTACAAATTTAAATATAATAATTATAAGAACTAAGACTGTGTAATATCAGTAACATGCAATTTAAATGAGGCAAAGAATGTAAATAGATAAATACAAAGGGCTAATAATTGTGTGGAAAATGCTCAACCTCAAATAAAAAAAAAGACTAAGAACAAACTGAAATTATTCTGTGAGCATATGATAAAATCATACTCAGAAATAATCAAATCCACTAAGACTTTACAGACTATAACTTATTTATCAAAGCCTTATTTGAAAGTGACCACACTTACTCTCTTCAAAACATTAAGGATCTGAAATAATCTAATATATACATGTCACTAACATATGGACTTTCATATGAAAACCACAGCATTAAATTAATGCAAAACAATAGAGCAACAAAGAAATTAGTCAAGGAGATTGCAAAGCGTTTCAACCCTGTGTAAAGTATATTTAACATACACACACTAAATTTTCCAACTATTTAGATTCCCAGGTCTCCTTTCAAGACATTAAGCCAATTAAGTTGTGAAATGCTTGCCTCAAGCATGGAAATGGGTTTTTCAGGAATTTTTTTTTATTCCTTCAAATAGCTTAGTTAAACCAGAACATAAAGAAGAGCTACAGGAATGGAAGAGAAATGGAAAGAGAAAAAGAATTCCACCAAGGACCAAGGAAGAAAATGGTTATTTGTGCCCAGGGAATGAGAAGTGGGAAAGAGAAAGTGCTTCCTTTCAAATTTCTTTTCTCGAAGTAAACTGCATCCTAATCTCCTCAAAATGTCCATGTCATCTTCCTGTTTGAGTTAAGAACATCCTTCCTAGAAATATAATTAGGAAGGATTAGCTGCTGCATAAAGAGGCTTTGAACAAATTAAGAAAGAATGATGTCTCACTTTAGATTCTGTCCATCAAATCTCTAAATACCAGCACTTGGCAAAACACCAACATTAGGCCAAAAAAAAAGAAGAAGAAGAAGAAAAATGCAGTGCTTTAAAGCAATGAAAGTGCTGCCTATGTCAAGAAAGCCCTAAAATGAGATTAAAAAAATAATAATTTCAGTATCTGTGGCACACACACTAGCTAATTTTTTTTAAAGATTTCAGAACAGCTTCTATATTGGTAACTTACTATAATGAAGTAACTGTCACATTTTCTTCATGAGGGACAGAATACATTTTGACTAAATGAATCCTGATTGTTTTGAAAATAAACAACTCTTTGTCAAACAAGAGTGGTTTACTCGAGAATTCATGCAACAACTAAAATTTTTCACTCCTCCATCCTTTTTATTTATATTTTGGACTTAAAAAAACTGCAAATTTTTAAAAATTATTTTGGTAGATTATGGCATATAAAAGATGGCAAGGACATGGACTAAAAAGTCAAGTTCAAGTCACAGCTCTATGCTACCTTCCCACGTGACAATGGGTAATGTATCTGCCCCTTTAAGGTACAAAACTTAATGGTCTACACTTGCTGGAAATTTTGGAAGATGGAAAAAAACCTGTACTGAATTCCTTCTTGTTCTATTTTTCTGTTACCTCAAATAACTTTCGAAAGGGACAAGTACCCAGGGCTAACTCTATTCAAAGATATTGATAAAACATTTCTTCTGTGTTTTGGTAAGAGCTAACTCCATGAATCACATCACCCTAGAGTCAGATGAACTCTGAGTGAAAAATAAAGCCTGCCAGAATGTCCCTGTTTGCTTCCTATGAGAGTTGAGCCAATCTTGCGTCAAGGTTCAAATCAATTAATATTTAATTAAATACTCACGAGTACTAGGAAATTCAAGCTCATAAACTGGATTTATAGTGTCAGTTTCAGTAATTTTCCCAAGAGACTGGCTGCCTGGGCTCTGCTGTCACTGTTTTGTTAACGTGCCTTATGTCTATTACAGGCATTCTAGGAGCGAAACGAGCAAAAAAAAACTTGGCGTTGTGATGTCCAGAAGATAGTATCCAGAGAAGTAAGTGGAGTCTGATCAGTGCAAGTTCCTATAACATTTGGAAATCTATAGAAGCGGGTCTCATCATCATCTAGTGGTAACCTAGAAAAATCAGATGCCAGGGCTGACCTGTCCTGGGATAGCAAGTGGGATGACTGAGAGAACTTCTGCCTATTCTGGTCAGGGACTCGTTGAAGTTATCTCTTCTGACTCCTTTGGGGGAACCGAGGCAGCTTAGAAAACAGGTTAATATCTGCATTCCTGTGTAGTCAGACTTGCCAATTCAGAGCCGTCATATCACCTGCACTTATTCATTCACCAGGCAAGCACTGTGCCTGGTAGGCTAAGTCACACAAACTGAAATGGATGCTATGAGAGGAGGAGGTGGGGCCACGTGGTGCTATGAAAGCATCTTTCAAGGAGTAAGGGAGGTATCAGGGAATGCCTTCCTGAGGAAACTGAGATCAGTGGAATGAGCAGCTGGTAACTGGGAAGAAGAAAGTGCCTGTCTGTGCACATGTGGCTGCAGACAGAGAAAAATGTGTCAGGAAGGACTGGGCAGGATCCAGGAGCTGCCGGCGACATGGTGACAGGTTGTGCAGGGTGAGGCCATGGAGTCTCATCCCCTAGGAGCAGAGAACTAATCTTTTATAAGAAGCCAGTGAGGCTCATGCAGAGCAGGATAAGGTAAGAGTCACATTTTGAAAAGATCCCTCTAGTTTGAATGAGCTTTCACACTTCAGAAAGCCCCCAGCACTTGACACACAGGGGACAGGCAGAGCCTTTCCGCCCGCCCCACTCATGTGAAAGCCCACCTAACTTCCGACTATAGGGACCTTCTCCAATTTGCTAATTTCACCCGATCTTTCTCCCACTATCCTGCATAAACACATCAACCTCTTGTCCAAAAACCGCAGTCCTGAGAAATGACGGACATTTTTTCTCCTGGACTAGCAAATGAAGGGTTTCTCTTCTCCACCGTGTTTAAGTAGACATTCTTTCCACTTACAAATTCTTGTCTCTGGGATCCTAGGATCAGCTATTTCTGTGAGGTCATCTCTAGTACTTTGGAAGAACAGATAATAGGTAAAAACTATACTCAACCCCAAAAAGCTCAGTGAAAAGAAGCTAACTCCAGGCATATTTACCCTTCAAGTTCTTTAACTCAGCTTTTCATTTCCTACTTGTGCATATTTTGTGTAATGTGAGGGGTGCTTGTCACCCCCTGCCTCACTTGGGACTCACACAGGTTCTTTAGTCTGACACCAGGCAACTCTAGGGCAGAGAACTGCTATCAAAATTTAGTCTCATAATTTAGTCTACACTTCGCTCAAACATAAACAAACGCTTCAGCCAAGGAAAACAAGGAAAGAGGATTTAGTGCAACTCCAGAGGCACCTTGGACGGATTCACGGGCAGTATCTCTGGAATGCCAAACATATCGGAACATAAAGAGGAAACTTTAATCTGCACAGCACCCAAAGTCAGGCCCTAAAAATCATCCTAATGTTCGGCATCAACCATGCAGGCCAGGCATAAGCTCACGGGCCCGCTGTGTCAGCCAAACTGTATTCTGTTCCAACGGCTTATCAGAGAGCTCAATCCCAGTTCTGCTGTCAGTTTGCAGCAAGTCCTCTGACAACTAATTAGTTCGATTTTCAGTGCCCAGATTCATTTCAACTTAGAAGAATAATCACACGGGAAACACTTTATGGGGCTCAAGGGCCCCCATCTAACTGTTGAAGTAAGGGCTATTTCTCACCTCTCCCCACCCCTGCCTAAACCCCCCCTCCCCAAAGACAGTTGCAGTGAGAGTCCACAGACCGCTCTGTCTAGTGGGTGGGCCAATGTATGTCAAAGTGGTGCTGACTTTTCAACCATTGTTCCATGAGGCTGAGGGCATCAAGAGAGCCAACCTGCCCTGGCCCCCCACCCACCCCACCCTTCGGTGCCTGGCCATCTCTAGGCTCTCGATCTCTTGGTTTCCACCTTTCCATCCACAAGTGCCTGAGTGTGCTGGTCCCCAAATTTCAGAGGACAGCGGGGGCCACGTTTATGCCTTAAGTCTATGTGAACTGTTTAAATCTGACATTTGTAACAGTCATAAGGCCCGGTTCTCTGCTCCTCACTGACTAGTACTCTGATGATTATTTACTATCCCTTCTGATGAGAGTTCACTCCTGAGTAGCAGAGAAAACTGCCGGGTCAGGACTGGGTCCTGGGCAAAATTCTGTGGCAGCCAGAATAACCACCCCCTCAAGGTGTCCCCATCCTACTCCCCAGAACCTGTGACTACATTAGGTTACACGGCAAAGGGAAATTAAACTTGCAGATGGAATTAAGGCTGCTCATCAGCTGGCCTTGTGATGGGGAAATTATCCTGGACTATTTGGGTGGCCCAAGGTCACTATAAATGTCCTTAGAAGGAGAAAAGGGAGGCAGAAAAAAAGAACCAGAAAACGGCAGGGAGGACTCAGCCGGAGATGCTGGGCTTTGGTGATGGAGAAGGGGTTACGAGAACACAGATGCAGGGAACCTCTAGAAGCTGGAAAAGGGCAAGAAGACAGATTCTCCTCTAGGGTCTTCTGAAGGAAGGCAGCCCTGCCAACATTGTGATTTTAGCTCAGTGAGACCTACGTCAGACTTCTGACCTCAGAATTACGAGAATAAATTTGCACCGTTCGAAGTCACTAAACTTGTGGTAACTTGTTAATGGCAGTGCCAAGAAAGTAGCAAAAATGCCATCAAAGAAAGAGGATAATTTCCCAGACTGCCTAAATTTGCATCCAGACTTACACTTACTAGATAAGTGAATGTAGGCAAATTAGTTAATCCTTCTGCACTTGAACTGCTTCATCATATAAAATGGGGATAACAATAATTAACATCTCTATCACTTTTCTTTGAGTGGGTGAAATGAGCTAATACTCAGAAAGTAATTACAACAGTGCCTGGCAGAGAATAAACAATCACTTGGTAAATACTAGCTAGTATTCTTACCATGCTGTACCAAACACCATCCTCATTCCTGGCAATTAAAGCCCTTGCCCTTTTCAGTCACAAACTTTGAGTTTCCACACAACTCCTGACAGACCTTTGACCAGAACTTAAACCCAGTCAGTTACTGGTTGTATCTCAAAACCACTGGGCCAAGGCTTCCTCGTGGGACCCAGCAGGGTGCAGAGAGCAGGAGCCACACAGAGATCTTCCCTGCTCTTCCCCTGCCTCTCCCAGCTCCACCCCACAGTCTACTCCTCCTTCAAGGCCTCGCAGGAGGAAAACCTTCCTTGTTTCCAAGTCCACACTCTCCATTTGCCTCATGTGCCCCTTTTTCTCAAACAACAAAACAGCGCCGATGCACAGATACCAACACAATCCAACCTTCACACCGCGGATATGAAGTCCTTCCCACGGGGCTTGTTTTTCTGATGACTTGGTTCACAAAGGCCTTTTTTGTTCTGGAATGTTTGCATATATACCTACATACACTGCATTGTTCATAAGCTGAAAACCAGAAAAATGCCAAACACCCAGCAAGAGCAAAACAAGAAGATGTTGCAGTGCATTCGTATGACGGAATCGCCTGTGAAACGTACATATGAACTGCAGTCATGCACAACTACACGGCGAACCTCAGACAGGACGGTGAGTGAAGACATACACCGTATAAGAGTCATTTACATAAGGTTCAAAGGTGGAACTGATCTCTGGTGTTAGAAGCCAAGTGAGCACCCTCTTTGGGGAGGTCGAAGAGGGCAGATACAGGAAAAAGGGGGCTTGGAGGTGCTGGCAGTGTTCTGTGCTGATACAGATGGAACTTTCCTGAGTGTGCGATAATCAGCAGGTGTGAGCACTTTTGATTTGTGTACTCTTCTGTACAAAATTTCAGTCTACCTTCTACTTTTTAAAGGCAGAAAAACACATGCATATAAAATCAGTCATTGGTTCACATGTTCAGGTCCCATCACTTTCCTAAAGTGTCCTCAGTGCTAAAACCCCCAGACTGAGTTCCTTTTTCCACATCAAAATCAAAGCTCAAGAGTTCCTGTCGTGGCTCAGTGGTTAACGAATTTGACTAGGAACCACGAGGTGGTGGGTTCAATCCCTGGCCTTGCTCAGTGGGTTAAGGATCCGGCGTTGCCGTGAGCTGTGGTGTAGGTTGCAGACGCGGCTCGGATCCCGCGTTGCTGTGGCTGTGGTGAAGGCCGGCAGCTACAGCTCCTGTTAGACCCCCCCTAGCCTGGGAAACTCCGTATGCCACGAGTGTGGCCCTAGAAATGGCAAAAAGATAAAAAAAAAAAAAAATCAAAGCTCAAAACCTTCATCCCACAGACTAGCTGGGTAAATACAACAAGGAATGCAAAGTACCTGCAAAATGTTCAAGACTTTACAAAGGCACAAAATAATGCTCAGTATTATTCCAAGAGAAAATGGTCACTCCTACAATATAGGTATTCAGGAAACAATCCGTGGACAGGGACTTAGACATCATTAGCATTTGTTTTTCTCCAGGCAAAACCAAAAAAAAAAAAAGTATTAAACATTTACTGTGGCCCTGCTGTGTGCCTACATAGATAAAGAGATGAAAGACTACACAGTAAGCCTGACGACAGTGGTTAAGTACAGAAAGCACAGAAGAGAAATGTGGGGAAATGTGGGGGAGGGCCGGCAGAGTTGGGTGGGATCAACACTAAGCTAGGTCTCCCCAGAGTCAGAAGTCATTTGGGGAAACCATCTACTCGAGTACTGACCATTTCTTTGGCTTCTTTAATGAGTTCAGACAAGGTCCCAACCCCAACTACTAGCACTACAAAAAGCTTAAAACTTCTCCCTAAAGTTTCACCGGCTGGCGCAGTACTATAAAGAGCCTTTTTTTTTTCCTTTAGGGGTAGTATAAGAAAGTCCAAATAGAAGGAATGAGCTCCTACTTTGTTGTTACTGTTGTTAATGAGGAGAGAAGAAAACTTCAAGGAAAATTCCACAAAGTCTTCCATCCTTGCAGTTATCAGCGCATATAGTTTTCTTTAAAGAGCCACACAACCACAGTGACCAGAAGCAGAAAACTGGTCCCTCTTCTCCACGACACAGGCATCACTCAACACCGCTTCCTATCGACTGGCCCACGGTAAACGTGAAGTATTCATTTCTCCTGACCTTTGACAGTGGAACCCATCCTCTCAATGTGAAGTTTAAAGGGCCTTGCCTATATTTAGAAAATATCTAAGCTCACATGATATACAGAGAACATACTTGAATAATTCCCGTCTTAAAAGAGACCATTTTCTAATTTGCTTCTTTTCTCTTCCCATCCCTGGGAAGAAGAGGATGGAAAAGATGGACAATCAATGTCATTAGGTAAGTTCAGCCCCCTCCACTGGTTTGAGATGGGACCAAATAATTTTCTTCCGTAGAAACTAACCACCACCCTTTGAAACATCAGGACATAAAATGATGAAAATAGCCATCACCAGGGAAGACAAAAGACTGGATGCATGTGAGCTCTCGAGATAGATCTGACACCCATATCCTGAGCAAAAGCAGACTTCCTTCTCAAGCTCAAAGGGGGGCGACTGGGCACACTGTGTCCTGCAGAAGTGCTTCCTCCTCATAATTCAGATAACAGTTCCCAGTTTGGCAAAGCAGTGCTCATTTGTACCTGTGTTCTCTAAACAATCAGAAGACATCAGCAGCTGAAGAATGCCCTGATGACCTCCACCTAGTGGTTCCAGGGTCACTGCCTCTAACACCCATCATGGTCAACAAGGTTTAAGACAGACCCTTGACACACATAGAAACCGCCTCATTGAACCGTACTGAGGGTTGAAAATAAACTCTTATCAGAAACTTCAACATATATGTGAAAATGATACCGATTTAAAAAAAAAAAAAAGCTCTGGAAAATTGAATAGTTTTAGTTTTTGCTCCTTTGTGGAGCTCCTGGCCAAAGCATAAGAGCATTAACGCCTTTTTACATATAGGACTAAAGACAGACATTGGGTGTGTACCTGTACCCTAACAGAGACAGTTCTCTGATGAATACATTAACAGCTACATATGAATAACATCTATAGGATGCAAAAATGGAAGTAACCTGAAAGTGTTAATATGGGCTTTCCAAGGAACGCAGTATTATAAAGTGACGTAAGAAAGTTCAAAGAATCAGAAAAGTGACTGCCAAAATTTGTACACAGGAAGATGAGGTATCATTTGGCCTTTTGTTTAACTCATGGAGGATCCATGCAGTGGCCCAGAAAACCAGTAAAAGGAACACCATAATACTAAACTTCCATGAAAAGCAGGGATGGAATTACTGACTACAGCAACGACTGCTGCCAGAATGTCCTGACCAAGGTCTTTCCAAACCAACACCTGACCAAGTGGCCAGGCATATACCACTGATAATCACTTGCTTTTAGTCCCTGATGGGGTACGGAGGATGAGCTTGGCTATTTATCATCCACAAAACTCAGTCAGAAGCCATCCATCCACCAAGTATCAACCACTATCAAAGACCTTGGCGATCCATGATCTCACCAAGAAATCTTTGAAAACAGCGAGAAAGGAAGACCTCCTTGTCCTCCCCTTCTCCCATAGTCCCAAGACTGGGTCATAACTGATTGTCTTTTCCATTGTCTCCCACATTCAATTAAGTGCCAAAGTCTTTTAACAAGAATTCCTGAGCTCACTTCCTTGCTCCACATTATCAGCACTGCTACACCTCTTACAAAGCCATTCTCTAATTGCCACTAGTTCTAATCCATCTTAGATGCCACAGCCAGATTAATCTCCCAAAGCAGAAGAAAAATAGTAGCAGTCTTCCTACTTGAAACTTTCCCTTTCTTGTTACTTTTTATTACAGAAAATTTCAAAAATATATAAAAAGGAGAGAGAACCACGCAAGAATTGTGTACCTAGCATCTAGCTTCAGAAATTAATCCCCTCACGGCCAATCTTGTACCTCCATACCTCAACCCGCTGGATAATTTCAGTCGAATCTCAGACATCATATAATTTCATCTGTCAATACTTAGATATGATTCCCCTTCCTTATCTAACAACAAGGTCATCACAGCCCTCCAAACCAACAATTATATCATCCAATTTCCGATCAATGTCAACATTTTCATGATTGTACTTTAAGTCATCATCACTATCTTTTTCTTTTATTTACCATTTGTTTGCACCAGGATAGACAGAATCTAAATATCGTGATTGGTGAATATGTTTCTTGAACCTCTTTTAAGCTATAGGTTCCCCCTTCATCGCTTTTTCTATTTTGTTTTGTTGTGTCTCTTCAGAATTGTTCTGTTGAAATCTTCGTCTTTAACTTGGTTTTTAACTCTTTCATGACCACTAGTCTTCATTTGTATCAAGTTCCAATCAAATCATATCCTAAATGTGGTCATCTTAAAATACATTCATAAATTCCTTGACATTTCTCTCTTTGAACAATGCGGCTTTTTAACTGCAGTCCCTTCGAGGGTGGACTCAACTTAGTGAATTGCTTCTAATGGATAGAATGAGGTGGAGCGACGTGTGTCATTTTCAAGGCTAAAAAGGCCATGGGGTTGGGGCGAAGGCAGCAGCCATGTTCTGAGGACACTCAAGCAGCTGTGTGCAGAGGTCCTCGTGGAAAGGCAGAAATGCCTTCTGCCAACAGCCATGGGAGTGAGTCACCTTGGCAGTGGATTAGCCGAACCACCCCTGTGATTGCAACCTTGTGAGAGACCCGGAGCCAGAGCTTCCAACTAAGCACCTCAGATTCCTGACCCACAGAGACTGTCAGACAATCAAAGTCTATTGTCTTAGGGATGCCAAGTTTGGGACTGGCCTGTTACACATCAGTAGATAATTAATACACCAATCTTCTGGTGTCACATCATGGTTTTTTTCCTAGAAATGATCTTCTCTGGTTCTCTGTGTCCAGATCGAACCATCTTTTCAGACAGTTAAATCTGACCTTCTTCAGAGCCATCCCTAGACCTCCAAGGCCCTGATGATCAAATATCTGTAAACGACTTTTCCTTCCTTCGACTTTCTAAAGAACTTCGTATCTGGTTCTAATTCATGCTGTCTAAAACCAACATGGCCGAAAGTAAAACCAATTCATCTAACACCCACCTGACTTACATGTATAGTTTTAACATTCCAGTTTTACTAATGTTGCTGTTCCTCAAACAGGCCAGGCATGCTCCCCGGGGGCCATTGTCCCACCCCCGACTATCTCCATGATTCATGCCCTCACCTCCTTCAGGCCTGTGCTTAATGTTACCTTTTCAGCAGAACCTTTCCTAACAACCCATTTAAAACCACCAGGGCCCTCACTCCTCCCATCTAACACCACCCAGTCCTCCCTGTCCATTACTGCAGTTCTATTTTCTCCATAGTGCTTACCACAATCTAAAATATGTTTTACTTATGCCATTCACCAACGTCTCTCCCCTTCCAGACTGCAGGCTCCAGGAAGGCAAACATTAGGTTCAGTTGTTCAGTGCTACATCTGGAGCCCCTAGAACAACGTGCAGCACATAGCATATGCTCAGTAAAAACCTGAATAAATGATCAAGATTGTAGTATTTCATATGCCACATAAAGGATGTAATACCAACTAAACATTATGATATTTCAGGTGTCTTTATGTCTACAAGCATTTTAAGGAGGCTGAAATAATTTCCTCCTTGACTAGATAAAAACCAAAGCAAACCTTGAAACATCCTAAAGTAGGTAATCTTTAAAAAAGGAAACTTGAGAACTGTTACATTCTTACCTGTTTTTTTAGGTGCACCCACAGCATGCTGAAGTTCCCGGGCCAGGTTCAAACCCACACCACAGCAGTGACCCAAGCCACAGCTGACAACACCAGATCCTCAACCCACTGAGCCACCAGGGACTCCAAGAATTGTTACATTCTTCAGAAGCAGCCAAAATGGTCCTATCATATGTGCTCCTTGGCAGTTTAATTAAACATGATTTCAGGTGATCGTGTCATTACCTAAATTCATCAGTGGGCCAACTGCACCCCTCCCTTTGCACCTCTCTCGAGTGATAGTTCATCTACCATTTCTTTTCTTTTTTTTTCTTTTGTCTTTTTAGGGGCCACGCCTATGGCATATGGAGTTCTAATCGGAGCTGTTGCTGATGGCCTACACCAGAGCCACAGCAAAGCCAGATCCAAGCCACATCTGTGACCTACACCACAGCTTACGGCAACACCGGATCCTTAACCCACTGAGCAAGGCCAGGGATCGAACCCACAACGTCATGATTCGTTTCCACTGCACCACGTCGGAAACTCCATTATCTACCATTTCAAAATCTCCCTAAGAGCAGAACTGGATCCTATATATCTGAATATTCCCGGCAGTGCCCAGACAGCAGGGCAACTGACAAAAGCTTATTATGAAAACATCAGAGTTATTACCATCTTAGGCCATCTCTTCTCACCCAAAAGCACAAAGCAGGCATGCCCATAAACATGCCTGTGACGATGCTAGCATAAAAGCCATCTTCATTCAGCAGGTAAAGTCTCTGAAGCAAATTAGCTAATGACTTTCTTTTTCCCAAAGCCAAGTTAGAGCTCAAACTTGAGCTTCCTCTTCGATTCACAACAATCTTATCTACATTACACTGCTGCTACAAAGGGGGGGGGGGAGCTGCTCCTTTGCATGACATCTGAGGTAACTCACTAACAAATTATATATACACTTCATAGAGGGTCAAATTCCATCAAGGGATGGTGATATATAAGATGAATGATATGGCTTATAAATGACTTCACAGTTTATGTACGTAACAGTGCTAAAAGAAAATGATTGCAATGCACAGCAATCTGACTATTGATTGCCAAGGCATAGTTCAACACAGAACTGTCCTTTGTTTTGGGTTTTTGTTTTTTTTTTTTTTTTTTCTCTTTTGGCTGCCCGGAAGTTTGCTGCAAATAGAGTTCCTGGGCCAGAGATCAGATCTGAGCCACACTTGAGACCTACACCACAGCTGCAGCAATGCCGGATCCTTAACCCACCATGCCAGACCAGGGATCAAACCTGCGTCTCAAGGCTGCAGAGAAACCACTAATCACATTGTATCACACAGGAACTCCTGTTCTTGTTTTTAAGATCCAGAACATTGCTGGAAGAGAGATGGCTAGCTATGACATAATCAAAGCTTTACATCATTTAAAGACACCTTGTCACATTCAAAGACACCTTGTCACATTCATGTTCTGACACACAAATACTATCCTTTAGAGAAGGTGCCAGCAAACCACATTTTAGGGGCCACAGCTGGCCCAGAGCCTGTTTCTGTATAGTCCACAAGCTAAGGATGAGCTTTACATTTTAAAATGGTTGAGAAAAAAAATCAAAAGAACAATAATATCGGGTGACATGAAATTTAATTTCAATATCCATCAATAAAGTTTTATTAGCATACACTCGTTCACTTAAGCATTGTCTACAGCTATTTCTGTGCTGATGGCAGGACTGAGAGGCTGTAACAGAAACTGTATGTCCCACAAAGCTGTATATGGTTACTATGTGGCCCTTTCCAGAGAAAGTTTGCCACCCTCTATGTCAGGGCATGGATGCTGGAGCCTGACTGCTTCCATCTAAAGCCAACATGTATTCTCCTTATTCTGCCTCTCTTTAAATCCTAACACTTATTATTCACTTATGAACTGTTAAGCACTTGAATGCAATACTTAACCACTTTGCTTCTCAGTTTCATCTGCAAAATGGGGTTAATAACGGCACCTACCTTATGGGGTGTCACTAGACATTAATACATACAAAGCACCTGAAACAGTACCCGACATGCAGGTAGCCATTACAAAGTACTGGCTATAACACCCATTCCTACTTGTTGAGGGCTTCAGGATGTGTTTTCCCATTGAAATGGTAGCAAAGTGCTTAGATTCCAAAGAAGCACCCCCAAATCTCTTTATCATGGTAGCACTAAAGTGGGAGACGAGGAGAAATGAGAGAAAGAAAAAAAAAAAGGAAAATCAGGAAGAAGTAGACTGAGGAGGGAACAAGAAAAAAGGAAAAAGTTATCAGGACCCCACTCAGCAGGGACAGTAGGTGGTCTACTCAAAGAGGAAATATAAATTGGGATAATTTCATCTATAGTAACAGATTAAATAACTCCTGTGGGCTGACTGGATACTAATCACCAGGTGGAAACTATCTCTGGTTGGGGGAGAAGCATTCAAAATTCCAAGCAAGTGACTTACAGATGGACTGCTGGGTCATTTTTCAGTTGAGAGCTTCCTATATTTTACATTCCTAGACAAATGACAAATGATAGTTGCAGTAAATTCTGCATCGTGTTATTCACGTAAAGTAGCTAATTAAGAGGAAACAATTTGTGTAAGGGCCCTGTCCTTAAAGAGTTCTCATTTTGTTGGGAATAGCACTTACTCCCTAACACTAAGAAGAAAACATATTCCCATAAATAAAACACAAGCTCATTCACCAAAAATGGGCCTGCATGGCAACTGGGAGGTAAACACGGTGTTTACAGAAGATACACCTGACCTATCAGCAAGGTGGAGAAATTCTCTTTCCAAAGACTCACTTTCATGTGACTACCTTTCTCTGCGCAAAGCCGAGTTCCTGCCTTTTCCAGGTACCTTTAAAAAAATCACACTCACGGTTTCTCCTTTTAAATTATTACTACAAAAACTTTAAAACACCCCCCACCTCAAAAAAAAAAAAAAAGAATTCAACTCACAACTCCACCATAATCCACCAACAATCTTTACTATTCCCTTCCAACCTGATACACTTAATCCTCCCTACTGCTTTGGTTAACGCTCAGAGTAAATCTTTGCTGCAGAGCCGAACACCCACATCAAGTATGTTTAAGAGACTTGATGTGTGAACGTAACATGTAAGACCTTAAGAATAGTAAAAAAAAAAGACATTATTTGGAGTTCTCGCTGTGGCACAGTGGGATAAGAATCCAAATGTAGCGGCTCAGGTCACTGGAGAGGTACGGATTCGATTCCTGGCCTGCCACAGAGGGTTAAAGGATCCAGTGTTGCCCCAGCTGTAGTGTAGGTTGCAGCTGCAGCTTGGATTCAGTCCCTGGCCCAGGAACTTCCACACGCCACAGGTGCCGCCATAAAAAATAAATAAGTAAATAAATAACATTATTATTCAAGTGATTTCTGCCAACTCTGCAAGAAAAGGAAAGTGATTTAAAGCAATGCATCCAAGAAACTTCCACATGCCACAGGTGCCACCATAAAAAATAAATAAATAAATAAATAAATAAATAAAATAACATTATTATTCAAGTGATTTCTGCCAACCCTGCAAGAAAAGGAGAGTGATTTAAAGCAATGCATCCAAGAGAGCACTTAAGATGCTCCTGAGCTGGAGGCAAGATCAACATGACTCACTGAGAATGTATCTGCTGGGAGAGTCCTACTGAAGGCTTCGGCTTGAGGGTCAAGGTCATCTGGGCCACGGGACTGACTCTTGGTAGCGTGTCGGCCTTCTTAGATGAAGTGTGCTTTGCTGTTTGCTCAGGAGGGACCCAGGAAGAAGCGACCGCGGGACTCTGTCCTCCAAAGACTGGTGACGAGGTGTCCTGGGCAGCTGTTGTCTCACAGGCTTTGCCCTTGGTCCCTGGTTTACACACACACAGTTGAGGCCGGAGACACATCCCTCCATTCTGGCATGGTGGGACACAGCTCGCTGTGGAAAGACAAGAGAGACACGCTCTGAAGAAAAGCATTGTAGACTTTCTTAATTCTTCCAAAGACTTCCCGGTGGCATCAGGCTGTTCCCCAACAAAATAAAATAATGATGATGTTGGCGATGATGATGATGATGGTGGTGATGGCTAATATTTACTAAGAGCTTCCTAAATGCCAGGCATTGTTCTAGCAGATATTGACAAATTTAACCCCTGAGCAACTGTTTTAAGTAGATATTTCATTTTGTCCATGTTATGGATGAAGAAACATGCACAGGGTTAAATAATCGGCCAAAAGTCACACAATCATTAGTAAATAAAAGAGCTGGGATTTGAATTCAAGTGAATTGGCTCCAGAGTCATCATTCTTAAGCACGCTACTATAGCTGCCACTCAGAAATGCATCAGAAACAGAGGCGGGAAACTTAAGAAAGTACCCTGCCCTTTCTAAGTTGTGTTCTGTGGCTAAAGTTTAAATTTTAGGTATCCAAACAAGATTTGGAAAAAAAAAAAAAAAAAGATGCCCAGTCCCAAACCCCAAACAAAAAGTGTTACAGCCTTTATCTTGCATAAGCTATCAGAGCTTGGAGTAACTATTTCAGAAATTTAGTCCAACTTGCTTTTTTATTTTTTTTTAAGAGAAGAACCAAGGATGGAAAGGTTGAGAGTCATCTAATACACACTTTTGCGAGTGTGTGTGTGTGTGTGTGTATTTTAAAAGCCAGTGTACCATACACCATCCCTAATCTTATATCAAAAGGCAACCAAACAGAAACAGCCTCTTTATCTCCTTTTTGCTAGGATGCTTGTACTTTGAATCACCAGACTTGGGGCCAAGCAGTTTTAAAGTTAGCAGGCTAGGGGTCACAGGTAAGGTAAATGGATTTTATCACAGGCAAGGTCCCCTGGGAATTTAGATGTTACTGACTTAACTTTCATTAATGTCATAGGCCTATGGACACGATTCCTTCATTCCCTTTTTTTGTCCAAATACATTTATTTATGCCAACCTTGTACAATCTACCTTTGCCTTAAACTCTTAGTCCTGAGGCAGACTGCAATACTAAATCTCCCATAAAATTCATTGCAAGATTCAGTCCCCAAGCAATTACAAAAGAGATAACGGGATATGAACCAGAGGAGGCTCAGTAATGGAAGAGCCAAATGACCAAGACCCAAAACCCTGAAACCCATTGATTTTCCATAAAAGAGAGAAGATACTTTTCCTATCTTCCTACAAAATAATTATAAGAAATGGCTGTCAAGTGTCAGAATATTAGGCTGACAAATTTTCTAAAACTTAGGAAGGATTCTTTGGTGGGGGGGAATAGGAAAGAAAAATGAAGCCAGCCCCTGAGGCAACCTTGACGTAAATTACTTAAGCTTGGTCTCTGCACCTGTACAAGTCCGGGGGCAGGGTGTGGGCAGTAGCTGCTTGTTCTAAAACGGTCCCCAAGGGCTCTTTCCATATTAGGCTTCTAGAATTCAAAGTCAAAAGCGATGTGCTTCTAGAGTTCAAGATTCTAATTTATCAGCGTTTTCCTGGCCAACTGATGATCATCAGGTCCCTGCTCCGCCATGGTTATTTATGGAATGTCGCAGGAATGGAAATGGGCCCCACCCAGAGAGAACAGAAGTGGCCACAGGCAAGGACTGGATGGGGCTTTCAAAACTGAGCCTCTGCCAGAGATCAACCCCCCCAGGCACTTTCATGTATACATTCTCTTCATGCTTTCAATTAGAAACATGTTTCAGCTGAACATCTGAGAATGATTTCCGCTTCTGCTCCCTCCCAAGGTGGACTGCAAATCGTACAGGAGGGCTGCACAGCGTGGATTACAAAAGCTGGTGCCTAGGTGGACACCAAGCACTGAAATCTTCCTCAAACCACGGAGAATATATGACAAGGAACTGTCTTGAGGATGACATGCATGGGTTAGAAGTATAAAACAATAAAGATTTCTTTTTTAACTCTTCAGATTTTACAAGTGGTAAGGTGAGGGGGGCAGGGAAAGAAAAAAGAACTTAAAACTCACACAAAAAAAGAAATGTTATTTAATAATTGCATGACTATTATACAATGCCACCCTTTCACAGTAAATTATAAACAGACAATAAGGAGAATGGTTAGACAATTTTCTCTTCCACCTTCCCCATCTGAGCTCTGGCAGCAGCCTCCTGGAGCATGGAGACAGGAGGGGCTGACTTCAGCTGGGGGGGTTGGGGGGGACAGATTCCCTAACTGCCAAGACAAGCCCCTCTCCATGAAAAGCAAAGCTCACATCCTACAACCACTGTTTATCAAGCCATTTATCCTATGATACTTGGACCTCGTGCAAGAGCGGGTCCCATGTGTCACTTCTCAAAGTGTGATGCCTGGACCAGCAGCAGCAGCATCTGGAAACACTTTAGAAATGCACATTCTCAGGCTGCCCCTGGCCTGCTAAACCCAAAACTAGAGCCCAGCAATCTGTCTTCCAGGTGGGTCCGATGCACACTCAGGTTTGAGAATCACTGACATTCAGTGTTTGGAAATTAGCAGTCTTCCCAGCAACACGTTTTTTGAGAATTTACATTTTTATCACTGCAAGTTTACATCACAATGGCTTTTATGTTACTGAATTCTTGCCATGATAGATATTTTGTTTTATGTGGCCCTTCTGTTTTTAATGGTATTTATTTCTGGCCACACCCATGGCATGTGGAAGTTCCCCAGCCAGGGATGGAACCTGCACCGCATCAGTGAACAGAGCTCCTGCAGCAACAAGTCTGACACAAGGCTGGATCCTTAACCAGCTGCACCACAAGGCAACTTCTAATGTTTTTAAAAATTAAAAATTGTTTTCCATGTGACCCAATTCAAGAGAATTTGGGTCCTTTCCAAAAGTTTATATATCGGTCACCATCTGCTTCATGACCTATGTAACAATTTGTAGGCATTCATGATAAAACTGTTATTCTTTTTTTAAACTGAAGTACAGTTGACTTATAATATTAGTTTCAGAGCATATATTAGGTAGAGCATATTTATTCAGTATTTTTACAGATTACATGCCATTAAAAGTTATTAAAGATAATGGCTATAATTCCCTGTGCTAGATATTATACCCTTGTTGCTTATATATTTCATACATATCAGTTTGTATCTGTTAAACCTCTACCCCTAATTGGTCCCTCTCCTCGCCCCTTTGGTAACCACTAGTTTGTTTTCTGTGACTATTTCTGAAGAAAACTGTTATTCTAAACTGAAGTGTTGAACTACATGGAAAATATTATAAATGTTACAGAAGTTCTTTACAAGTGTTTTCCACCAGTGGATTCTGCCTTTGCGTGGCCAGCTGTGGTTCAACACAATGAGTAAACACTACATCAAGAGCTTATCGATGGGCTGGGGGGTGCGGGGGGGGGGCATGATGTGTGTTCTCAGGCTTTGCAGCGCATTAGAATCACTTGGGGAGCTTCTAAAACCTCTCAAAACCCAGGCCTGCCTCCAGGCTGATTGAATAAGAATCTCCAGGAGAAGGGGCTCAGGCATAGGTTTCGGGTTTTGGTTTTTTAACTCTCTAGGTGCTTGCAGTATGCAGCCAAACTTGAGAAACAGCAGAAGAGGGAACAAAATCCTATCAGACTGGCTGACAGACTAGTCTTCCGCAAAAATAGCTCTTTGAAGTTTTTTTCTCCTTCATTTAAAATTTTTCAACGCAGCCTCCCACGAGATACATTCAAGACTCTCTACATCTGGACCCCAACCCCGTCCTCACGGCCCCCAGTCCATCCCTGCATAAGCTCGCCCCTTCTTACCTCTGCACACAGAGTGCCCTGACCTGAAACACGGGCGGGACCTCCAGCTCCTGCTCACCTGAAACCTCCCCCGTCTCTATGAAGTTCTTCCCAAATGCCCGCCCCCTCCAACTTCCTGCACCACTTTAATCCTCTCAACCACCTGATCTTTTTATCACCTGAACCTCCCCACCATTTTCATCCTTCACTTCATGTTTCACATGTCATCTCTTAACAAAGCTCTCTTCCTTGCCAACAAGATTATAAACCACCAGATCAGTTAACTGGCTAATGCAGGACTTTCTATACCTTAGGACCTCAGCCTGGTGGACTGACTGATGTCAAGGTAGAGCCATTCCTTTCCAAAGGATGCTGGGAATTCGGGACATCTATTAAGGGAAGATACTAAGTGGGCTCTTAAGCCATTACATAATAACGTTTATACCCGCAGACTTGGTTTGCCAGTTGTTCAGTCTCCAATCCTTGAAAGATGGTTTTAAATCAAAAGTATTATTTAAATACATTCTGCTCATGTACAAGGTCAGCAGTGGCATTTAGTAGTGTGCTTGTTAATCAGTTTTCAAAGCCTAGATCCAGTGTGTTCCTGAAGGGTAGGGACACTCTGAAACTAACGGAAAAGAACATCACAATGGAGCTGTGCCAGGGTACTAAACTTCCAATACAAAAGTGCATTAAGGAATTAGCCTAAGAAGTTCAAGTACAGCAGGAAAAAAAAAAAAAAGTTCCTGAGGGACGCTAAGTCTGTGAAAAGGAACTAGAAGTTGGGGGGAGAGCATGATTCATTAAGCAGATAATCCAATAAAAGGACTTCTGCTCAAGATAAGCACCATGAATTAACCTTCTACCCCCTTCCCCATTCCAAACACAGAACAATACATTTTCAAGATTTTTGTTGTTGTTACTAAAGAAATGTATTTCCACAGGTGGCCGTGATGGAATAACTGTTACCAGGCAAGACTTTGTTGGCATAAAACAGCTGAAAAACTGGATGAAAGATATAAAACAACTGTTTTCAGTTGGAAAACAGGCAAGAGAGAACTTGCAAAGGGAATCAAAGGTGAGCCCCAGGATCACCCCGACCACCGGCAGGAGGCCCTGCAGACCACAGCAAAGAGGGGGAGCTCACCGGGGCATGATGGAGGGTCGGTGGCTAGAATCTGCAGGCCATGGTGTTGGAGAGGAGAGACCTGCAGAGGGTCCCCAGAGCCTTCGCCAGATACTGAGCTGCACAACAGACACAGGATGAAACCCAATGAGGCCAAACAACCCAGGCCCTAGAAGCTGCCAATTCCCAGTCCTGACCCTCCAGAGCCAGGACATTCAGTAGAGACCCCAGAACTAAACTCTTAAGAGTAAAATCTCAACATCAAAATCAGGCAAGAATTGTATACAAAAGAAAACTCACACACGTTATAATTTAAAATCTAGAGGCATAAGTCCTAAATAAAATATTAGTAAGTCAAATACAGCAGTATTTCTAAAACTAAAAGGACGCCAAATTCATTCTAGAAATGTAAGGATGGATTTAATGTCACCAAATCTGTCCATGGACTCCCCCATATTAAAATATTAAATGAGAACCTATCTCGATGAATGCAGAAATGTTTCCAATAAACTTCATCATTTATTCATAATAACAAATAAAAACTGTCAGCCAACTAGGAATACAAAGGGATTTCCTTGTTCTGGTAGACAGTACCTACAGCAAGTCCCACAACAAAGAGCATACCAAAACCTACAGCAAATATATGAGGAAACTGTAGAAACATTCCTGTCAAATCTGGAAACAAGGCTAAATGCCCATAACAACCTGTAAAGTCAATGTTATACTGTAAGTCCCAGCTAACACAGCAAAACAAGAGAAAAGAAATAAAAGGCCTAGAAACTAGAAATGAAGAAACAAATGCATCATTTTTTCAGTTTACCTAAGTGTCCATGTAGTTAATCCAAAATATTCTACAAACTAACATAACTGATAAGAATGTGGTCCCGGTTCAGAGATAGAAAAAGAGATCAAGGAAATTTAACAGAAAACTTAGAAACAGACTCAAATATAAATGACATGATGGAGACAATGTAACAAATCTGGAGAAAAACAATGGAATACTTAATAAATGAGGCTGCTAAAGAAACAGCAATCCATCTAAAAGAATCAAAATTAGATCCCTACCCAATACAAGAACATACACTCCAGATCTTTAAAAATTTTGAGAGAAAATATGACAATATCATCAAGACCTGGGGTAAGGGAGAAACGTGAAACCGAAAGTAACAATCCAAAAGGATTGATGAACTTGACTATATCAAAATTTAAGACACCGTATAAAACACTGAAACAAATGAGGAAGAGAAGACACACTTGCAAAATATTTAACAAAGGATTAGTAATCAGATATATCAAGGAAATCAATAAGATAAAAAGAAAAAAATGGACAAAAGATATGAATCAGCTGTCACAGATGATGAAATGTGAAATACATGTGAAAAGATACTCAGTCTCTTCAAATAATCTGAGAACTGCAAATCAAAATAATATTGAGATGCAATTCCACACTCAAGAGACTGGCAATAAGTCTGTTATGACCAAGTGTTAGTAAAGATATAGGGAAATGGGAACTCATATAGACTGGTCACGGGGGTGTATTTGATCCCTCTGTGAAAAGCAATATGGCGCTACTTAGCAAGGTTATGATATGAAAACCCTAATACCCAGAAACTTTAAGCAGACATATACAGGAATTCCACTGCAATTTCTTTCTTATGGTAGAAAGATACTAGCATTTATAGATGAATTGATTAAAAACGTGTGGTGTATTCATATAATGGACTATTACATAGCAGTTAATATCATGACCTAGTTCCATATATTGAGCAACATGGATGAATCTTTTGAAAGTAACATTGACTGAAGAGAGTAAATTACAGGATGCTACTTTATGATACTGTTCTTTGTATGATACTATAATAACTGCCCATGTAATTCTTTACATAAAGCAGTATGCTTTTTATGGATACATATGAAATCAACAAAAGCACAAAAACAGGTACTTGATTCACACTAAATTCATGACAGTGATCACCTGGGGGAAGGAAGTGGAACAATTCTAGAAAAAGAAATAGGTCACCTTATTCGAATTTTTTCTAAAAAAAAAAATAGGTAGCAAATATGACAACTGGTAACCTGCGTTACCTGTGGATAGTAGATACACGGGTGTTTACTGCTGTACCCTTTGTGCTTTTCTGTTTAATTTTCAATTTTTCAAAATCAAAATAATTGTTTAAAAATAATCCAACAACAGGTAATTGAGAACTGAAGATAGTTAAAACCTGATCCTTTATCACGGGGTAAAGGGGTGATAATGGGGATAAGGTTGGTCAAAGTGGCAGAAATCGTCAAACATGACAATAGTGAACCCAGTTTGCACACACTGGGCTTGCAGACCTGGGTGAGCAGGATGGGCAACAAAATCCTGTTCCATCCTTGGAGTTGCCATTGTGGCTCAGCAGTTACAAACCCGACTAGTATCCATGAGGATGTGGGTTCGATCCCTGGCCTCACTCAGTGGGTTAAGGATCCCGTGTTGCTGTGAGCTGTGGTGTAGGTCACAGATGCAGCTCAAATCTGCTGTTGCTGTGGCTGTGGCGTAGGCCAGCAGCTGCAGTTCTAATTTGACCCCTAGCCTGGGAACCTCCATATACCACAGGTGCGGCCCCGAAAAGCAAAAAAAAAAAAGAAAGAAAAAGAAAGTCCTATTCCATCCTGGCTGGTCTTCTGAAAACATTCATTTGAAACAAATCCTCAATTTTTGCCTCGAACACAAAATACTCTCAGATTTCCTCCACATTTGAATCCTGCTCCAGTTTTACAAGCTGAACCTAATGTTCTTTAAAAGTTCAGTGATTATATTTTTAGAAGCATCCCATGCCCTGAAGCTCAGTTTCTATTGCTTTTAATTCTAAAAAAGTAGCTCTTAGTTATATTTAAAACTCGTCCCAGCCCACACAGCGCAAAGAGAGTGACTCTCTGCCCCTTGCTTTTCTCTCCAAACAAGTTGCAGCATGTCGACTGCATGTGTCCCAGTGAGAAATGTGAGTCTCACTGTGTCTTCTGTGATCAGAGACAGCAGGTGAGAAATTGCTTTGCTGTGTGTGTCTTCACAGTAAATCCCAGCTGCCCTTTGAAGTCATTCAATAACACTAAGTGATATCAAATCACAAGAAACATAGCATGAGGTCACACATTTTCATCTGCTCTCACTCTGTGTGCTCCTGGTACCAAACCCAAATAAAATGCTGCACTTTCATTGCAGATGTCTCTGGGTCAGCTTCCTCCAAAGTCCCTATAGAGCAAAAAATTCAGTATAACATTCCAGTTCCTTTTCTACCCAGCCTTGTGGAATAATGAAGAATTCTGCAAAACCGAATGTTCTGGTTAGGTGAACCAAGCACCAATACATTTAATAACTCATAGGTTTTGATCGTTATGAACATGTCTATGAAAAACTCTTTGTGTGCTTTCACTGTTCTCTCCCCTCCAAGCCAGGCTCTCTCGCCACCCTTTCTATGCTGTTTGCTTTTCTAATCTACTCTCAAGTGACAACTTAACCAAGCAGACAGTCAGACAGTTGAGCACAGCCTAAGTTACACGGAATACAGGTCGTAAAGGCTGTGTGCAGAATCACGTGGCTTTAGGAGGATTTTAATGCCTTTATGTCAAGAACTGAGCCCTCATCTGCCTAATTCCCCAGGAGCTGTGCTCTGGAAGGTAGAGGTTCTGGAAGCCTGAGCTCAGCAGGAGTAGCTTATTACCATGTGATTTAATTTAAAATAGGCAGTCAGCTGAGGCCAAACACACTCCCCCCGATGCCATCAATAACTGTGAAATCACTCACAGAGTCTAATATAATTAGTCACTTAATGAAAAACCATCAGCAGTTTTTCTGGGTTCTGTTTCTGGTCTTATTACTGCTGTTTTATTAAGATTTCTTTTTTAAGTCAGTGAAAAAGAAAACAAAGTTAAAGATCTACAGTTTAGACCATGTAGATGTGTAATTTAAAACAGCAAAAGAAAAATGAGAAAACTTTCAGAAAATATTATTATATAGAAAGAATTAATAGAAGTTGTCTTTAATAAGACCAAAATCAAAAAATAACGGGAAAAGGCCAGAAACAGACACAACAAAAGAAAACTCAGTAAAAATACCTGGTATAACATCTAAATCAAGTCATCAAGAGAAGTGCAAACTAGAACAAGGAGGTACAATATTAAGGCTACTTAATTTTTTTAAAAGATATGTAAGAATATTAACACAAAGTGTCACAAAAGTGGTGGTAAAATGATTCAAGCCTTTTAGAAAGCAGTTTAACAATATAGTTCAGATAACAATATGTTTCAGGCTATTTCAGTAGCCTCATTTCTAGACATTTATCCTAAGAAAATAAGTTAAAAAAGGAAATAACTATACACACATATATGTCCAGCTGTCCACAGCAGTGTTATTTATACCAATGAAAACTGCAAATCAACATGCAGGTTGAGTAAAGTATGGTATTATAGCCCTTCAAAACTAGAATTACAAAGTGATACTATAATTTTTTATACTATCAGTGGGAATAAAAACACAAGGTTATTTTGCAAGTCAGTCAGTCATTCATTAAGCACCTTCTCTAACAATAGTATAATTTAACTTTGAGTGCTAATGCTAGTACATACATGAGATCAACACAAGTTTAGGACAAATTTTGGGTTTTACAGACTAAATTAGTATGTATATACAAAGTATGATTACAAATGATATCTTTATAGTTCATTGGAAGACCAGGCATGTCTAAATAATAAGTATTTAATTTCTGCATTAATACCATCATATCCTTCTTCATTCTTCAGATCGAGTCCCTCCCTCTTACATGCTAGCACTGTGCCAAGAACCATGGCTGAAAAGACAGAGAAGACAAATTTCCTGCTCTTATGGAGATCAGAGTCCAGTAGGGAAGACAGACAAGCATAGAGAAAAAAAAAATCACCATATAGTTACATGTTGGAATAATAAAGGCATAAAAGAAATGAGAAATGAAAGGCCCTAAGTGGGCAGTTGACAATTTTTTTGCTTTGGAGGGTTTTTTTGCCTTTTTTTAGGGCCACACCCATGGCATATGGAAGTTCCCAGGCTAGGGGTCTAATCGGAGCTACGGCTACTGACCTACACCACAGCCACAGCAACGCTGGATCCCCAACCCACTGAGTGAGTCCAGGGATCGAACCCACATACCTCATGGATACTGGCGGATTCGTTTCCACTATGCCACAATGGGAACTCCCAGTCGACAAGTATTTTGAATTACTATATCCAAGGGACCAAAAAGGATACAAAGAATTCTTAGAATGGTTTGTTTCCTTAAGGAGAGATAGAATCCTCCCTGCCTAAGTTCACCTACCGATGGAAGCAGTTTGAGATGAAGATGGACTCTAGAATCGTGCACGTCTGAGTTTGAACCCCAGCCCCAGCCAGTTGCCAAGGCTGACTTTCAGTCCCTCACTCAACAAAATCCAGTAACAAGTTGGCCCACCATTGTGCACCAGGCATGTCACACACCACATGACTAGAACTGTAGATAAGAAAACACTCCCTCTGCCCCATGGAACTCCCAGTTCCAGCCAGGAGACTGACAGGAGCAGGGATTACAATTATTACAAGCATTTTGAAGACAGAAGAATGGTGTGCGGTGGGGGACCAGCCCTAGGGGGTTCAAAACTCTGATATCGTGAACTTACAATGGGATCTGAAAGCTGCGAGAAATAAATAACACACAGGCCCGGGTCCCAGTGGGTGTGGTCAAATGCGAACTGGAAACCAGCCACAAAGTCGGCAAGATGCAAAATACAAATCTCCTCTACCGATTCAGGGATCGCTTTTCATAAGGTTCAGGGGAATGGGGAAGGAATTACCTATATTTGCTCTTCAATATGTGTCCAGAACACTGATCTGGCACGACTTAATGTAACCAGCAGAGACATGACCCTGTGAATCGGGAACAAAACACCGATGGCCATTATCACCATTGCAACAACACTATCCTGGATGTTCGTGTGAACTTGACACTGGAAGAGAGGCATGAGTCAAGCCAGCTCCTGCAATGCTGGAATCCCTGGGTACAGACTTGTAAAGCAATCTGCCATATTTCGGATTATGCCCTAAGAACACTCGTGCCATTTGTGTTTTATCATTGCTAATCTAGGAAATTTTATATTCAATCCTATATTCAAGTCTGCCCACTATGGTATTACAATCCATACAGTAGTAAAAAATAGAAATATCCTACCCATGAATCAAAGAACAGATAAAAGTCATAAAATGTGATTAAGGTATCGAAAACAGTGTTTTCAAAAGCATTTTGAATGACATGGAATAACGCTTATGATACAATGCCAAGTTAAAAAAAGAAACCCTCCCACTCTCTGTAGCTCTCACTGCAGCCAGCCTTGTGTCTCTGCTGACGTCTACCGAATCTGGCTCCCAAACCAGTGGGCCTGCCCCCTTCTCAGCCAAGACTGGCACTGGATCAGTCCCTCCTCCCGCACCCCCTCCTTCCCTTGGTGGAGACGTCACCCTACTAGCCTCCTTCTGACCTCACCGTCAACCTTCTCAGTCCCCCCTCTGGCTCCTCTTTTCCTTCCTGAATGTCGAAATTTCCCAGGGCCTGCTCGGTCCTTGGACCCTTCTGATGATGATCTCATTCGGTCGTGTGGCTTTGATTTCCATCTCCCGTGTCCTAATTTAGATCTCAGACCCTGTGCTCCTGTCTGAACTCTTGATTTCCAAGTCCAGCCGCCTCCTGGACAGCTCCACACAGATGTCTAACAGGCTGCTCAAATGCAGCACAGCTCAGTTCCCCTTCCCGGACCCCAAATTCCACAATCAGCTCCTCCTCAGCATTCATCTCCTTAAAAGGCACCACCGTTCACCAAGCTGCTCACCAAGGGTATTAGTTTCCTAGGGCTGTTGTGACAAAGCAACACACCTGCATGGCTTAGACAAGGGAAAGTCACCATCTCACAGCCCGGAGCCTGGAAGTCTAAAATTAAGATGTAAGGAGGGGTTG
Source organism: Catagonus wagneri (assembly GCA_004024745.2). Taxonomy (NCBI): domain Eukaryota; kingdom Metazoa; phylum Chordata; class Mammalia; order Artiodactyla; family Tayassuidae; genus Catagonus; species Catagonus wagneri. The sequence goes on along the minus strand of PVHT021183518.1, from coordinate 17,845,527 downwards.
GCTTCTTCTGAAGGCGGTCCTATTGCTCTCTCCCAGCCTCTGATGGCCTCAGGCACTCCTTGTTTGCAGAAGATGTTGTTTTCACAAGTCTTCCCTCTATGCTCACCTCACCACTTGCCACAAAACCTTCTCCCTGCCACCTTCTTCCCAGCAGTCTATTCTCACCAGGGCACCAGAGGGAGCCCGTTAGAACCAAAGTCAGATCACATTACTTCTCTGCCCCAAACCTTCCAAAGGTTTCCATGTCACTTAATGAAACGGAGAGCCCTTAGGTCTACGGCCTGCAGGTCTCTGCCGCCTCGCCCGCGTCTCTTCCTAGCACCATACCCCTGTCACGTTGGCTTCCTTACTAGTCCTGGACAGACGATGCTTGCCTCCACCACAGGGCCCTTGCACTGGCGGTCCCCCCGCCCTGTAACATTCTCCCCTAGATAGTCACAAGCCACTCCAAGGCAGCAAGCTCTGGGCCTCGATTAATCTGCCACATTTTTCTTCAAAGCGCTTTCCTCTACCCCAACATTATATTGCTTATCTATTCACTGTCTGTTTTTCCCACTAAAATATCAAGTCCACAGGGAGAGAGACTATTTTGGCCACTGTTTTTTCCTCTTGGGCCTAGAACAACGTCTGGGTCATAGAAGATAATAAATAATTGCTAGACGAATGAACGTGTGAAGGAAGGCTGGAGGAAAAATATACTTAAATGCTAATATAAATTATTTACCTATGAGTGATGAAATTATACAAGTTATTAAATTTTTGCTATACCATATTACACTTTTCAAATTTTCTACAATGGGCTATTACTGCTTTCATAGCATGGCAAAAATCAACACTACTTTATTGAAAAGAAATGTTAATTCACTTAATGGCTAGTTTAAACGTATGAAAATTTTTAAGAGGGTTAAGTCCTACAATCCAAACAATATGTCAGGCAGAGTACCCTATACCTAGGATAACTGTACTATATTGGAACATTCATTATTTTGACTTGGAAACTTATTCTTAACGTATTGTGATTGGGTAATAATGTCTAGCCCTATTAGACATGTTTAATCTGTCTGAAAAGCTGACTTTTTATTTTCATCAATCAACAATGTTGAGGGGAGTTCCCGTCGTGGCGCAGTGGTTAACGAATCCGACTAGGAACCATGAGGTTGCGGGTTCGATCCCTGCCCTTGCTCAGTGGGCTAACGATCCGGCGTTGCCGTGAGCTGTGGTGTAGGTTGCAGACGCGGCTCGGGTCCTGCGTTGCTGTGGCTGCGGCGAAGGCCGGTGGCCACAGCTCCGATTAGACCCCTAGCCTGGGAACCTCCACATGCCGCGGGTGCGGCCATAAACCCGCGGCCATAAAATGACAAAAGGCAAAAAATAAAATTAAAAAAAAAAAAAAAAAAAAAACAATGTTGAGAAGCTGTTGTGAAAATCAGAGCAGTAAAAAAATCAGCTTTACAAGGCCGAAACAACAGCCACCTTGGGAATCAAGTGTCTGAAACTTGGGCTGAAATAAAGCAAAAAGAGACTAAGACAGAAGACATAACTAGATTCTGATCAGGGAACACCACCTAGTAGTAAAGTGCCCACTGAAGCCAGGCAGCCCAAACCAAGCCCAGCTCAGACACTGACTAGCTGTGTGCCCTTAGATATTTCTGTTGCCCTTTTTGCATCTCAGTTTTCCCATCTGTAAAATGGGAACGCTTAGGAAAGAGGGGTTTCTGTGTGGATGAAGTGAACACATATATGCAAAGCACTAGGATGGGGCCTGGTCAGCGTAGCAGTTGACAGGTGTCAGCTATTATTTTTATTCCACGCATCAAATTCATCCCACACATGCCCCAAAATAGCCTTTAAGGAAGCTCTTGAGAAGCAGGTCACATCTATATCTGGGACAGAATTTTATTTCTACCATCGGAATTGTAAATTGACCAAGACAGCCTTTCACACTGACTCAAACAGAATAAGCTACCATTTTTCCTTCCTTTCCCTCTTTTAATCATCCAGAATCAAGCCGTAAGTGGCAAAAAAAAAAAAAAAAAAATGACAGAGAACATCATTAATCTAAAATATTATATTGTTGTTTTCATGCTTAAGACTCTTATTTCCAAACAAATTTTCTTACGTGAAAAAAGAATAATAGCTACATGACTGAGTCAGAGCCTTTAAAAACTATCATTTATTTTGACAGCATTCTTTAAGGTAAATTAAGAGTATTATGTGACCAAGGAAGGGAACACCCTGGAAGAGTGGCCCTGCCACAGCCTTTCCTTGCTAAAATAAAAACACTTGTAAATGCCACTGATGCCTGAGCATCACTGTCGAACACAAACATTCAACGGACTGTGGACACAGCCCCAGCTACAAGGATCACAATAATTAGCCTCTAAGACCCCAAAAGGGAGCAAGAGTTAAAGTTTCACTGTGACCTATAACGCCATGCCTCTAAATGGAAGGATGAAGCACAGCAGATGATGCTATTTGCACACACTTAGTCCTCTGCCCACTAGCTCTATTATTACGAAATGGGACATAAGCATTTTCAGAATTGAAGCTGAAATAGAACTCTGGACCCATCAGCAAGCAGTTGAAAGAAACAGGCAGAGCTCTGCTCTCAGAATTTTAAGAGATAAAATTAAAATTGTTTAAACAGTGTTTCTCATTTCTGACATCCTTCTGAACGGAGAAATTATTTTAGTAAACATTGTGAAGGTAAAATGCTTCTTTTATCCATATACTAGGCCTACTTTCCACATGTATTTTAATTGTTTTTTACTTAATTGATCTCTAAGGTGCCATTTTACAATCTCTGATCATCTCAAAAGTGAAAAAAAAATGTGTAATCAGCAAAGAGAAATTTAAATGGTTATTAAGAGCAGAAATTAACAAGAATTACCTTTCTGTTAATGGTGTCAACTTTAAAATAAATTAATCGTTTCCACCTAAAACACTATGCCAAAAGTGTTCAATAATGGCTGATGATGATCATTGGGTGTAACTATCTCCAAATTCTTAATGATTTTATGTTTTCCAAGAAAACAAATCATACAAATTTTTAAAGATTTAATCTAAGTGATTCTTTTCATTGTTCAAAATATGCCATGAATAATCTACTTATTTTGGTAGTAATTTTATTTGTTTCTGTTTCGTTACAAAGTATAACTGCTAAATTTCCCGCTAATCAATTCTGGAAAACCATAAGTAAGAGAAAAAAATAAATTTTACACAATTCTTAGAAGTAGAGATTTTAATAAACTGTGAAAAAGACAATAATCATGAAAGCCTCACAACTGCCTGTTTAACAGCTCAACTATGCAGTCATTTATTCTCAAACCACAATCCCCTCAAGATCACAGATTCCTAGACCTACTTTTTAAATTAAAGTATAGGTGATCTACAATGTTGTGACAATTCCTGCTGTACAGCAAAGTGACCCAGCCATACATACGTATACCCAGGAACCATTTTTTTTCTTAGATTTCTTCCCATTATTTGTCATCACTAGCTCATACCATGATTAGAAGCGGGCATTGATGGAGTGAGAATGGGGAAGAAAGAGAAAAAAAGACTACTGTGGTTCTTTGTGGCAGTCAGTCTCTGAAGCTGGTCCCAGATCCACCCCTCCCTATCTGCACATGCTGCTCCTTCCATCAAAAGGTGGATCTTATGTCCATTCTCTTTGAATCCGAGCTGGGTCTATGACTGTTCTACCAGGGAAACGCAGAAGCGCTTCACCGAGACCTTAGAACCCAGGCTTGAAAAGGCCAGGAAGGAATACTTCCTCCCTCTTGGAGCCTGGCTGCCATGCTCCTAGGAAGCCCAAGCAACCAAGTGGAGAGGCCCACGTGGAAGAGGATTGAAGCCCTCCAGCAACAGACCCTGCTGAGCTCCCAACTAACAGCAGCCAGTAACATCTTGCCAGGGTGAGTGAGTGAGATGCTATGTGGTACAGAGACAAGCTGTCCCTACTGAGCCCTGCCAAATTGCAGAATCATGAGTAAGGAAATGATGGTGTTTGTTTTAGGCCACTTAGCATTAGGATAATTTGTCTTACAGGAATAGAAAGAAAGAGAAATAGTCTTCCTGAAGAAGAGTCATCATGGCTCATTCCAGGGTTTCTGCTAATTCCACCGTGCTAAATTACCCTACATAAGAACTTACAAACTGGTTGTGCAATCAAGCCTTCAAAATAAAAATTAGCGTAGACGTGATCACTAGCCTCCTGAATCCTGTGACGCAGGGAGAAGACCCAACCCAGGCCTCCATCTATGCATTTTCAAGCACTGAATATGATCAAAGACAGCTTTCCAATGATTTTCAGGCCAGATGAACAAGAACAGAAAAATACTCATCTTTGATAAATACTAGCCACAACTGAATACTATTTTACAAGTTCTGTGTTACACATATTTTACCACAACTTTTAAAATTATGCAATACAAAAAAAGAAAGAAAAAAAAACATGATACACTTTAAATAGATGGATTACATACTATGTGAATTAGCTCTCAAGAAAGCACCTTCTGTAAGAGCCCAGGTCATCTTTGAACAGCTCTATCTTAAAAAGACTTTTCCTTATATTGGTGTTAAAATCTGCCTGCCCACAGCTTCCGTTCACTGACTCCCGTTTCTTCAGTATCTAAAGAAAGCTCTACCATCCTGCCTGGGACTTCTTTTCTCTGGACTCCAGATACCCGTCCCTGTAGCTTCTCCTCATGTAGGCACTGTGCAACCTCTAACACCAGGCCACAAAGCTCCGAGTATATCCCAGCATGTCCCAGTACTAAAGAAGAGAGAGCATGAGCCTTGGACCCCAAGAGCCTAGGTTTAAATCTGAGTTGCCGCATGAAGCTTCATTTTCAACATCTGTAAAACGGATTGGGAAAGAAGTCTCATCTTTGGGAACTAGACAGACAGGGTGTTAAATCAGGGACTAAGACAACGATCACCGATCACCATAGTCAAAATGACACTTGCAAATCTACTTACTATGTTCCACATCCTATCTCTCAAAAGGTCTTTTGGCATTTGAATAAGCCACCATTCCTTTATTTAAACACCATCTCTCTTCCTCCCTCTGCAGTAATTCAAGCTCATCCGGAGCATAAATGATGCAACTTCACTAAAACAGGACCCAGCTCAATGTTAAGCAAGTAGCAACAGGGTTTGGAATCTAGGAACCCACCAAAAATACTAGCTCTTATTATTCCATCTGCTGTGGTTCCGGGGGCGGCGGGGAACAGACTCTAACACGATGCCTTGAAAGTGACCAGCCCAGCGAGTGTGCAACGGGGCAGATCCACAAGAGGGACAGTGCTGGGGAGAGTTTTTTTACTTTAACGTCGTGCCAGGACCTCTTCTCATGTTTTTTTGATTATCTTCCACTTCGTTCAGTTGGCAAGATAGAGAGGGCTGGAATGCCCACCCTCAAGAGCCCTGTGGAGAGACTGGTCCTCCCCTTCCAGGGTACCCCCAAGAGTGCCCGTCAGCAGTTGGTTCATCCTCACCGGCAAGTACTCAGCCTTATTCTCAGCTGGCCCCAGCGCATCCTCACAGGCGGAAAAAGGAAGCAGAGTTTTGCCTGACCCCATCCCACAAACACTGAACACACATTTCCCTCTCACCATCCCACACACGCCTGCCCCATCACCTGCACAGGTGTAATGACCTTCTTACCTAAACTTCTATATTTGCTCAGAAGTAGTTGATGGAGTCATCAGCTAATAAATAAAACATAAACATATACACCACAGAGCCGAGCCACTATAGAGGTTTAAAAACTCAAGGGCTGTTTTTTGTTTGTTTTTTTGTTTTGTTTTATTCTTAGGGCTGCACCTGCAGCATTTGGAAGTTCCTAGGCTAGGGGACAAATTGGAGCTGCAGCTGCCAGCCTACACCACAGCCACAGCAATGCCAGATCCTTAACCCACTGAGCAAGGCCAGGTATCAAACCCGTGTTCTCATGGATACTAATTGGGTGTGTATCCTGCTGAGCCACAGTGGGAACCTAGCTCTCAAACTTTGGAATCATCTGGAGGGCTTGCTAAGAGCCAAATGATTGGGCCCATCCCTGCAGTTTCTAATTCAATATGCCTGAGGTGGGACCCTAAAATCTGCATTTCTAACAAGTTCTCACGGAAAGTTCATGCTATGATCCAGTGAACACACTTTGAGAATCATGGGTGGTTTTTAAGTATTAGTGGACGTTAGAACCATCTCGGGAGCTTTCAGAAACAGAGGCAACCAGGCTTAATCCAGGTGACTGTGAGGCCTGGGGAGGAGCCCGAGTTATTACAGCTCTACAAGCTTCTCAAGGGCCCTGTGTGGTCCACAAGGCCAGGGTTCACCTTCAGGTCTAGAATTTGCATCCTGCAAATGCAATAACATATCTGGCACTGAAAGCAAGCTTTACTGGAAACAGAGTCTGAACATCATAAACATACTTCATTAAGTGCCACCACCATAAATTAGGTCCAACCTAAGGAAGAGAGAAGAAGGTCACATGGAACTAGTCACGCTCCTGATCATCACTGGGTCTCCTGGGAACCTTTTCTCTAGGGTTTCCAACCTAACCCATGGGTTTAGAAGAGAAAGACAACATCACAGGAGCTTTTCTGGGAACAACATCTATACGCATAAGGGATAGCAACGTAGCAGGGTAGTTCATCACACAAGTGTTAGATTCAAAAGATTCAGGTTAGGACTCTGGCAAAGCTCTAAAATGGGGGAAATGATGCCTTGGTGGGAGACTGTTGAGAGGACAGGAAATAATGTATGCAAGGTACTTAGCAGAGCACTGTCACTCAGTAAAATCACGAATACATGACAGTTCTGACAGTAGAGCCATAAAATCTTAGAGCTGGAAGTAACCTGGATGTTTAGCCTCCAGCCAAAAATGGAAACTCCAAGACCAGTAGCACAGTATCACTTGGACATGCAGTATCTCGGCCCTTCTGGATCATAATCCTCATTTTTACCTGACCTCCAGGAGATGTCTGTGCACAACAGTTTGAGAACCACTGCCCTAAAATAATCCCACCAGCTATGGAGTATGTCAGTGGTTCTCAACGCTGCCAAGTTGGAATCATCTGGGGGCTTTTAAAACATACTCATGCAAAGTCCTTCCCCCAGAGAAACTGGTTGGACTGGTTTGGGAGGTAGCCTGAGAACTGGGTTTTTTTATCTTAAGAGACTAATGTGCAGCTAATGTTGAGAACTACTAGTACAGAATAAGTGGATAGGGTCTGGGGTCAACTGGATGGGTGTAATCCTGCTTATACTGCTGACTTAAGCGGGTTATTTAATCTCTTTAGTACCTCAGACTCCTTATCTCTAAAATCAATATAGCTATGGTACCCATCTCATAAAGACACTTAAGAGGAAAACTGAGACATAATCCCTGAAAACACACAGAACTGTGCCAAGCAGTCAGTCCTCATTAACTAGCCTTAACTGTTAACTTGAATAGATGGATCTTTAGCTCTGCTTAAAGACTTCCAGTGACAAGGAGTTCATGCTCCACATTTTAGGACCCTCCTCTATGGGCTGCTTACTAAAAAGTTCTAACAATGATGAAGGTGGTGTAATAATCACATTGGTTGACTCTCCCATACAATCCAGCTCTAGGCTCTGTAGGTGGATGGTCCCTAAATGATCCTCTACACACATGAGCAAACACCACACACACACACACACACACACACACACACACACTCTCTCTCTCTCTCTCTCTCCCTCTCCCTCTTAGCTGAAGACCCCCTCTGTCTGGGCCATCACTGTGAATGCAGTCTGGAGGTCCCGGCCTGGGATCAATGTGCCACTTCAAGCAGCAGGAACGCCCAGCATATAGCCCTGGGCTCTGCCTCTGATGAGCTGTGTGACCCTGGACCAGCCACAGTGCTCGGGGGCCTTGGCTTCCACATTCATTACACGAGGATCGGGCCAGGTGGTCCCTGTAGTCCCTCCAGCACCACCCTCCCCGGGTTCCCTGGGGTTACAGCGCCAGGAAGAGGCCCTCCCAAGAGACTGGGTCGTGTTTTCACCTCATGGTCTTCAACAGAACAAAAAAGGCAGCGCAATTACTCAGGCCAGACGTGTGATGGACATTCTGCAGTCTCTCAGTGATTAGACTGCAAACTGAAATTTAACAATAGGCTTTCTCTAAAAGTCTTCTAAATATAGATACATTCTCTGGGTGAGCAGAGGATTTCCTGAAGGATTTTTCTGAGGAAACTAACAGACTGAAATGATAGATGGTGTTTGGTTGTACTTGTATATATGAGTGTAACTGTTAGCGAGTGAGTGAGTGTATGTGCGTGTGCGTGTGTGTGTGTAAACAATGTGGCGATTGTGTGGGTGTTTTCCCTGAGAACTCTTAAGACACCGGCAGTCATTCGTCAGGCTGTCTCCGCCAATTTTCCTTGCACTGCGTCTCTTGAATTCGTTCCTTCCTCTGCTTTTAAATGAGCCCCCTTTTCGGTCTGGCTCCTCCTGCAACACAGCCGAGGCTGGACTGCAAACTCCGTGCAACCAGGGCTCCCGCCCACGTGGCCAGCGCACCCCCTCGGATGCAGTGAACCCCCCTGGCTGAGTGCTCCCCCCTCTACGGCCCGCTCCTCAGGCCCAGCTTCTCCCTG
>PVHT021183518.1:17797266-17835897 GCA_004024745.2 Catagonus wagneri | reverse complement strand
TGTCATCTCCACCTTCCTCTCTTTTCCAAAAGCGCTGCCTCTGACACAGTTTGTTTTCCTCTACAAAGCGGCCCGCACCCCCTCTGCAGAATCTGCTCCGCACCCGGGTTCTCTAAGCCTATCTGATGCAGAGATGGCAACAGCTGTGCTCTGTGCCAGGCAGGGTGCTGGCTTCTTCACTCGTCCTGCTGTCCTTACAAGGTGCACAGATCTCCATTTCCGGACCAGGAAGCTGAGGCTCCGTGATGATACCTGGATTCCAATGCAGTGGAACCGTGATGCTGCGGGCAGATAACTCAGGCGGGGGGCCCAGCCTCTCTCGTAGCCCTAAGCTCAGTCTACCACGTGGTCCTTAGTACCTTCCCTTCCTCCACAAGCATCGCATAAGTGGAGCAAACCCCCACCTTATGGATACAACCTTATTCCCACCCCTGGGCTTGGTTCACACCGTTCTCTCTGCCCAGAATGCCCTTCTCCCAGTCTCAGCCAGCAAAAACATCCTACCCACCTAATTCAATTCCTGCTGCATCTTGCTGTGGAACTTCTTTAATGCAGCCGAGTTTGATAAAGAACTCTGTCTTTGGATCCCAGGGCACTTGGTCTCCCTCTTGTACCAAGCTGTATGCGTTTTATACCACAGCATACTCTTGGGTGGCAGGAACCAACCTGTCTCTGTGTCCCAACATCTTGCACCCTAGCAGCAAGAGTGCCCTGCGTATAACTGATCCTCCACAAACACTTGCTGAATTGAGCAGATGTTGTAAGATGCTATGGAGAAGCACACCAAGAAATGCGAGAGTCAGAAATTACAAGTCATCATCCTACCTCTCCCACATTTTAAAGAATTCCTTATTGTGTCACCTACAAAAACAGACTAACAGTACTGGCAAATGAATAAAAGTTATAAGGAAGCATACTTCAGGTCTACAAAATCAATTTCATTTTTTAGAAATAAATTGATTTGCTTAAAAAAAAAAAAAGGTTGGTCATGAAGAAGTGAGCTTCTTGCCTCTAGAAAGATTCAAGTACAGGCTAAATGACCTACAGCAGAGGTGCCTAGAGGATTCCTGGGCTCAAGAGGGTAGCTGGATTAGATGTCTGACTTCCTAGAGCATTTCCAAATAGGATTCCAGCCACCGCCTTCCCATTGTCAGGACACCCACTGAAGATGACAGGCATGTTCTGTCACGTGTAACAACTGAAAAGTTCCCTGAAACCCTACCCCATGTCACTTAGCCAAGCATCAATGTGTCACTTAACCCTGAAGTTGTGCAACAATAAAAAGTCAAAGCAGCCAATGAGTTCATCCTCCGACCCCAAACCCTTATTTTTACCAGGAAAGTCTACTTGTAAACATTTTCCAAACCCACCAAGAGCCAGTTTAATATTTAGATAGTTCAAGTGGGGATTATTTTGCAAACTTCTGCTAAAAGTTAAATTATACAACTCTGAGTTGAGAAAAAATACGCACGTCATTAGAATCACAAAAATTCACTTGCAGGTAATAACGACAGTGTGTAATGAACCAAAAAGTCTGATTAATGCAATTCCGGACCCTGGAGGTCCATTTGGAAATGTACTCACATGCTCTACAGTTATAGGTACTGATGCGGAAAATATTTAAAAAGAACGATAAGCTAACATGAGATCATATTTTTGCTTTGTAACTTTTAGCGACAAGTCCTGTGGTAGGAGATAAAAAGCAAAACGAGTAACAACTTCAAGCAAAAGAAAATAAGCATGCTCTTCTTCTCAAGTCAAAGTTTTGTCATCACACTTTCAAAAATCTGCTACGGCTATCTTTATTAACTGCGTAATCCTACTTGGAGCCAGGGGTAGTAGCTATTATCATCTTTGAAAGTAAACTGTTTATCTGTGAGCAATGAACTGTCCACGGTGAGCCATGAACAAGTGCCAGTGCTTCCCAAGGGATGGCCCTCCACAGGCTAACACAGCGAAGGAGGTGGCTGATCTTTTCGGGGAAAACTCCGACACACACCTTCCTTTGCGTGGCACCCCAAGGCTTAGTTCATTTGTCTCCGATGAAAACGCTGCACAGACAGGTAGAATCCTAATTCCAAACTGAGTCATAAAAATGACTAATGACACGTAGGACTCTTCCCCACACAGCTGCTTTGCAAGCTGTGCTATGAATCAGACGAGGTAATCTGAAGATCACTCCCACACACGCATTCATTTATTTAGCAGTTTATAAAACAGTCATCAAAGAGGATACTCAAGAAACCTAGATGAAAAGCATCCAAATTCACGAAGCTGTGGTTAGTGACCCAGACACCAGCCTCATGTAAACACTATAAGTAACAGTAAAGAATCACAGAGCTCCAAAGCCACAGTGTGAAGCTTTTGGGAAACTCACTCCACGTGTTTCTAATTGCAATTTTTTTTTTTAATGGAACTCCATTAGCACTTTACGGAAACAGTGAAACTAAAACCACACTAAAAATACATTTTTTTTTTTACCTCCCCTATACTTTGGCTCCATATCATCTGATAAAAATAGTCATCGCTAGGAGTTCCCGTCGTGGCTCAGTGGTTAATGAATCCGACTAGAAACCATGAGGTTGTGGGTTTGACCCCTGGCCTTGCTCAGTGGGTTAAGGATCCGGCGTTGCCGTGAGCTGTGGCGTAGGTTGCAGACGCAGCTCAGATCCCGCGTTGCTGTGGCTGTGGCGAAGGCCGGCGGCTACAGCTCCTGTTAGACCCCTAGCCTGGGAACCTCCACATGCCGTGGGTGCGGCCCTAGATAAGGCAAAAAGACAAAAAAAAAAAAAAAACAGTCATCACTAGGTTGAAATTTGAAAAAATGTGAGCTCTGCAAGCACTCCGGACTGGCAGAACCCCCAGAGATAGCGATAATACCGAGGAGACCCAAGAGATTATAAACTCACTAGCGAGAGACTTCTACAAACTGTGTATGCACAGAACACTGGCGGGCACAAGAAGCACTGGATCAAAAAAGCTGCTCCCAAAATGGTAAAATGCAAGATTTATGCTTGGTTGTTACAATTCTTGCCTGGAAATTCAGAATAGCTAACACTTAACCTACCGCTAGCTAAATGGTTTTCTTAAAAGGATCCCACCACTTCCTTTTGCATGAAGCCCTGCAGCTTATGTAACCAATTTGCTCCTGATATGCTCATTTAAACCTCTAGGTCCAGTGAGACCTAAAGCCAGCATCGACCATGGGCCTCCCAGTTACCTGGCAATCAACAGCCTCTTTTCCTTTGGCTAGTCCGCGTAACTTCCACTTATAACCACAGGGTCTGCTGAACTCAGCCTCAGAGTCCACCCTCTGTCCCTGTAGATGCCCGCTACTGTTGGCTCGAGTTGCCTCTGCATTATCTTCCAGTGAATCCTCATCCTCACCAACACCGTCCTCAAAGTCCTAGCTGATCCCCTGTCCCAGCTGCTGAGAGGCTCAACTTCCCCCAGAAATATGGCTGAATCAAATTCAATCTATGTTTATAAGACTCACTTGTGCCAACAGGGTCAGAAAGATGTGAAGGATTCATTCATTCATTCAAAAATATTTCTTGAGTATCTACCATGTCCTAAGCACAGGTAAGATAAAAGAAACCTGGTACCTACAATGGATAGCAAAAAACACCCTCAGAAAGCCTCAAATTATCTATGCCCTTCCTTCAGGAACAAATGGGTGGAAAAGTTGAAAGGTATGGGAAGGGGAAAAAGGCTGATCAGAAGTCAGATATGGAGTTCCCTCGTGGCTCAGTGGGTTAAGAACCTAACATGGTGTCCGAGAGGATGCATATTCAACCCCTGGCTTTGCTCAGTAGGTTAAGGATCCGGTGCTGACACAAGCTATGGCACAGATCACAGATGCAGCTCAGATACAGTGTTGCTGTGACTGTGGCACAGGCCACAGCTTCTGCTCTGATTCAGCCACTGGCCTGGGAACTTCCATATGCTGCAGGTGCAACTGTAAAAAGAAAAAAAAAGAAGACGACAACAAAGAGTCCGGATATGCAAGGGGTGGGAAAGAGAACACCCAGGTCTTCCCTGAGGCTTCTGGGAGAAACCAAGACATGCCCCTGGAGGGTGACATGGCACCATCCACCCCCGCATGTCCCCTTCTTACTCCTCAACATCTCCCGAACCCTGTCACCCCACAAAGGCCTGGACCTGGAAGAGAAGAGGGGTGTTTAACCTCAAACCATAAAGCCAGCTCCAAGGGAAACAGTCCTCTTCATGTTTCTAAGGACAACCTTTCAGGCTTGGTTAGTAGAAGGAAGTCTCGTTCAATGCCATAAGGGTGGAAGGACACGAGCCTGAAATGCCAAGTGAGAACATGAAGCTCATTTTCCCACAGAATCATCTCTAGGCATGCTAGCTGGGCTCTCAACTAGGTCAAACACCACCTTTGGCCCAAGAACTTAGGTCCCCTATGAGCCAGTGGAGCGCAGAAGATGCAAAGTAACTAGGTCTGGATCTGAAGCCTGTTGTGAGAATTAAACCGTTGCAAACCTCAGTTTTCTCATCCATAAAGCAGGGCTTGCTCTTGCCCATGGATTATCGGAAGTAATCCATGTGGAGCAGTTCGCCTCACTGCATGGCCCTGTGTTCCTAGGACAGAAAAGACCCACATTCCAAGCCACTGGCTTATGAAGATCCTTTGGGGACTTCATTCATACAAAAGTGGGAGGCACTTCAGACTTCCAGCTGGAAAACAGCTTGCCTTTATTTTTTGTTTGGGTTTGGTTTTTTGTTTTTTAGGGCCAAACCCACTGCATATGGACGTTCCCAGGTCAGGGGTCAAGCCGGAGCTACAGCTGTCAGCCTATGCCACAGCCATAGCAATGCAGGATCCAGGCCGTGTCTGCAACCCACACTTTGGCTCACGGCAGCACCAGATCCCTGAGCCACCAAGCGAGGTGAGGAATCAACTCTGCATCCTCGTGCACGCCAGTCAGACTCATTTCTGCTGTGCCACAAAGGGAACTCCTATATTTTCTAATAGTAATTTTTTATTAAAATACAGTTCATTTACTATGTTGTGTCAATTTCTGGAGTACAGCAAAGTGACTCAGGCATACATATGTATACATTCCCTTTCTTATATTATCTTCCATCATGGTCAATCCCAAGAGACTGGATATAGCTCCCTGCTGGATACAGCAGGACCTCATTGCTTATCCATTTTAAATCTAATAGTTTGCATCTATTAACACCAAACTCCCAGTCCACCCCACTCCCTTCCCCTCCTCCTCCCCCTTAGAAACCACAAGTCTGTTCTTCATGTCTGTGAATCTGTTCCTAATTTGTACATAGGTTCATTTGTGTCATATTTTAGATTCCACATACAAGTGATATCATATGGTATTTGTCTTTCTCTGTCTGACTTACTTCACTTAGTATGAGAATCTCTAGTTGCATACATATTGCTGCAAATAGCATTATTTCATTCTTTTTTATGGCTGAGTAGTGCTCCATTGTATATATGTACCACATCTTTTTTTTTTTTTTTTTTTTTTTTTTTTTTTTTTAAGGCCACACCCGCCGCATATGGAGATTCCCAGGCTAGGGGTCAAATTGGAGCTGTAGCTGTCGGCCTATGCCACAGCCACAGCCACGCCAGATCTGAGCCGCATCTGCAACCTATACCACAGCTCACAACAATGCCAGATTGTTAACCCACTCAGCAAGGCCAGGGATCAAACCCACAACCTCATGGTTCCTAGTCGGATTTGTTAACCGCTGCGCCATGACGGGAACTCCCCATTGTATATATGTACCACACCTTAATCCATTCATCTGTTGATGGATGCTTAGATTGTTTCCATGTCTTGGCTATTGCGGCCTTTCTATATTTTTAACGTTAACACATATCCATGCTAAAAATTAAAGTGAGATATTGTATCCAAAACACTAACTATAGTTAATATTTACTTAGGGCTTTTCTTTCAAGGAAGTTCAAAATGGATCTTACCTGTTACTATAAAACTCTAGGGAATGATAGGGTTTTTTGTTAAAATCTGCCTTTTCTGAGAGACAATCAAGTCCACAGGGAGCCTGGGGAAGCCGCTCTCTCTCCCCTTGGCCCTCACTCCCCTCCTCTGTAAATGGAGGTTGACAAAACGTGAAAACATGACTGAAAGACCCTTTCCATTCCCTCATCCTGGCCCCACAGGCCCACAAGCCAAGCCCACTGTCCAGGTGCAGCTGAATTCAAACACGCCAGAGAAACTGCCCTCCTGTTTTGAAAACCATGAGAAAAGCAGATTCCCCAAGATCACAAGATCACAGAAGCCCTTCAAAGCCGTGTGTTTTACCACCAAGCTGAATGATGAGAAACGTCAGGGGAGATGCAAGGGGACCTGAAATGTCCTGAAATGCAAAAAAAGAGACGTGGTCAAAAGCACCTGTAACAGCAGCAGCAGCAGGAGATGATCACGAGAAATAAAGCCAAAGCGGACAGTCCTGTGCTTGTCCAGGCACTCACTGGACAGAAGATGCACACTGTTTCTTTGGACCAACATATTCAGGAGCTCTGAGCTGTGCATGAGGCCACCCTGTCACTGACACCACCTTCCAGCACGGTAGGCAACTTCTGTAAACAGCATGCTTGGAAAGGGTTCCTGGAGGACCTCACTTGAGTACTCTCAGTTCAGAGCTAAAATTTAACAAATGTAAGCTGTTGTCTTCACTAATCCCAAGTCCCCCTCAATAAGAAAAAAAACACCATAAAGCAAACGGCTTAGAAGAAAAGTATCCAGGACTAGTTTGACAACCGGGCTTTATGATTCAGTGATCCAATACAGGCCTTGAATAAAAGGGGAGGATTATCAGAGGATGTTTCAGAGGTCTCGTAATTTTATGGTTCCTAAAACAAAATTTGGTGTTCTCCACTCTGGACACAGAGTTTACCACTATAATCAACGATAGTGCCCTGCTATTCTACTGCAATGAGATTCTTCCTGTTCAAATTCAGACCCTCCAAATTGGAGAACCTCTCTTCCAGACAAATTATATATATAATTTCATTTTTTTTAGGGCCGCACCCATGGCATATGGAAGTTCCCAGGCTAGGGTCGAATCAGAGCTATAGCTGGCAGCCTACGCCACAGCCACAGCAATGCAGGATCCAAGCCACATCTGCGACCTACACCACAGCTTATAGCAACACCAGATCCTTAACCCACTGAGTAAGGTCAGGGATCGAACCCGCATCCTCGTGGATATTAGTCGGAGTGGTTTCCACTGCACCACAACAGGAACTCCCCAGACAAACTAAAAAGGCAGCACCATCCACTGCCCAATGAAGGGCCCTCCCAGACTCCCCAAGTCCAAATTCCCTCTATCCTCAAAAGCCATTTCAGTTGATTCCGACTCTAATACTCCCCCAAGGGAGAGCAACACCCTTCTCTCCAAGCCCCACTACTCCAGACTGGGAGCCACTTGAAGATCCAACCATGTTTGACTCATGTCTGCACTTTCAGCACTGGGAAAACAGACAACACGTAGAAACGCATTCACTCAGCCTGTTAGATGGATCAGTGAGCCCTGGGTCCAGGCTGCTCCCCTGCACTCTTCCTTGTATCAGTTTTCTATTAGTGCCTAACAAATTAGCACCATTTCACTGGATCAGAACAACACACCTTTATTATCTCAGTTTCCACGAGTCGGCCATCTGGGCACAGATTAACCAGACCCTCTGCTTCAGGGTCTCTCAAGGCTATAAGTAAGGTGTTGGTGGGGCTGCAGTCTCATCTGAGGCTCAAGTGGTAAGGAATCTATTTGCAAAGACCACTCAGGCTGTTGGCAGACTTCATTTCCTTGTGGCTGTTGGACCAGATACCAGGTGGAGATTCTTGCCACATGGTCCTCTGCATAGGCAAGCCACACGACCAGCAGGGCGGCTTACTTTTGCCAGGCCAGGAGGAAGTCTGCTCTCTAGTCAGCTAATGTGGAGCCCTATGTATCATAACATAATCAAGGAAATTACATGGACATTCCATTACGAGTTTTTTTTTTTTAGGGCCACACCAGATCCTTAACCCACTGAGCAAGGCCGGGGATCAAACATGCATCCTCATGGATACTAGTTGGGTTCTTAACCCACAGAGCCGCAATGGGAACTGCTCCATTACCTTTGACATATTCTGTTGACTAGAAGCGAGTCACAGGTTCTTCCCACATCCAAGAGGAGGGAATTACACAAGGGTGTGACCCATTAGGGTAACCTCAGAGTCTGTCACTCCTATTCCCAAGTGTCACCAATTTGAAAACCCTTTGAGCATACTGTTAGATGCAGGCTGTTCCCCTCTCCCCACCAGTAAACCTTGTATTTTGTTTTCTACCTATCAGTTATGAACTTAACCAACAATGGCCAGATTATTTAATTTGGTGGGGAGGGGAAGGGACTTAAGGAAGGTCCAGCCTTGAGCCCTTGGCCCTAGAGGTAGGAACATACCCAAAGCAGCTAATTAAGCAACCTGCAAGAGAAGCCTAGAGAAAACCAGAGACCTAGTATAGAAAGGAAGGGATATTTATTAAAAAATAGTTGTCTTTTAAAAGTTTTTATTTTTGGCAATGAGGAACACAACGTAATCTCAAAAACGAACCAAAAAAAATCAAAAACCAACAAAACCACTCATAGGGTTTTGGTCATCTTGGCCTTTCCACTGGACAGTCAGCTCCACAGAGCTGGGTCTTAATTGACTGCTTAGTCCACAGTACAATGCCTTATATAAAGTAGACACTTCAGAAGAAGTTAGTGAATTAAAATGAAAAGTTAAGCAAATTTAAAATATAAGCCTCTAAGGACATAAACAGAAAGATAACTCGGCTATAAAAATGTTAGTTGTTTAAAAAAAGAGTGCTTACCCATACCGAGACTAAAGGAGTGAGAACTACTTTTTTTAATCCATATTTTTAAGCCATTCCTCAAATATGGGTCTTTTTTAAACTTCAACACCATTTTTCTAGTATCGAGACCTTGTCTACATGGTATTTAAACATCTGGATGCCTTATCAAAAGTAACATGCAGCTATTTGGAAATAATTACATGTTCACTTTGGGAAGAAAAATAAAAACATTTACTTTTAACCAGGTGTAAATATTATCACAATAACTGATGATTTAAATGAGCTTACCCCCACCCCCCCACCCCCCCAAAATTTTTCTGCTTGGAGGGGAAACAGATATTTCTAGATGATCTACTTTTCCTTCAATACTCAGGTAAAGTGTTTTCGCATTCATTTACTTAGCAGAAAGGAAAAAAGAAAAAGATATGTGATAAAGAAAAAAGTCCCCTTTTACAAGACAAGAAATCAACTCCTTCCTCCTCTCTTTCTACAAAGACTCCTGATTTTAGAATAGGCAATTCCTTTCCTAAATACACATCTCATGAAAGTATGTGTCATTGCTGAAATTCTTAACTGGGCTCTTTCCAAAGATCTGATGCATTCCTCCAGCGACTTCCAGGAATGAGTCAGCAGGACCCCAAGGAATGGCCCAGCAGCACTGCCCTGTCCCTCCTCTGCTGAACTTCCTCATCTTCACACAAGAAAGCTTTGTCCCTGCCAACACTGAGGGCATGTTCTGGACCAGAGCTTGCTCTTCATTTCACTTTTACACTGTCTTGGAAATGAGTCATGGCACCTGCCTCCAACCCAAGATGTCACATCTGCTCCTGTTCCTTTCATTAATTTTCTAACACCTTTCTCATCATTCCTTGTCTTTGACATCTTTTATTCCAGTAGACCCACTTTAAAGCCAGGGGCCTCAAGCTTCTGTGTGGATCAGTCAGGTGGGTATTCGTGAAAACAAGGGTCATGGGTCACCTCTGGGGATTCCAGTGTGCTAGGTCTGGGGTGGGGTCACACAACCTGAATTTCTTTCGTTTCTTTCTTTTTTTTCTTTTTTAGGGCCGCACCCATGGCATATGGAGGTCCCCAGGCTAGGCGTCCAATCGGAGCTGTAGCTTCCAGCCTACACCACAGCCACAGCAACACAGGATCCAAGTCACGTGTGAGACCTACACCACAGCTCATGGCAACGCCAGATCGAGCCCACAACCTCATGGTTCCTAGTCGGATTCGCTTCCACTGCACCACGATGGGAACTCTCCTCTTTCTTTTCTTTTTAATTGAAGTATAGTTGATCGGCAATGTTGTGTTAGTTTCTGGTGTATAGCAAAGTGATTCAGTTATATATTCTTTTTTATCTTTTTCCATTATAGTTTATTATTAAATACTGACTATAGTTCCCTGTGCTATAGAGTATGACCTTGTTGCTTATCTATTTTATATATAATAGTTTATATCTGTTAATGCCTAATTTATCTCCTCCACCCCCTTTCCCCTTTGGTAGCCGTCAGTTTGTTTTCTATGTCTGTGAGTCTGTTTCTGTTTTATAAACAAGTTCATTTCCACAACCTGCCCTTCTTATATAGCCCACAGGGGATTGCAATGCAGAGAGGGCCAACGCACCACACAAAGCTGATAAATGCAGCTTTGGAGAATATGAATAAGTGTGATTTCAGCATCATCCACAGTAAAGAAGAGAATTAGGAAAGCCCAAAGGACAAAACTCAGCTCCTCCAAGTCTCCCTGGAGACTGTACAGAACAGACTGCATGTCAATGTTCACGGCTGTACCTGCTCGGATCACAGGGTTCCCATCTAAGACAAAGGAACAGCACCACTGGGAAGGGGAGAAAAGAAAAGCACCTAGTCTCCAAGGCCTGGAGCCCAAAGGAGCCAATTTCCCTGTACTCCTCCTCCAAGGAGGTGATCAAGGAGGGAAGCAGGAAGGGGAAGTGAGGGGATGCATTAAGGGGGGAGATGGGTATAGCAAAAGCAATGGTTCCCAAGCCACAGCTGTACCAGCACCCTCCTTGAGAGCACTTAAAACAAAGAGTGCTGAGCCCCAACCTCAGAGTTTCTGATTCACTGTGTCCAGGATGGGGCCTGAAATTCTGCATTTCTAACAAGTTCCCAGGTAATGTTGCTCTCCCTGGTCCAGGAAGCACGCTTTGACAACCACTAGGTCCGTGAAGTACCATCCAAGCAGTCTGTATTATAAGAAGGAATGGGGCAATTTTACCACTGACACCCAACACTGAGCATTAAAAACCATCACCACCACCCAGATGTTTGGTGGAATACACATTCTCTTATAACAAAAGGAACCGCTTACTGACATAATCTCAGTACCCACTGAACTAAATGAATTTCAGCCGGTCTCTCCCTCAGAAACATTGCAAGTGGTAATGCTTATCAATCAAGCAGCCGTACTGAGGGTCTGCTGTATACCCAGAACCACTGCCTAGGACAACTTCCCAAAGGATAAAAAGTAAAACAAAAACAGGGTACCTGCTCTTTAATTTACCAATCTGCAGTATTTCACCTCCAATTACTGAGAAATTTCGGACTAAAGATAACCTTTTCGCTATCGCAATAAGAAAGAAACAGCTCTCTCAACGACGGAAAGATTGTCTTTGCCTGCATTCTACTTTTAGGAGAATGAAGCAAATCCCTTCTGTGTGGAGGTGGAGAGGGGAGTACAGAGGGGAAATTAAAGTGAAGATTTGCTCCTTTTCAAACCAACTGCCAGGAGGTGTCCTCAGAGAGAATAAACCATCGGTAAGACCTGACACATGACCCACTGAAATGCATTAAGCATTCTAACTTTATTTATTATTATTTTTTAGGGCCGCACCTGTGGCATATGGAAGTTCTCGGACTAGGGGTCAAATCAGAGCCAGTCTATGCCACAGCAAAGCCAGATCTGAGCCGCATCTGTGAACTACGCTGCAGCTCATGGCAACGCCCCACTGAGTGAGGCAACAGATCAAACCCGTGTCCTCATAAATACTAGTTAAATTCGTTACTGCTGAGCCACAACCAGAACTCCATCAAGCATTCTAATTTTCAAGACTAGAAATACATCAACACATTAAAGAAAAAAATTTTCACTAACAGCCAGAAAAATCTTATTAATAATATCACATTAATGTTCATAGGGCTCTTTTATGAAGCATGTTCATGAACCTCATTTTATCTGATCTTTTCTACAAAATGGGAGGTGTAGCCAATGGGTGCTATTAACCCCATTCACAAAAGGAACAAAATCACCCAGTAGGGGCTGCCTTTGTACCTACCTCGGGTTCATCCTGATTTGCAAATTAGCTGGGGGGGGAGGGGTGGCACTGAAGTAAACTTCCAAATAGAATTCAAATCATTCCAAAAACTGTATACTCTTACTTTATAACACATCCTAACTACTCTTTGAATTTTCTACAGTTATCAGACTGGGACTTCTATAAACCTTCTTAGAGGATTTAACCTTTTATTTTTTTATTTAGCGCCACATGAAGATCCTGCCTAATTTGCCTTTTAACACAGCAGTGACCACACTTTTTTTTTTTTTTGGATCCTCAAACTTTCATCTTAAGTCTCAGGCTCATGGCTCTGGTAAAGGTGTTGTTTTCTGCTCGGCAGAGGCATGGAGGTCCAAGCAGCACAGGGCTGGTCTGGCAATCTGGGCAAACTGCAGGCAGCTGGGCTATGACAATAATTTGTGTGTGGCCTTGGGTACTTTACTATTCTGTATGCAGTTTTTCTCATCAACAAAAAATAGAAATAAAGGTGATCGAATCTTCCATTTAAAACATTCTTTTTGAATTAACATTCACAAGTCTGTTGCATTTCTTTACACTAACAATGAAATATCAGAAAGGGAATGTAAACAATCCCTTTTAAAATTGCATCAAAAAACCCCACAAAACTCAGGAATAAACCTCCTCAGGGAAACATACAGTGAGAACTATAAAACACTGATAAAGGAAACCAAAGATAATTCAAAGAAATGGAAAGACATCCCATGCTCTTGGACTGGATGAATTAATATTGTCAAAATGGCCATGCTACCCAAAGCAATCTACAGATTTAATGTGATCCCCATCAAATTACCCATGATATTTTTTATAGAACTAGAACAAATAATAGTAGAATTTAAATGGAACCATAAATGACCTAGAATTGCCAAAACCATGCCTAGGAAAAAGAACAAAACCAGAGGCATAACCCTCCCAGACTTCAGACAAGACTATAAAGCTACAATAATCAACATGCTACAGCATGGTATTGACACAAAAACAGACATAAGGGTCAACAGAATAGAGACCCCAGAAATAAAGCCATCTGCATATGGCCATTAATCTTTGACAAAAGAGGCAAAAATATATAATAAAGACAGTCTCTTCAGCAAGCAGTGTTTGGAAACTTGAACAGCTGCATGTAAATCAGTGAAGTTAGGAGTTCCCA
Organism: Catagonus wagneri; assembly: GCA_004024745.2. Classification (NCBI taxonomy): domain Eukaryota; kingdom Metazoa; phylum Chordata; class Mammalia; order Artiodactyla; family Tayassuidae; genus Catagonus; species Catagonus wagneri. The sequence continues at coordinate 17,822,590 of PVHT021183518.1, read as the reverse complement.
TCGTGGCTCAGTGGTTAATGAATCCGACTAGGAACCATGAGCCTTCGTTCGTTCGTGAAGATAAGTGGGTGGGTAGGTAGGTAGGTAGGTTTTCTGAGTGGGGTGAAGCCTTCCCTCCCTCGATGCAAGCCTGATGTCCTTACCCGTCACAGAGACTCTTCCCCTAAAAATGTGGCTACAGCTTGAGGTTTATCACCTTTCATAGCCTCCAGGGATCAAGGCACCCACTTCCCTTGACAAGGCTGACAAGCCTTCATTCACAGAGGCTCTTGCACGCTTGGAAGCATCCCTGTCCCTTCCACCCTCCATCCTCAGGAGGCCAGGTCGACAGAACCCATGGGAAAACTAGACTCCCAGAAGAACAAGAGTGAATGACATGGGACTGAATGAACCGAAGAGGATGATCGTGTGTAGGACTTCTTATCTAAAATGTGACTGTTTTGGAGTTCCCTTCGCGGCTCAGTAGTTGACGAATCCGACTAAGAACCATGAGGTTGCGGGTTCGATCCCTAGCCCTGCTCAGTGGGTTAAGGATCCGGCATTGCCGTGAGCTGTGGTGTAGGTTGCAGATGCGGCTTGGATCCCGCGCTGCTGTGGCTGTGGCAAAGGCCGGCAGCTACAGCTCCTGTTAGACCCCTAGCCTGGAAACCTCCATATGCCACAGATGCGGCCCTAGAAAAGGCAAAAAGACAAAAAAAAAAAAAAAGAAAGAAAGAAAGAAAGAAAAGAAATGCTGGAGAGGATGTAGAGAAAAGAGAACCCTCCCACACTGTTGGTGGGAAAGTAAGTTGGTACAACCACTACAGAGAACAGCATGGAAGTTCCTCAGAAAACTAAAGACAGTTACCATATGATCCTGCAATCCCACTCCTGGGCATATATCCAGAGAGAACTTTAATTCAAAGAGATAAATGCATCCTAATATGCATAGCAGCATTATTTACAATAGTCAAGACATGGAAGCAACCTAAATGTCCATCAATAGATAAATGGATAAAGAAGATGTGGTATATACACACAATGGAATACTACTGAGACATAAAAAAGAATGAAATAATGCCATTTGCAACATGGATGAACCTACTAGAGATTATCATACCAAGTGAAGTAAGCCAGAAAGAGAAAGACAAATACCATATGATATCACCCACATCTGGAATCTAAAATATGACACAAATGAACTTATTTACAAAACAGAAACAGATTCAGACATAGAAAATAAACTTATGTTACCAAAGGGGAAAAGGGATGGGGAATAAAGTAGGAATTTGGGATTAGCAGATACAAACTACTATATACAAAATAGACAAACAACAAGGTCCTACTGTACACCACAGAGAACTCTATTCAATATCTTGTAATACACCATAAAGGAAAAGAATATGAAAAGAATATACATGTGTATACATATATATCACTAAATCACTTTGCTGTCTACCAGAAATTAACACATCATAAATCAACTATATTTCTATTAAAAGAAAAAAAAAAGGAGTTCCCATTGTGGCTTAGCAGAAACAAATATGACTAGTATCCATAAGGACACAGGTTAGATCCCTGGCCTCACTCAGTGGTTTAAGGATCCAGCATTGTTGTGAGCTGTGGTCCCAGATATGGCTCGGATCCATGTGCCTCGGGTGCAGCCCTAAAAAGACAAAAAAAAAAAAGGAAAAGGCAATCTGAGGTCCACAACCAAAAACAAAAACAAAATTCTTTACCTGTGCCTTAAAGGTACTGCTGAAAAATACCAAATCCTGTATGATTTTTATTCCTTAAGAATAAAACCCACTTGCATTTTTAAGTCCTCTATTTATGTTCTTCCACAGCCTATAAAACCTGACTGGGGATCAGCCCTGTCTCCCTTATCACCTATTACTCTAGCACTCACTGACAACCCAACAAAATTCACTTCTGGATCTCTGCACAGGGCTGGCCTATTCTTACCCCAGGGCCTTTGTGCTAGCTGATCTCTTGGCCAAAAGGCTCTTCCTCCAAACCTTTTCATATCACACTGGTCTCATAAGTCACTTCCTTACAGGACCTTTCCTCACTGCACTCTCCCTCCTCCAGGCCCCATTTACTCTCCAGCCTATCACCCTGTTTTATTTTCTTCACAGTTCTTAAAACTGAGTGCCAGTACATAGCACACAGGGCTCAGTGAAAGTACAACAAATGAATTCATTGATTCAATCAACCCCTCATTCCATCCATAGAAGTCTATGTGCTAACTAGGTACTGAGGATAAAAAGATGACTATGGTATGTACGGCCGCTACCCTTACAGACAGAGCTCACATTCAAGCTGGGAAGCATAGCCACCCGCACTGGCACACGTGTGATATTATGGGATACAATGTGAAAAGTGTTATGACAGAAGAGGATTTATACGCCTGATAGTCACAAGAATGACTTGAGTTACATTAGGTGATGAATGGCCCTCTCCCCATCCTTTCATTCAGGTTGAAAAACATCTCAGAGGAGCTGATTAACTGGTCTTGAAACTTTGCAGCTAATAACAGAGGCAAACATGCTCCCAAGGTAGCAAATCAAGGTGAGGCAGAAGGTCTCCGCCAATTTCAATAGTCTTTACAATAAAACATTTTACAGATGCTAATTGTTATCTATCCACTTGATATGGTGTCAGGACGAAACACATAAGGGTGAAAAGATGGAGATTCTTTTACTTTATAATAACAATAATCCACTGAAGTTCCTGCAAGATTGAAAGTGAGATTGGAATTGTTTGGTAATCCTATAAAAAATACAAGCACTTTTTAAATCTACAAAGACAAAAGATCCTTATTGTTACATTTTTCTTATTTTCCTATTTTCCTCCAGTGGCTTTTTGCTGGTTCATCTTCTCTCTGAAGATTCTCCTTTAATGTATCACCAAAATACCTCTGAAGGCTCCCCTCCCCTTAAACTGTTCAGTTCTCACCTTTAAATAACAAATGAGTAAAGTTAACCACACTAACTTTAGTTAGAAACACCTTTCTTCCAGTTGTCTTCCCATCCACTGACCAAACTCATCCTTCCTCTGGTCCAGGAGAACCCAGACCATGTATTAAAAAACCAGCCCATCCATCTCCCAATTTACAAAACACAGCATTTCGCAAACTGTTTACTTACATCCGTGCCAACAATATTACTCAAATGTGGTGGAGTGAAAAAAACCACAGGGAATAGTGTAGTTGGCCAAGAGCAATATTAGCAATCTAAAATTACAGGGAAAATCATACAACATTCATTTTACCTAGTCTCAAATCTCTATCAGATGATGTTGAGCAGAAAGATTCCAAAACTGGCAGGTAGAAAGGAAAAGCTGTCTTACAGTTTGGGCCATGCCAGGGTAGCAGTCAGAGAGAAAGCGGGAGGAAAGAGAATAAGGTGGTGTGCCCTTGAAAAGCTGTCATAAGCACTGTCTATCAGGCAAGGGATAAGCACCCAAGAAAAGAAAACCAAAGGGGGAATTATTGCCAAAAAGTGAGAGGAAACTAAAAAAAAAAGGGAAGTAGGTTTTTTATGTAGTATTTACAGGACAGTATCTACAAGACAGCGAAAAGCAGAGAGAATGATTTGATTCAATTCTACTTGATTCCATTCAATTCTACTTGATTCCATTAGCATTTGTACTATGGCAAAGAACAGAGCCTGGGTACTTAAAATGACACAAAGAAAATTCTGCTCCCCTGGAGCTCCCCGCTGTTAGGGAGGCAGATGCCCCTCCCACCTGGTCCAGCCATACCCGGAGCCAAGTTAAAGTGAAATCAGAGCTGCGCTCCAGGACAGGGGAGGAGAGAGCCATGATTTTCACCAGGGGATTCCAGGAACACCAAGAGGGTTGTGTAAAAGGCTGGGGCACCTAGAACGGGGAGGGTCTAAGCAGGCAAATGGGAACCGCCGAGAGCTCACATCTGTCAAATATTACCGTGCACGCGGAGGCAGGAGGAGTTGCTCCCAAGCACGCCTCCCGCACAAGTATTACTTGTGCCCCCTAACAAGCCTCTGAATGATGGTACAGACCGTCACTGTACCTGTGCAATGAATGGGGTGACTCGGCCTTGCCCCAGCTCTCAGAGTCCAAGGTCACAGAGGGAGGAAGTGTTAACAAAGTGTTAACACCCAGTTAGGTACCCTGAATTCTAACTCCAGAGACTAAACTTCTAACCACAGGGTTACACAGCCTCTAGTTCAGGGCAAGCAAAACTGAGACCCAGTGAGCACAGAAAGAAGAGAAAGGCAAGAAAGGCAGATAAGGTTGGGGAGTAAGAGGCTGCATTTCCTTCTTATAACCACATTGTCTTGGGTCCAAACGACACTATGCATACAGATTCTCGATACACAATGGATTGTGCCTACAGGACATGCTTAATCCTTAATAATAAGCTAGCCAAATTAATAGTTACACGTGAGCATATACAAATAACAGCTCTGGTGTATTTTTCCATAAGTACCAAAACAACCAATTTGTGTCACACCAACAAATTATGTACTATTTTCTCTCCACTAGGAAGACAGGAAACATCATTAGTAAAATATGCAGTTAGAGCAAGATAAGACCATAGTCTCTCACTTATCTATAAATCATTGTGCTTAATTACCACATCAGGGAGGTTATAAAAACATGAGCCCAATGGTCAGCTGTTGAAGGTATTATTTTCTACATTTTTGTGTATTTAAAATATTTTATAATTAAAAATAAAATATGTTAAGAAAAAAAATACCCAATGTATTCTAACATGTTTAAATCTTTTTTAAAGCCACTTTATTTAACCACTTATGCACGTATCATTAATAATTTCGCAAATTTCCAACCCTTATAAAACTACGTGTATTCATCATTCAACTAACAAAAGAAAAACTATGTGTAAACAACCCTATATGCGACAATCTTAGCATGGACTATTCAACGTTGAGTTAAAGCAACGTTTAGAGGGCTCCCACCCTGAGAAGTTTCTAAACTGCTAAGTGTTGAGCTTGGCCTTCAGATTCCCAGACAAAGGGTCATAAATATTGCCCAGGACACAGTTCCCTCTGGATCAATGTTTCTCAAAAGGTAGGTCACCTCCATCAGCATCAGCATCAGCATCATCCGTTTTGCTTATTAAGTAAAAACCCCAGAGATTCTGATTCAAGAGAGCAGTTTAACAAACTTCAGCAGTCAGCTGCACATTCACGGTTTTGTGCCGGTTTGGTTTTGGTCACGCCTGTAGCAGGTAGAAGTTCCTGAGCCAAGGATCAAAGCCCCAAGCCACAGCCGTGACCCAGGCTGCTGCAGCGATAACATCAGATCCCTACCTTGCTGCGCTATAAGAGAACTCCACGGTCATGTTTAATAAGAGAACTCCATGGTCATGTTTAAGAGGCACCAATCGAGCATCTCTTTAAAGCAGACCGAGCAGAAACGGCCAGAGCTATGACCAACAATCAGCTGCTCTCTGGAGCAGCCAGAGCTCCTGCAGGAGGCAAGAAGCCACAGGAGGGAAGAGGCACAATCTGCGTGGGAGGGGCCAGCTGAGCCTCTGCCCACGCATCATCCCCGGGTCTTTGTGAGAGAATCTCTAGGTGCCCCAAGGGTAGCCCAACTCCAAGCAACCCACATCTCAAGTCCACGTGCAGAGCTTCTACTGGCTTCTGATACGAACTGAAGGGTTCCCTCCCCCCTCAAAAAAAGATATGTTAGAGTCCCGATCCCCAACACCTTCGTATGTGAACTTGCTCGGGGACTGGGTCTTCACAGAAGTGGTCAAGTTAAAATGCGGTCATTAGGGTGAGCCTCAATCCGACACGACAGGTGTCCTCACAAAAAAGGGGAAATTTTGGATCCAAAGACAGATGTGCATAGAAGGAAAGGGATGTGAAGAAACACAAGGACAACACAACCTCCTGCAAACCAAGAAGAGAGGCCTGGAACAGCCTTCCCTTTCACCTTCGCAAGGAATCAATCCTCTCAATACCTTGATTTTGGACTTCTAGCCACCAGGACTTTGAGATAACAAATTTCTGTGGTTCTAAGGCACCCAGTTGGCAGTATGCATGCAGTACTTTGTTACTGGCTTGGGAAATCGCAAAGTGCACTGAGGCAGCAAAAGCCAGTCCCAAGCAGAGCTGTCGGAGGGGTTAAGACCAAGGTCTCAAGAGAGGATGCTGCAGCACTGGACGTCCTGGAAGCAAGGGCAGCAGAAAGAACAACAAACTGAGAACTACAGAGCTGGGCTGGGGTCCCAGCCTTGCCCCCTATTTCAAAAGGGCATAATAAATCATACCTGCCTGGACTACCCCCAACTCCCCCTTCCAGGCTGTGGAGGTCAAGAAAATGCTCTCCAGAGCTGGCTTTGGCACCACCTTTACCAATATTGGAAAGCTACAGAGAAAACTAGCACGACCCCAGTGCGAGGATGACACGGAAATTTGTGAAGTGTTCCATATTTAAAAATAAATAAATAAAAGGAAGAGAACACCCTCCACATGCTCCGAAGCACTGCATACATCACCCTCACCTCAGCAGCAGGTCCTCAGCGTATGCTCTGACCTTGGTCAGTGTTACCAGAGTGGTGACACCGCCCCAGCCCTCCAAGTCACCCTGGTTCATTGCTAGGAAGACCTTTGGAAGCGAAATCTACATTTCAGGAAAATTTAATTCAAGCTCCCAAACATGTTTGAGTATGTTTGGAATATCCAAGACAACAAATAACAGGGTCAAAAGCAGCAAACTCCTGCGGTGGCCAAGGGTGCTTTCAACACATCAGGCTTCCTAAGGGCCAAGGGTTCCTGGGCCAGAGGAACGCTTCACTAAAGCAAGCCAGGCAGCGCCCAGCGGCGTGCTCAGGCTGGCCCGGGGGCTGCAGGGCTTCACGATGAAGGTTTAAGTACTATCGCAGCCCAGAATTTATGGTTCCTAAATGTTTGTTTTAACCAGTGCTGAGAACACATATTTGACCCAGTGTGAACTTGACCCCTGGGTCGTCCTCCCTTCGCCGGACTGTCTGTGCCGCACAACAAGATTTCCCAGCCGACCCTCCCACCTCTGCTCCCAGCACCGGGGCCGGGGCGGCCCTCCCAGCAGCTGCCTCACTGCAGATCTACTGGCGAAGCAGCTGTCAATGGCCATAGCAGGCATACGAAAAATGTGTGATCATTCTGGGCCTGACTCCCTCGCTAGCCGAGCCAAGAGGGACAGGAGAAGGCCTGAGAGGCACTCTCTGTCACCTGGAACTCCAGCCACACTGCAAACTCACAGACAATGCCACCTACTGCAACATCTCTAGGTGCCAAGGGCATATATGACTACGATTCCTCTGTACATAATTAAAGAAAATGTCTAGGGTTGATATTTTTTTCCCCCAAAGCAGCGTGGGCTGAATGCCAGTGGAAAAGCAATGGAATATCGATTTTCTGTTTCTTGCTAAGGAGAGAACAAGTCATTTGATGTGCCATGAGTTAAAACAGACCCTGTACTCCCTACAACTGGCTGCGTTTCTCCTCTATTCAAAGACCCTGGCACATGGTAAAAGCTAAACAGATATCCATTAAATAAATGCAAGAACCATCCATGCATTTAGGGCGGCCCGCCATGTGCCAGGCACCCGCTTTGGATTCAGATATGCCATCTTTCCTGTTCCATCACCTCAGCCTGCCAGCCCGGCCTCACCCTCATCTTGCCTTTCTTCTTCTGTCTTGTCTGTTTCCAAGCCCCGCCTCCTCTTTAAAGCTGAGCCCACTGAGTCTCTCTCTGGCCCGCACTTACCCTGAGAGGGGGACAAAAAGACTGGAAGAGGGAGTGGGTTCCATCCGGAGAGAGGGGGAAAAATGCAAAAACGGGGAGAGGCAAAAAACGGCATTAATACCCTCTTGATAAATGTTAACCCTTGGGAAAGAAAGCAAGTGTGGTGCCATCTCCTTTGCTCAAAGTAGACATCGCTATCAGCAGTCACTCCATATTAACAACTAAAACGACCTGTCTTGTGCTGTGGTTTCATTTCCTAGAGTCCCCCCACAAACAGAGGGTATCTGGAAAAGCAGCATTAACATGCAGCTGGGCATCTCTACACGGGGACAGGGTGGCTAAAGCCCCCGGGGCCTCCACTGTGGACACTCACATCCATTCTCTGCTTGGCTGGATCTCCTTCACATCTCCCTGGTTGGCACTTTCAGGTTCGCTAAATCTTCAGTCTTCAGAAGCATCTGCCCGTGGCCCATTTAAATTAAGTTCCAATCAGGTAAAACGCATGCAGTCTGCCTCGAAGGGGTACCCACCGTGTTTTCCTCACAAGATTAAGCAAACTGAACCACATAAACACATCCCATCTCTTATGCAGAATATTTTTTGCATCAATTGGAAAACAGCCTCTACAAACTGAAATTCTTCAAGCTAAACCCTTTCAATTATCCTCAAAACAGAATGATAATTAGAAGGCACCCTCGGTAATGTGCGTACACGTTATGATGACTACTGTTTTAACGGGGAACTTCGTGTTGACATTTCATCACCTTTTGCATTTGTTAGTGTAAAAAACCAAACCCAAGTACAATTGTTCAATCCCAGCATATTAAGGAAGCAAGAGAAGAAAGTGACCACCAATCAATTGTGTTTGCACTAATGTCAATTTCTTCTTCACGAGTGTTTACTGAAGTAGCTGCAGTCACAAATACTGCTGTCAGGGTTTTTTTCCATTCAATTTATGAATCTCTCAGGGGAGGATTTTCCATCTAAACAGCAAGCTTTACACAAAAAGAACTAGAGATACACAAATGACCTAATATTCAGTGTCTTTTAAAGTTCTTTCAAAATACATCATCAACCCAAACTACGTTATTTCTTTTTTCTTGGTAATCGAAGCCAGGCAGGATGGAAATGACTGGCTTTTTCATTTATTCCTTTTTTTGATTCATCTATATTGAGGTATAAAGAACAAATAAAAATTGTACATATTTAAGGTGTTACGATGCTGTTTTGATATACATACATCTTGTGAAATAAGTACCACAATTAAGCTAATAAAGATACGCATCACCACACAGTTAACATTAGTTTTTAATGTTAGTGGCGGCAGTACTCCAAGGCCTACCCTCTGAGGAAATTCCAAGTATGCGACATGGTAATGTTAATTAACTACGGTCACACTGCTGTCCATTAGATCTCCAGAACTTATTCATCTTGAGGGACTGAAATATTCTACCCTTGACCAATATCTCCACCTTCCCCCCACCCCTAACCCTAAATGACTTTAAAGCTATAATATAAAAAGAGATCCACACGTACATCGTTTGAAAAGAAGATGACAATAGCAGGGAAAAACATACGGGGGGGAGAAGAAAACTGAGTAATAGATAAGTAAGACAGGATTCACTTGGCTTGATCCAATAATAAACTCTAAGAAGCTTTCTGGTTTCATCAAGGCTTTCACAGCCATCATTCTCTTTCACCTTGACACCCACAACCATCCTGCAAAGCAGTCAAATTTTCAGCACAGTCATCTCAGGAGGGCGAAATATAGGGTCAGGGAAGTCAGATGAATTCACACAGCGAGCGAAGGCCTGAGGACTTATACCCTGGTCTCCTAAAGGCCAGGTGTCACACCGTTCAGCCGTGGACAAAACTTTCTCAGCCTCAGGGGTAACCCCAGCTGCCCATGTTTCACAGAAGGTATAGGCTCCCTCACCTCTCTGACTCCGCCAGGCAAACACAAACCAAGAGCCCTGCTGATACGAATTCATCTAGGAGACAGGCAATTTTGGATTGAGCACGGACCTACTCTAGCATCACTTTTAAAAACACAGCTATTCCTGGAGTTCCCGTCGTAGCTCAGCGGTAATGAACCCAACTGGTATCCGTGAAGACACAGGTTCAATCCCAGGCTTCACTTAGTGGGTTAAGGATCCAGTGTTGCCATGAGCTGTGGTGTGGGTTGCAGACGCAGCTCAGATCCCAGGTTGCAATGGCTGAGGTGTAGGCCGGCAGCTGCAGCTCCGATTTGACCCCTAGCCTGGGAACTTCCATATGCCACACCTGCAGTCCTAAAAAGCAGAAAACAAAACACAAAAAAATACAACTATTCCTGAAAGGAGCTGTGATAGAAGTTTCTAGCATTTGGGTCTCAACTAATTTGTCAGACTGAGCAGTATCAGAAGGCAAATCTTTTCGGAGTGCTGAAGACCATCAAATGGCAGAGTCATTCTGCACGGTTTGCTGAGATCCTGGTGCTGTCTAAGGACTACCTTCTGGGAGCTGGAAGGAGAACTTGAGCCAAAAGCCGGAAGCATCTGTCCTAGGTATCGTGAGACTAAACCAACATAACAACTTCCTCTGGAAGTGTGTAGTAACTGTTCAACCCTAACTTTCTGATCAATAGCCTTCTGCAGCCTTTCTCTTTCTGGGTCACCAGAGGGCAAACCCGGCTAAAGTCAGGGACGCCTACTCCCTTGCCCCCCTCACCTGGGGAAGCAGAAAGCCACGAGGCAATGCCTCCAGATGGGGATGTTCTCCTCCTAGCATCCCCATCTGGAGGCCCTTCTAGAACATCTCTAGATCCCCAACTCCTCAGACAACCTAAGAATGGGGGACTACGCTCTTATCAGATTGTCAGAGAGGGCACTCAACTGCATCATATGCCAAGTAAAGGGGTTTTTTTGGTTTTTTTTTTTTTTTTTTTTTTTTTTTGCATCTTAGGGCTGCACCTGCAGCATGTGGAGGTTCCCAGTCTAGGGGTCGAATTGGAGCTGCCAGCCTACGCCACAGCCACACAGGATCCAAGCCATGTCTACAACCTACACCACAGCTCATGGCAATGCCAGATCCTTAACCCAATGAGCAAGGCCAGGGATCCAATCTGCGTCCTCATGGATGCTAGTCAGATTCGTTAACCACTGAGCCATGACAGGCACTCCAAGTAAACTTCTTAAAAAGTCTTAATACATTTTCTCAAACAGGCATCAAAGAGCACCCACCCACCACCTATAAAAACCTGCTCTGTATTTTCAACCACTACACAGCAATATCCCACTTTACACAGCAGTGGTGGTGCTGTCACGGACACGCTGTCTCCACGTAAAAGGAAAACCATATCATGTCAGGTTTTGAGCAGGAGTTACTGAAGGGAGGAGAAGGTGTGTAATTTGACCCAAGCAATTGTAAATTCAGGAAAATGCTGGTGAACTATTGTCAAGTGTAATCTAAGAGGAAGTGAAGAATTAGGACTTAATCTAAAATGCCTACAACCCTGAGTATTTCTGATCTAGTGGTTTGAGTTCAATAATGAGGAGGCTGATTAGTGAGTTCATGTCTGCCCTTACTCCTTGATCACAGCCAAGTCATAACCCATCTGGACATTGCTTTTTACAAAATTAAATTAATGCCAAAGTCCTGTTCCTTTCAAGGACTGAAGGCATTTTTCAACAAGCAAGTTCATCAGAATGACTGTCCTAGAATTTTTTAAAATTCATTCACCGGTATTTTTAAATCCAAACCATATACAAGACAAATTTCTAAACTAGACTTATACCCTGAATACTAACAAGCAACTAAAACGTTGGATGATTTCAGTCCACATACTTACAGTTCAAGCTCTGTGGAGAGAACACCTAAGAATGCTTAACTTTTTCTGAATGAAGTTAGGTTTTTTGGTTTTTTTTCTAATTAACATCAGACAGAATCAACTTGTCAAGATCACCTCAACGTACACTTTAACTTAACCCTTCATTTCACAATGCGTAGAGGAAATATTTTCTGATGTTCTCAACTATATGCATCATTAACACATTTTTCCAAAATGCTGCTGAGCATGTGTATAAACTGGAGAAGCACTGCAGGAAAACCCATGGGTCAGTTCTGGAGAACAGGGCAGTAGTCACTTCCACTCAGCAAACAGTCAGACCTCAAGGATGGAGGCTGCTGTTTTCAGAAAGTTTTAACACTCTTGGTATTTTGTTCCAGAACAAAGCCACCTACTGCCCATTCCCCTCCTGCCATCAACTTAAAGAATGTTTTTCATTTGTCAACGCCCATGTGTAAATTAATTGCATTGGTTTTGCCATACAGCACATCCTCCGATGGGAATTTTTATTCCTAGCCTCTGATTCACGGCTGTAACAGAGTAATTAGTACCACGGTGGGATGCAAGGGAATCTTGGACACAAGAGCGGTTTTGTACAAAGAATTGCTGCTGGCATGGATACCATCATGACCCTGGCTCAGCCCAGCCCAGGTGGTGATGAAGGCTGCAGATAACAGGGTGAATTGCACTGAAGACATCAGCTTCTTCAGGGCAGCCTGAGTCTCTTCAAGTGACACCTGTAGGATCCCTGCTTGTGGACAGCCCCGCTTCACCTGCTATGCAGGGCCCCTGGGAACACAGAAACTTACGTTTGGTGCACCTCTGGGAGCCAGGGGCCTTACTCCAGCCGTGGCAGCACTGCCCTCCACAGACATTGACCCTGAAACAAAGCGAGACCCCTGAGTCCGGCAAGAGCAACACTCTCTTTCAGAGAACCCAGCCTCCTGCTTCCACATTCCTCTGCCTTCCAAGAGAGTCCTAGCAGATACCTAAGGTGCGCAAGCCAAACCTGCCCAGGTAGGAGGGTAAGGACAGTGTAACAGGGAAGGATGGGAGCACCAAAGCTTGCATAACCTAGAACTCTAGGAGGGGAGAACAGGATCCAAATAAACTGTTTTCTTAGCTCCAAAAGTAGAGCCAAGTGTATTTTGTATATTTTATGATGTGCCCACAGTTTAAACTGAATCCGCATTTCAAAGAGAAGAGTCCAAACAGGGGTGCGATCACAAGGCCTGGAACCACCCCCTGAAGAATAAATAAATAAATAAATAAATAAAGCAAAACAAGTTTTCCTTCATAGCCTCAACCTGTGATTAATGAGGGGGGAGGGGCAGGGAGGCTGTTTTAAAAGACCAGTAACAGAAACTATCCAGCTGAAACTCCTGTCAACGCTAAGACACCCGGCCCCAGGAAAGCAGACCCCACAGGTGCAGGGCAGCCAAGCCCACAATTAGTAGGATGCTGAAAATTCTAGGTCATATAACAGGAGCTGGATCTTTACAATCAGCCCTCCCCCAAACGCTTTTTGCATCAACTAGAAAAAATTCAACTGAAGTTGCAAAGTTTAATTGATGCTGAGGGATTAAGTTGTAGTGACCTCATGTTTACGCCCATCTTCTAGGAGTAATTTGGTTCGCGCACAGGAGGTTACGCCCCAGGCAGAAACGCCTTTTGTGTTTACCCACAGTTCAGTAACAATGCGATCGAAGTTTATTCTCAGAGTTCCCCTGGCTTCCCCGAACTCGGCTCTACCCGCCGCGCTGCAAGCAAGGCAGGCAGGCAGAGGCGAGCAGGGAAGAGAAGGCAGGACCCAGCGCGCACGACGCCCGCTGCCACCGCGGGGCTCCGAGTGGCCGAGACCCGGCGTGTCCCCGCGCGGGCGGCGCGCGCGCGCGAGGAAGGAGGGAGGGTGTGGGCTTACCCCTGCAGCTGCTGCTTCTGCTGAACCTGCAGCCTCGAGGCCCCACCACTCTGGGTCTCTTGCGGCACTTTGGAGCGCACCGCTTGCCTGCCTTGTTTGGCGAACGGGGCGGCCGCCGGGTGACCGCCGGGCTTGGGGTGGAGCTGCCCGCCGGGGCCCCCGGGACGCGCGGGCTCCGGCGGTGGCGGTGGCAGCCGGAGCCCCTGCAGGGCCGCGCCGCCGGTCGGGCTGGTACGCCGCGTCCGCTCCGAGGGGGCCCCGGCGCCCGCCGAGCTGCGGCTGTACCTGGTGTTGAGCGCGACGTTGAAGGTCCGCGGGCGCGCGGGCCCGCCCAGGGGCAAGGCACCCGCCGCCAGGCCGGGGCCCGGGCGCACCACGTAGGTGATCCTCCGCACCCGGCCGTGCGCGGACGACGCGAGCAGCCCTGCCCAGAGCAGGAGCCCCCACCTGAGCCAGGCCCCCGCCATCGCGGGCCCCAGCCGGCGTCTCCGGCCCCCGCCCCCGACCGTGCGGCTCTCCCGGTGCGGCCGCCTGCGCGCGCTTAGGCTCCTCGGAAAACTGCCGGGAGCCGGGGGAAAGTGGGGAGGAGGAAAACTCGGTTGCAGGAGAGGAAGTTCTGCGGGCGGCTGAGCTGCCCCAGACCCCAGCCGAAAGCAGCGCGAGGAGGGGGCGGGGTGGGGGTGGGGAGCGCGACGCCCTGGAGGGGAGGGGCGAGGGGCGCGGGCTTCGCTAGGTGAAGGTCCACTCGCCGCGCCGGGGGCGTAGGGGGTGCCGCGCCCGCGACCCGGCGAGAGTGGGCGAGGGCGGGTGTGAGCGCGCGGGACGCTCAGCTGCAGCCCAGGCTGCAGAGTCTTTAAAAAGTTTCTCTCGCGGTGGAACGGAGTGTCAGATCTGAACAGCCAATCTCCGGCAGACGTGACGTCAGGCAGTAAATCCTAATTGGGGAAAGCGTGAGATGAGCCGGAGAAAGCGCCGCCACCCTCCACATCCACACAGATTGTTACTGTGGGTCGACAAGGCACAGGTCCTCGCTCCCTGGTCCTGTGTCCCAGAAAAGGACAAAGAACTCAGCAAACTCAGTGAACGGAACTTTCCCGCTAGAAGCCCCGCTGAACTCGTTTGAGACTCTTTGAAAGGCATTTCCAGTCATTTTCTTATCCATGTTTGCTCGGATACTTTCTGAGGGTATTGAATTAAAATACCAGATCGGGCCCCAGAAAGGACTGCACAGGGTGCGTCGTGCTGTCTATCGGAAAGTGTTTAGGGGGTTCTCTTTGGGACTATAAACTCCACGTGACTGTTTCGGGTCTGCAACTTCTGGTACCCTGTTCCTCGCTTGGCATGTACCAGGACCGGCAGCAGGGGGAGCCCGCGTAGACGGGGAAAACCCCAGCAAGAACACACCTCTAGAAGCAGCCCTGGGCTTGGGGAAGAGACCTCTAGGATAGGAATACCGGATTTAGGATCCATGACAACATCAAGCCATTATTAGTATTTTTTTAAGCCAGATCAGTTCCTTGGACCCCTATCTGAAAGGAAAGGATAAGTCACTGGAAATGACCCAAAACAATTAACAGGATTATGATGTCCCAAGGGAGAGTCCCTGGGGTCATGATGCTTTTTTTGGGGGGGGGGGGTGGAACCATGAAACAATAATACTTACTTTTAGCATTTAAATTAAAAACAATGTCTACAGCAGAATGCACAAGTTTATTACATGAATGCAATAGAAAACTCATGGTCAGAGCAGTCATTTAACTAAGAATAATGGTCTGTTTCCAAGGCTTTGCTGTTCATATTTTTTTGTGCCTTATACTTTGTTTTGTTGTCTGCCTGCACTGTCTAATAGACAGTAGCAAGTGACAATGGTTTTAAGAAGAACTGATGGAAAATAAAGTTGAGGAAACTTAATCCCTTAATCTATTTTTTCTGCACAGTGGAGAAAGACCTCCAGTATTTGATTTGGCAGGAGACGACCTCAGTCCATCTGCCTGAGCATCAGTTTCATGTGAGAACACACCTCTGAGAGCCACAGTCACAGAATAAATGGCATCTGGCTAGAGGTAGAGACCTCAGGTCAGTCCTAACACTGTCACTAAGTAGCTGAAAGACCACAGGCAGCTCATCTCTCCTCTCTGAACCTCAATTTCCTCCTCCATAATAGAGAAGTTGGATTAAAAGTCCCTTACAGCCTTAAGAGTCTGGCTCTAAGAACATCTGGGGTCCCTGTGGACAAGATGAGTGAGGTCACTTGAGGTCAGTCTCTGAGCCCAGCCAAAGGGAACCAGCTGAGAAGACTGAGGAAGGAGAGTGGATGAAGAAACTGCCTCCCAGCCTCCCCGCCTATAGGAAGGACATAGCACAAGCTAATAAATATCCAGCAAGTGCTACTCTGACACAAGCAGAGAGGCTGACCCTCTGCAGATACAAAGTATCACAGGCACAACCTTTTTGTTTTGGAGAAACTTCCTCTCTGGCTAAGGAGACAAAATGTAAATAAACAAAAGTTTTTTTTTTTAAGATAAATAAATAAAGCAACACTTTGAGATAATAACAGAACCCTCACAAGACAGGATCTGATTTGAGAGAGGCCAGTGTCACAGTACAACCCATAATTCTTTGTCATCATCTCCTGCAGAATTCACAACATGTAGGGAAAGCATTTCCTACCTGCAGCTCAAAGCAGTCTATGGAGATTTTACCTCTCAGGTAGGGATTCTAGAGCAGCAGTTAAAATGGATGGGGGCAGGGGGTGTCGAGAAGCACTGACTCCATTCTGAAGATCCAGGACTGGAAAGAAGAGGTGTCAGACAGGTGAAAGCTCGGGAAATAGTGCAGGACAGCATCACCAAAGGACCAGACTAGTCTGTGGTGGTGGGTGAGCTGTTCCTATCAGTCACTCCAGGACCCAGATGGACAGCTTATGTCAGAGCTTGTTTAGTCAATGAAAGGCAGCTGCCTGCAGAGGGCAGCGCCTGGACAGAGAGCCCGAGCGCTGGGCTCAAGTCATTTCATCTGAGCTAATTTCCAGGGGGCTGGGCATCAATCCAAGGTCCCCCTATTTGGGGAGAGCAATGAACTTAACCATGCTCTATGGCTCTGCAGAAAAGTGTTTCAAAAGATACAATGCAATTTTCCTTTCTCTTGACCCACAGCAAAGCAGAGGGGGTTATTTTCATCCCAGTCTTCGATCTGATTCCAACCTGCCTTATGACAGATCTGAATACATCACAGGTAGATCATCTCTGAAACACAGGCACAGGAAGATTCTCTAGTGTAAATGTTAAATCTCATCCCTCATATACGTTCGTATACATGTGGGATATACCACCATTAGTGTGGTAATATACACCTAAACAAGCAGCCCACTTCAGAAACTCTAGCAAAGTCACAGGTTTTCCATATCAGCCTCTTGCTATTTACATGACTAGCAAGATAATCCTCGAGAAATGTGTTGTGCACCCTGTGTGCTATCCACTGAGATGGTCACTCATCTAAAACACTGAACTCACTATTGTTCTGAAAGTGAAAGCCCAGTTTCTGTCAAGGATGGGGACCAGCCTTTGCCAAGTCTAGACCAAGTTTAATGCCAAGCCCCCTAGGTTTCAAGGTCCATTTATATTGGCAGTACACAACTTCCTGGTTCAAGAAACAAGTCTTTAAAAGATCTCATAAAACTTCTTGGACTTCAAATGGTTTTTACAAAACAATACTCAGATGAGCTAAGTGTAAATGATTCGGAAAAGCGGATTATGTTTCCCATAAAAACTCATGGGTCTGAGGATTAGGGGAAGAAAGGAAGGCTGGCAAATGCCAAACTTTTTAAAGCACTTTGAAACCATTAGTCAAATTCAAAATGCAGCCAGGTTCCCTCATCCTTACACTTTATGAGTTTTGTAATTGAAAATCTTTTCCTACACTTAATATCAGCTACAAATCAACTTTAGTGGCTGCCTATGATCAGAATCCCTTCCACCCATTTTTTTCTTCTAGCCAAGGATTTCATGAAGCCTCTCTTAGTCCACTTCTAATTTCATCAAGAAATTCTTAGAAAGAGGAAGAGAGGGGAGAAGGGAAGGAGAGAAACAGGAAGTCAGAGAGTTGAAGAGAAAAGAGTGAAAGCAGGAGAGACTGAGAATGGAAAAGAAAGAGGCAAAAACAGGAGAAAAAACACAAAGACAGAGAGGGTTGTGGGTAGAGGGACAAAAAGAGGTGAGTAGAGGGAAGCGAGAAAGAGGATGAATTGGAAAGGGTGAAAGGCAGCAGAAATCAATGAATGAGAGGGGTGCAGAGAGGTAAGAGCAGGGAAAAAAGAAATAAAGGGCCAGAAGAATTATACCCAGCACCTGTGAGCTAATCTTCTCAGGCTGCTCGCCAGGACTCTGGCAGCCTGTTCTGAACCTCAGCTGGTTCAGACCTGAACATCATTTTGTCCAGGTCTGAGCTAGAATTAAACTTGTGGCCTTAGAAGGTGCTAGCACAGAGTCTGGCAGGCTGCCCCACACCACATGCAAAGCAGGAGGCAGCCTCAGCTCCACAAGCCTGCAAATAGCTACTTTGGTTACCCTCATGTTCCTCTCCTGTGTTCTTTCAACCGCCTCATCAAAAAGCAGGGGATGAAGGACTGGTAACAAGTGACCTCCTCTACAGTTAACTCAGCTTCCATGAAAAATCACACAGAGCTTTCCAGATGAAGAGTTAAACAGAGACTCATCCAGTGAAGGTATCTGTGTCTGCCAAGTTGTGTCAGAAAGATGGAGACGGGGCTGATTTGCAGAGAAGGTTGAAGTGCCCATGCAACTGAGCAACAAGTGGTAATGAAGCTTACCCCCAGTGCTTGCCTTCATTTTAAAGCTGCAGGCCGGAAATTTAAGCATCCTTAGCTGTAACATTTATTGAACAACTCTAGGGCCTTCGGCTAGCTGACATAGACCCTTACAGCAAAATCAAACCTGAAATCTCTTTCAGGTGGAGAAGTTTCAATAGTGTTTGGTTGCACTGCAGCCCAAAGTTGCCCCTAAGCCAGCCAGTGCCTTTGTGCTGACCCTGAGTTCCTGTCCATGGCAATACAGACTCTGTCTACACCAAGTCCACTGAAGTAAACAGACCTAGGGCAAATAATTACATGTGTGGTAAGTATCGAAAAAGGATTGTGGAAAATGACACCCATAAAAGAAAAAGGGTCAGGGGCACAGCTGCCTTCCTACAAATTTCGGAGATCCAATCCACAAAAGGAAACTCACCAAAAACAAAGTTTTGTGCACACTAAATGTCCCTTTCTAATTACTCTGGTCCCTTCTTACCTTGTGTATAGTCAAGGATGAATATGACACAATGGTGGCTGCTAAAGACAATGAAATGCCTCTCTGTCTTCAGTGAACCAAAATCTGTTCATTAATTGAGCTTTTGTTGAGGTTTCTCATACCCATTTATTCAAATCTTTGAACATTAAACATGAAACTACAGAATAATTAAAAAGCTATCAATATGATTTTATTTACACAAGTTATTCACCCCCTCCAAACCTCACTGGGTCATTGGCTGGTCAACATTCAAGGGAGCACATAGGAAATATGTTCATAGTCTCAAAGAGTTTGCATCTTGGAAAATACTTGAATGTAGACTGAACTGAGATGCACCTCAACTCACTCAAACACTTGCCCCTTTGGAATCCCAGCTACAAACACTTCTTTGACCTTCCATTTGTTCAATGGAAATTAAATGCTTAAATTTAAGTTCAAAGATGCCCAGAAACCGGCAAGGTTGGTTGGGTGTCAGGTGGGCAAGCAGAGTAAGGTTCTCTCTCCTCAGATACAGCTACTTACAAACCATCATCCAATTTCCAGAGGCACCTCCTTCTTTGCATCAGCTTCAACGCCCCCAGGTTGTTGAGTTGCTGGAATTGTTTCTTATGTAAATTTAAGGACATTAGTAATTGTTACTTCTCTTGTCTACGTTAGAATTTTTACCCAATGGCACAAGAACGCAATTCTGCCTGTGTTTAAGGCTTGATCCTAATTATTTTTTTCCCAAAATATTCTCTCTGCCTCCCATCAAATTGATAAACGTATCATATGGTGAATAAACCAGCCCAGAAAAAAAAAAAGATGAAAATGAAGGAAGTTACTGTACCACCTCTACATAGCAATTCCTAGCCAACATGTCTGGTTTTCTGAGACCCAAGACCCTCTCTTTCAACCTCATCTTAGGTTACTTCTCCAAATGAACCTCTGTTCAAACTGCATTTACCTACTATTTTTATTCTTTCTCTTTGAAAGAAAAAAAAAAAAAGACTGGCCAGCCCCTAGTCTGCAAAAAAAAAAAAAAAAAGAACACCAGTATTCCTGCCTCCAGCCTCCATGCACCATCACTCTCCTGACCTACTGTCTTCTCTTCAACCAAAAGAATTCAAGATCCTTTACTTCCGTGAAGCTCTTTGGACCACCTTAAACCTGAGTTTACTTTCTCTTCTGAACTCTTATAGTATTTATTGTCCACCCCAGACACTAAGCACAGAATACATGCTTTGTAGTAGACAGAACACTTTTTGCAGCTGCAGCCTTTTTGTCTTCTTGGTCTTACTAAGACAAACTAGAACTAAAGCAAGTCGTGGTTAATAATAGTTGAGGTTTGGTGACAATGACCAACAACAAAGTGGTTTGTCTTTAGCTATTTGAAGGCAGGGTTCTGAGCAATGGGGTTTGCCCCAATTTTCCCCGACTTATATTCAGTTGGATCAGGCAGAGGTTCTCTGTAGGAAAAGTAAGTTTTCTACCTCTTAACTGATTGTTTGAAAAGCTAAAGAGAATTTCTCTTTACAGCTAAAAAGAATTTTGTCGTATTTCGGTCTGAAAACTGTTATGTTCCCAGTTATATCATTAAAATGGTCAAGGCTTTTATAAAATCTCTTTTTTTGTTGCCCTCTCAACTCTGTATTATGGGAAACCAGGACATTCTCTGAGAATGCATCTAGTAAAAATCCACATAATATGGACGAACTGAGCAATACACAAAAGTAACTCACACCACTAAAGAAACACCAGCTATGCAAGGAGAGGCCTGGCTTTCTAAACAGTGAGGGGAGACCAGTAAAACCAGCCCAGTGTCTGTGATTCCTCCAGGTTTCCCGGTTTTAAAGCCCAAGCTACTGCTGAGAGGGATCAGGTTACATCTGCCAGCCGCCCTGAACTTTCCACTTAACCCTTTTCAACCCACCACCTGGATGTTACACTTCTATTTCACTTGGAAGAAAGAGCATCTTCTATCTTTATGTTTTTCCCCATGTTTTATTCCCTACATACAAGTGCCTGGCAAGTCCCCAATGCCACCCCATCCCCGCGAAGCTACCTGCTCCCACACTCACTTCCATGCCTCCAGAGGCCTGTGATGTGGGCACACACCTGGTGTGTCATATCCTGGGAGCCTGACAGTATACAAGTCAGAGTGAATGCTTGTTGTAAGTAAAGGCCCAGTGTTTGTTGAGTGAATGATTGGCTGTCCATTTGGGCACTTAACAGCAGCAAGCAGTCCATAATAAAAGATCTTCCAACTATCTTTTTTCATCATAACCAAAAGCCTTGTCCAAGATTCTTAAGTTGTCAGGGGTCTGGAAATGGATTCATTCTTTCATTCATTCATGGACTCGTTTATTCATTCACTAGCCTTTTTTTTTTTTTTTCTTTTCAGAGCCGCACCCATAGCATATGGAGGTTCCCAGGCTAGGGTCAAATCGGAGCTACTGCTGCCGGCCTACACATGTACACAGCTACAGCAACACAGGATCCAAGCCATGTCGGAGACCTACACCACAGCTCAAGGCAACGACGGAACCTTAACCCACTGAGTGAGGCCAGAGATCGAACCTGCAGCCTCATGGTTCCTAGTTAGATTCGTTTCCGCTGCACTGCAACGGGAACTCTCTTACTAGCCATTTCTGAGATCCAATTGATTTCTGTTTAACTAAGAATGGGGAACAGATTTTAAAAATTTTTGCTTAGAAATCTAATATGCCTGAATAGATGTGAGGCTTCTCTCTGAACACTGGGGAAGTTTTCTTTAGAAGGCACAGGATAAAGAGATGGATAAAGAGATGGATAGCTACAGCCCTCTTATAGCTAATTGCTAGAAAATCCTTGGCAGAAAATCTACAAGCACTTAAAACAGCATCTGTAGGATGTAAATACATAACCCTGAATATCTGCTTGCCAGGAAGGAGCAGAAAGCATGGTTATGAACACAAATTTTGGTATCAAATAACGTGGGCTCAGTTCCTAGCTATGTTCCTAGGTTTGGGAGAAAACTTGGGGGCTTAGGCCCACATTCTGGATAAATCTAGGAAGCAGCTGGCTGGGCATTAAGGAACTAAACTCTTGAATCCTCCTTGAACAATCACTTTTATGAGGGAATGTTTTTGAGTTACTCAGGGCTGCCCTGGGAACGGATTCTCAGCTAGAAGCAGTTGGAAATAGATAATCTCAGCCTTAGATCTGTCAAGGCCACTTATCCCCACCCAACCCCCCCCCCTTTTTTTTTTTTATCACTTTATGGTTCAGCACACAGAATAATTTCTTAGTGATCATGAAATGTTTCCTGATAGCCAGTCAGTTTCCACACACTTACTGCCCTAACTCTTCCAGTAGCCATTGCTGGAAAAATGGAGCTTCCTCCAGGGGTTTTTAGAGTCAAACATACCAAAAACTAATGAGTCTTTTGTGTTTTCCAGTCGGTGGAGAGAGGTCAGAGGTCACTGTTTCAGGTGTTCTTGCCTGCAGAGGGCAGAATCAGACTGGGGTTGTGGCGGGGGTGGGGGGATAAAGAGCAGTACTTGAGAAAAGGCCATATTGATCAGAGATTAGAACAAACTAGGAAAGTTCCTGAAAAACATCATGTGCTAATAATTTTTAACCCACAGGCAACTGTGCCTAATCTTTAGCTTATGGGTGATTGTGCTTAGGGTGCAATTAAGCCAGGGAGAAGCACAAGGAAGGACTCTAAACTGTTCAGTTTTAAAGTATTCATTTCTAGGAGTTCCCATCGTGGCTCAGTAGTTAACAAACCCAACTAGTATCCATGAAGACGCAGGTTCGATACCCGGCCTTGCTCAGTGGGTTAAGGATCCTGAGTTACTGTGAGGTGTGGTGTAGGTCACAGACGCAGCCTGGATCTCGCAGTGCTATGGCTGAGGCATAGGTTGGCAGCTGTAGCTCTGATTCGACCCCTAGCCTGGGAACCTCCATATGCCATGAGTGCAGCCCTAAAAAGACAAAAACAAACAAAAAACCAAAAAAGTATTCATTTCTAAAAGAAGCATAAGGAATATAACTTTTCTCTTAGATGTATAAGATGCCTATATCATTATGTGTATCCTTTGAGTGGGAACCAGGATCCTGCCCCAAGGCTGTACTATTTTTTGTTGACTGATCCTCCCTTGCCTTTGCATCCCCTTCCTTCCCTGATCAGAAACTGTGTGAACCTGCCTCTTGGAACACAGGGAAAGCCATGGAAGCTGATGAGGGCCATTTCCTAAAAAGAAGAAATGGGGGACACAGAAAGGCTTTTGTGCCCAGGAGTCCCACAGGGCCCAGCTCGGTTATAGCATGGGCAGATTTGGTCTGTGGGCCGTAGCTTGCCATCACCTGGTCTAATCCCCTGGTCTGATATGTAGGGTGTTGTGGGGGTTAAATCAGCCACTATGTCCAAGCAACATATTTTAGGACAGCATGCAGCAGACTTGCACTTCATAAATACTAGCTATTATCTTTACTCTGATTTTTGACTCTCCTGCGTGTATGCACTACCTTTGCTCACCTTAGTGACAGAGGCAGTCCTCAGAGCTTCCTGGGGGATATTTCTAGCCCTCCCTAGTCTTGGGCATATGGAGGGTGTCACAGGTTGGGTTCTCTGAGAAGAACCCTGAGACGGAGTTTAGTGGAGAGGATGTCTATTTAAGGACTCT
The DNA here is from genome assembly GCA_004024745.2 of Catagonus wagneri. NCBI lineage: Eukaryota > Metazoa > Chordata > Mammalia > Artiodactyla > Tayassuidae > Catagonus > Catagonus wagneri. The sequence continues at coordinate 17,799,163 of PVHT021183518.1, read as the reverse complement.
CCTCGGGAGTAACCCTGAGGAAAGAAGGGGAAGGAAGAAAGATTGGGCAGAGGGAGAGGTCAAGTCCCCCAGCAGCAGACTGAGCCCTTCAGGGATCTCTGAAGCTCCAATGGCCATTAGACTGGTCCCGCATTGGGTCAGCGTGGCCGGGCCTTGGCACCCCCACCTGGAGCAGTCCTTGGAGGTGGGCTGCCCTGGGAAGGGAGCAGCTTTGGGCGAGGGAGCTCTGCAGCTCTGGCATTCCCGGAGGGGCTGACAGATGAAGACAGTCTGCCGAGAGCATGCCTAGCATCCAGGGCCATGGAGGTGGCAGGGGAAGATGTGCACAATTCTGACCATAAACTGTGCATGGAAATGGTACATGTCCTTGGCAAACCAAGTGTTTAATTAATAGTTGCTGCAAGAGTCTCCAGCATTCCTTCCCTCTGGAGGGACCAGCAATTTCAAGACAGTGGCTCTTCCCTCAGCCTGGGTCCCAGAGGGACAACAGAGGACAGAGTTTCCTATCAATCTGTACTGGAAACCTAATGGGAGCCATACCTAAATCTGAGGTCTTGCTGTTGTTTTTTGCTGCAGTATTCTTAGCTCTCTAATATGAGTCCTCAACTGCTGCAACAGATATATTTGAAGGTTTTGAAATAAAGAGACATCCGATAATCTACAAAGTTAGGGAACTGGTTTGAAACCACCAACACCATTGCCAGCAGCATCATCACAGCTAACACCAGCATTTATATGAATTTTCTAATTTAATGCTCATTACAACCTATGTATAACACAAGTATTGTTACACTCATTTTAGAGACTGGGAAACCTATGCTTATAGAAGTTCATTATTACCATGCCAGGGATCTGCAAACTATAACCCAAAGGCCATATCCAGCTCACTGCCTGTTTCTGTAAATAAAGTTTTATTGGAACACAACCATACCTGTTCATGACACTGTATGTAATTATGGCTGCTCTCATGACACTGTGGCAGAGCTGAGTAGTTGCATATGATCTGCCAAGCTGAAAATATTTACCACCTGACCCTTTCCAGAAAAATTTGCCCATTCTCCCTCTGTCCCCTAAATCTACACAAGGCCAAAGCCAGGCTGTCTGACTCGAGAGACATTGCTCATAATTCAGATATAAGTAAATACAGGCTTGGAGCCTGTAGGGGTATTATAAAATATTCCCATTTCTATTATCCATTTACTTTTTTTTTCTTTTCCTTTTTTTTTTTTTTTGTCACCCAGAGGCATATGGAGTTCCCTAGCCAGGGATCAGATCCAAGCCGCAGTCATGACCTAAGCCACAGCTGTGGTAAGGCCGGGTTTCCAATGCCTGGCCTAGGATCAAACCTGTATCCCAGCACTCCCAAGATGCTGCCGATCCTGTTGCACCACAGTGGGAACTCCTCCATTTACATTTTTTTTTTGCTTTTTTTCTATGGGCGCACCTGTGGCATATGGAGGTTCCCAGGCTAGGGGTCAAATTGGTGCTACACCTGCCGGCCTACACCATAGCCACAGCAACGCAGGATCCGAGCCGCATCTGTGACCTACACCCACAGCTCACGGCAACGCCAGATCCTTAACCCACTGAGCAAGGCCAGGGATCGAACCTGCATCCTCATGGATGCTAGTTAGATTCATTAACCGCTGAGCCATGATGGGACCTTCCATTTACATTTTTTAATGTAAAATTTTCATGACATTTATTTCTAGCATTATGACAGACTCCATATCCTGAAAATCCTCTCCTAAAAAACACCTATAAAATTCTGGATAAAATGAATAGCTGCCTTGGCAAGAGATTAAGGTAAAACTTCAGAGACTAAAAGTGAAGTGGAAGCCAGAATCCAGAATGGGCATGATAGGAGTTCCCGTCGTGGCTCAGTAGTTAACGAATC
>PVHT021183518.1:17734068-17796266 GCA_004024745.2 Catagonus wagneri | reverse complement strand
GGGGGGTGGGATGTGACAAGGCAGCAGTGTGTCAGCAGAGAGACTTTGGAATGAGTTCCCAATTTTCCAGTGCAAGGGTGGACTAGGAAATATTTGCCCTGTAAAGGGAGATAGCAAAAAAAAAAAAAAAATTGTGTCTCAGCTTTGATTTTGGTTGAAGAAAAATAAGGTCTCCTATCCACGAACCAGAAGTAATAACCATAAACCAGGCCTCAAGCCTGGGGTTCAAATTCACTCTCTTTGCCTATTCTGAAACTATTTTAAACCAAGGGAACTCATTTCAAGTAGTCCCAGATTATTACCTCCCCAGATGCTTGGCAAAATAAACACAAATAAAGGGAATATTCTTTCAAGTCTCCTGAAACTCTCACACATAATGGCCAAACAAAAAATGAGCTCACAATGAAAAAATCACAAGACCACTCACAGAGCAAAAGAACATGAGACAGAGTTAGCAGAAACTTCAAGCAGTAGAATCAGACGCACAAGGTCTTTAGAAGTTAGAATTATCACATGTACCAGGGCTTGGCAAACCTTTTCTAGAAAGGCCCGGGTAGCATATACTTTAGGCTTTGCAAGCTATGCGATCTCTATCAAAAAGACTCAACTTTGCCTACCTTTCTAGAGTGAAAGCAGACACATGCAGTATGTAAAATAATGGGCTTAGGTGTGTTCCAATAAACTTTATTTACAAAAATAAGGGATGTGCCAGGTTTGGCTTGCAGGTCATAGTCTGTAAAATAAGTATGTTTTCAATGTTTAAATAATTTAATATGTGAGCAAGGCATAAAATAACATCATTAATATCCAGGCAGATATTTTAAATTCTGGAAGTGAAAGGTATAGTTGAAATCTTAGGATTCAGCATCTGGGTTAACTAGCAGATTAGAACAACTGAAAAATACAGTTAGCAAATTGAAAGTTGGATACGGTAAATATATAGTACAGAGAATATATTACAGAGAGACAGAGAAGGAAATTATGAAGGAGAATTTAATAGGCAAGAAAGTTGGAGAAGTCCTAACATTCATCTAATCAGAGTTCCAGAAGGAGTGAAGTAGAAAGAAAGGGAGGCAATATTCAAGACTTCTCATGGATCCTAATATTTAGAAACTAAAAAACATTCCAAAAAATATTTATACCCAAAACCATCCTGGTGAAATTACAGAACATTCAAGATAAAATTAGTAGCTTAAAAACAATTTGCCTCACCCCCAAAAAGAAAGGTTACCTGCTTGATGTCTGATTCCTTATGAAAAATGGCAGATACCAAAATACTGTAAGATAATGTCTTCAAAGTACTGAAAGAAAATAACTGTCACTCTATAACTGCACATCCAAAAAAACTTAAAGAATAAGGATGAAATATAGATGTTTTCATATGAACAAAGGCTAAGATAATTTATTACCAACATTGCTGTGGCTGTGATGTAGGCCAGCAGCTGTAGAGCTAACTTGACCCCTAGACTGGGAACCTCCATATGCCACGGCTGCAGCTCTAAAAGACAAAAGAAAAACAAACAAACAAAAAACAAAAAACTCCATAGGACAAGTAGAAAGTATAAAAAGGATAGTAAAAATAAATTGAAATATATCAAGGATCAAAAAAAATGAATTAAACTTGCCAAAGTTAATTTTTTAAAAAAAAAGGTTTTTTTGGCTGGATCTGCCTCATGTAGAAATTTCTGGATGAGGAAATGAACCCAAGCCACAGCAGTGACAATGCTGGATCCCTAATTGCTAGGCCACCAGGGAACTCCAAAAGCTCATTTTTTAAAATCCAACTATATTCTTCTCATAAGAAACACTTAAAACAGAAGTATGCCTAATGTTTGAGTGTAAAATAATCCAAAAAACTCTATCACGCCAATTAATTTTTCCAGCAAACAAAAACGTTTCATTTGCTTTCCTGAGTAGCCTTTGAATCCTCATACAAAGTGATGTGTTATAATAAAACAAAGGGAAAAACTGAATATGAAGCAAGAAATGAGAAGGAACCCAGGCTCAAAATTAATATTCTCTGACAAACCTAAAAATATAGAAAAGCAGTTCCTTCCACTGGTGCTATACCTGTGGAATTCAAGCAAGCATTCATAGAAAACCAGGGTTTAACCATGAGTCCAAAAAAAAATGTGCCATTTATCATTATTCCAGTTTGGGTGAAATTTCTTTACTTAAAAATGGAACTTAAAATAATCAGATCACATTTTTAAAATAAATAGTATTTTGAGACAAAGGATGGTGAAAGCAGTTTTCATGGCATTAATATCACTCTGAAATTTATGAGACAGTTCATTCAAATATAAGGACTCTGGAGTTTCCACTGTGGCCCAGTGGTAACAAAACCAACTAGTATTCATGAGGATGTGGGTTCAATCCCTGGCCTCACTCAGTGGGTTAAGGACCTGGCATTGCTGTGAACTGTGGTATAGGTTGCATGGATCTGGCATGGCTGTGGCTATGGCTGGCAGCTGCAGCTCTGATTCATCCCCTAGCCTGGGAACTTCCATATGCCATGGGTGCAGTCCCAAAAAGCAATAAATAAATAAATAAACAAATAAATAAAGGATTCTAGGGGGAATATATATTAAATCATTCTGAAGAGTCAGGGACAAAAAATTCGTATAAAGGTGGGCGATTAGGGCATTAAAATAGAGAAAGATTAGAAAGAAAAATGAATCACACAGGATTGGGTGAAGTGTGAATATGTGTAGAATGAAATGTTTTTTATAGCTGTTTTAATGAGAAATGTACATGGTATAATTAGTAAACAAAACATACAATACTATAAATACAACAAGATCACAAACACATTTAAATGTAGTAAAATATGTCTAGAAACAGTATTAGGATGAAAAACAACAGAATATTAAGAGTGATAGGGAAATGAATAATTTGTATTTTCTACTCTATATTCTATTTCCCACATTTTTACAATGAGCACTTTCATAATCAGATAACAGAATAATTCTATTTTAAGTCTTTAATATTTTGTTAATTTATATGGACTATGGTCCAGAATGTCTGTGAATGAAAGAGTACAGGAAAAATGAAGTGTGGAAAGAGACAACATGATAAGCCTTTAAGAAAACTTAAAAGAGATAGGAACGTTACTGTATTTCTAATCAGTATATATAACTTGATATAAAGCAACTTCCTCACTTAAAAGTTTCATGAATGTGCAACAAAGACACACCCAGAGGTTGCTATGGCAACAGAGGTAGATCTGATTAGGTTGGCATTCACTTGGCTTCCGAAGGGAAGCCAGACAAGAATGCAGGGCTCCACGGAATGAGACAAATCCCCCCTTTGTTTTTGGCTTGTCTCCTCCCCCATCTGTCTCTCCTTCCTTCCCTTTGCCACCTTTTCTTCCACTTCGCTGCCAGTGCAGTCAACACCCTCAACTCTGTTCTTCCTGACCCCTTTTCTTCCTGGCCCTCCATAGCCAGGTGCACTTTTCTGAGCACCTCCCTCACCATAAGCCCTGGAAGGCAGGATTTGTTCCCTACTGTATGTACCCTGGGTGCCCAGGACCTGCCCATGGTAGGTGCCCAACAAACATTTGAATATGAAGGAATGAATCAAGGCTCGTTCTCAGTCTCTACTGTGAGCTCCTCTTCATCTGCTCATCCTTAAGTACAGTCATTCTTCAAGACGCCACGCTAATTGCTTTTTCTTCCCATCTTTATGTTTCCCCTGGATGAGCTCTCCTCCCTTTGTTTTGGCAAATGTCTTATGAAAATGAGCCCAACTTTTCAACTCAATCCCATCTTTTTTTTCCTCTGTATTTCCACCTGCTTTAGGTCAGACCTACAGACACTCCTTATTCTCATCCATAACTCATCATCTTCCTCCTAGTCATCCTTCTTCCTCAGAGCTCCAACTCATTCAACATTACCACCATCCTCTCAACATTCTGGATTTAAGTTCAGAGAAGCCCTTTACTCTCCACCAACCCTCTCTGCCGAGGCCACCATCTCTCTGGAATTGTGTCCCTCTTTTCTATTCCACTCCCACTGCCTCTGTTCCCCTTCTTACCAAGATCACTGCCAAACCCTGGTTGGGGGTGGGGTGGGGATCCTTACTTTGACACGGCATTTCCCGTGGCTGCTGGATTTATCGTCTAAACCATAGAGCTCATCATGTTCCTGTCTTGTTCAAAAATTCCTGTTTCGCACTGCCTTTAGAATAAAACCCAGGCACACCAGGCTCTCCCCAGTCTTCACAGGAGGTGAAGTCTCTCCACTCCCTGACTGCTCACAGTGCTCTGGCTGCCTGGAGGCCCTTCTCCCACCAGCCTGCCTCACAAGTTGCTCAGCCCCCTGCAAAGCCCATATCAGGTGGCACCTCCTCTGAGAAGCCTGTTCCTAACCATTCAGTCAGGATGAAGGGCACTCTCCTCTGGGGCCAGGAGCCTCTCCGTTGCCTCCATTAGAGAGCAGCTCACGGACCTCGGCTGCCTGGGGGTGGACAGAGGAAAAGGTGAGGAGCCCTCGAGAGCCTGAGCCCCAGGGATGGGAGGCTTCCCTCCCAGACAGAGTCCAAGGCTTTGATGTTGAAGCCAACCCTTTCACTTCACCACAACTAAATCATTAAGCTTTCCCTCCTCTCCTCACCAGACAAGATCTGGTCCATTTTCTACCATTAAAAATGCCAAAGTTAAAATTCTGGCCCATTTTTTGATTCCCCCCTCCTCTTTCCACGTGTGGTTATTTGGCAGAACCAAGAAATGGAAGGGAGGTTCGCTGGCTTCAAGAAAAAGTCACTGCCACAGGCAGCTATAGCAAGAGAATATTTTCTTTATAAAAATAATTTTGGCAGAACCCGGTTGTTTTCTGCAGACGTTTTAAGCAACCAAAATAAGGGTTGGGATTGTATTTCCAAACAAGTGAAAGCTGCCTCTGTTTAGCTCATGCTTCCACCTACTCTCTAGGAGGTGGAAAATTTACAACAAAAGTCATTCCCTTCATCTTTCCATCCTCTTCCCAGTGCAACCCCTGACCTTTGGAGCCTCCACCTGGAGCCAGCCTGTAGATGACTAAATAAGAAAAAGAAATGCAAGTCTTAGGAAGTAAAGAGTTCATCATACCAAGTGCCACACTCGAGCTATTGTCTTGAATGTTTTGGATAATTCCAGTTTTAAGTTTAGGAAAGAAAATCTGAAACAGAACAATTACATCACAAACGGAACATTTATATCGTTACTGGGATAGAAAAGCGTTTAGCAAAGGAAAAGGTTGCATGATTTCAATGAGATCCAGGTGGAACAACCCTTTCAGCAAATGTCTATACACCAGCCCATAAAAATGATGGAAAAGGCACAAGACAAGAATAAAAGCAGCAGAGTGCCAGGTGCTTATCCAACGAAAGCCACATCCTCTCTGAGCTTGTCCCTTCCAGCTGCTCCTACACGCTACCCTCCCTCCCTCCCAAGGACTTGAATCTCTCCTCTGCCTTTTGGGGTCTTCTGCTCATTGTCCTCCTCCCTTGTCCTTGCCAGGCAACCAAATTCTCTCCTGACCCAGGGCTGGAAGGGCGCCGAGGAGAACAAAACGACCACTGCAACTAGTAAGAGCAGCAACAAGTTTGGAAGCATCAAGCACTGGATTAGATGCTTTGCATGGATTATCTCGTTTAATCATGACAACTTTAATTAACAGTAGGGTCTATGATTGTTTCCCTTTTATAGTCGGGGGAAATGAGGCTTAGAAAGGTTAAGTATCCTGCGCAACGTCACAGAGCTAGTTATGGCAGAACCAGCTCTCGAACATAATCTGACTCCAAAGTTAATCACTCTAACCAATAGCCTACGCATCTTTCCATAATAGCTATTCATTATAAGTACTACTGAATTTACTCATTTATCTTGCCTCAAAACAAATGCGAAAGCTGATGCTATCTTATCCATTTTATAGACAAAGAAATATTGATAACACCAGTTGAGCATATACTATAGAACAGGAAATACACAAAGTTTGCATGTATGTGTAAATACATATGTGCGTAAGGTTATTATTCATATTTTATATAAAGAGAACCTGAGACCCGGGATAATTTCCTGATTGGTAAGTGGCAAAATTTGGATTAGAACCCAAGTCAGCTTGTATCTAGTTTCAACAGCAAACCCCACACTGCCTACAAATGGGCCTTTTAATAAGCCCCAAATTGTATCCCGTTAAGCACATGCGATGGCCCAGGTCTACATCCTCAGGTACAGTGTGCGAGACCAGGTCACATAAGCATGGATGCAGAGAGAACTCCTGAGAATGGGAATCAAGGGTATGGGGGTGGGGAGCAGTGGGGGTGGATGGTAGGGGCCACAGGCCTGAGCAACTTGGAGACAAAGCAGCCTACTTCCTTCAGGGTCTCAGGGGAAGCCACCAGGGCAGGCAGTGCAGGAAATGGGATGTGTATAAATGGGACACGATCCTAGCAGCATGAGGGAGGCCATGAAGGAGCAGGGTGGAAAAAGACATTCCTTCCAGCCCCATGGGAGCCAGAGGGACTGCCTGGATTACCTGATGGAAAAGTGGGCTCTCTCCTCCCCAAAGCCCACTCTCCCTCCTCCAATCCCACCTCCTTCCTCAAATCTCCATTCACCTAGGCACAGCCTTTCCCCTACTCCAGGAACAAAGAGAAAGCCGCTTTTTGTACCACAAAAAGGGTCACGTTACAATCTGCAAGGGGCCATTTCTACAAGTTCTGCTCTGATATCTATCCTTTTTGTATGGCTCTTGATCAAAACTGCGCAGTCAGTGAAATTAAGAACATCCGGGAGTGCCCCCTGTGGCACAGTGGGTTAAGAATCTGACTGCAGTGGCTTGAGTCATTGTGGAGGCATGGGTTTGGTCTCTGGCCAGGTGCAGTGAGTTAAAGGATCCTGCATTACTACAGCTGTGCCACAGGTCAGAGATGCAGCTTGGATTCAATCCGTGGTCCAGGAACTCCCATATTCCATGGGTGCAGCGGAAGGAAGGGAGGGAAGGGGAGGGGAGAGGAGGGAAGGGAAGGGAAGGGAGGTAAAGAAAGAAAACCTGTACATCTTCTCCCTGCTAGTGTGTGCAGGGTATATTCCATATTTGTTCCTACGGTGATCACCCATCACTTTGGCTGTGATCAGAGGAACAGGCAAAGTCCTAGAGGAACACCTTTCTATACAAAGATTATTAGCAAAGAAAAAAAAAAAGACTAGGAAGGATGGAGCACGAGGAAGTCAGAGGGAAAGTCTAATCAAGGGATGAAAAGAGAATGGGAGTCAAGGGGGAGAAGAATGGGACACTGAAGAAATGGCTGGCCCACTGTAGGTGGTACCTCATACCTGATCCTTAGTTGAAAATGAGAGAGACTCATCAAGAAAGACCCTTATGTGCTAAAATATTTCCAGCTTTGATCCGTAGAGGATGAAGTGCCAAGACGGAGAACTTGGAATGTTAACATAAGCACGGCCATTCTCACACAGGTGAGATGAGTCACCTGCCTGAAATGCAGCAGCAGAAGGAAGCAGCAAGTTCAAAAGAAGCAGGAAGAAACAGCCTTCTATACGAAAAAGAGATGCCAAAAATGCCATGGTCCTGTATAGAAAACCACTCACACAGAGTGAAAGCAGGAGAGAATTACAGGAGAAATATAAACTAGGGTCCTTTCTGGAGTGAGTGTTTACCACAATGGCCCAGGCAAGGATGAGGCTTTCTGAAGGCGGACCACATAACTACAAGCAAGCAATCACAGGCAGAGGGGCTTGAACTATCTTTATGTCTGGTGGAATTTACAGTTTGCTAAAATAGAGTTGCTTATAAAAATTTTTAACATTCCTAGCTAACAATTTTGGCTCTCAGCTAGAAGGAGAAACTGCCTCTCTGGATGTAATTTTAACCAATGAGAAAGAACGGGTTTCTGTACAGAAATTATAGAGACCTTGGGAGAACATGACCATGTCTTGTGGGAGTCTATAATAGCAAGGAAGGAGAGCATTGCATACATTCTAAGGCAATGTAATAAAGAAGAATTCCAGTGAAGAAGAAAAGGACAAGTCAACGTGTAAGCCAGTGTGGCCACACAGAAAACTTTCTCATGAACTCATGTATTTTAAAAGACCTGTTCATGAGGCATTGGAAGGAACATACAGTCAAGAACCAATACCAAAAAAGCAAAAGTTTTCAGGAAGCTAAAGCCTCAGCTAATGGGAAATCCAAGAAACATAAGCAATTAAAAAGATGTTGCAATGAAACATTGCAAATCAACTATACTTTAATAATAATAAAATAAAAAAATGTTGCATGAAAAGTTCAGTTCAGAGAGAGAACGAATGGATGGAAGCGGAGGGAGGGAAAAAGGAAGAAGAGAGGGAGGGAGAGAGAGAAGGAGGAAGGAAGGAAAAAAGGAAAGGGGGAAGGAGGAGAGAACCTATGATAAAAGAATATAAAGATAAAAAAAGGAAGAAGGAGGAAGAGGATGAGGAAGAGAAGAAGGAAGTGACAGGTTCGGGAGGATGGTATCATGTTAACAGTCAACTAAAGGTCCAAATTGCCAAATACTCAAATTCTGTCTTCTGGAGCAAGGAGAATAGATTTTGAGTTCTACTTATGCAGCAAAAGAGACCATGGAAAGAGGAAAGTGAAGCCCACGAACATTAGGGAATAAGAAATATCTAGGCATACAGATTATTTCAAATCTCCAGGTCTAGGCTAATTATATTACAGAGTACAAAAAGAATTTGTAGATATAATCTTAGAGCCACTGGCAGTGAGATTGAGAAATCATGGAGAATAGGAATGATGCCAAAAACTTTGGGAAATGTTCTGTTTTGTAATATAGTGGGGAAAACCCAAAACATTCTGAAAACTAAAGGTCCATATGACTCTCATCAAAGGGGTGAGTCCTGCTGGACCCTGTGGTGGTCAGAATACGTCTAATTTTTTAATGAGGGGTGTTGTCAAACTAGAATCTTCCAACAGAGAATGATCTCTGTGATGAGAAAGTTGGAAGCCATGATATACAAGGGAAGGTGGAGAGATGTGTATAGTACAGAAATCAGACGAGTAGGAAGGACATCAAAAAATTGAAATGTCTGTGTAAGAAGCTGTAGCGTCACTTTATGTTGCCTTCAAAAACATAACTAGAACTGACAGTAGAAATTTTAAGCAGGCATACTTTCCCTTAATATTTGAAAGCATTTTCTGTTCATTCATTCAAAAAGTGTTTTATTTATTTATTTTTGTCTTTTTAGGGCCACACCTGAGGCATATGGAGATTCCCAGGCCAGGGATTGAATTGGAGCTGGAGCCGCTGGCCTACGCCACAGCCACAGCAGCACAGGATCTGAGCCACCTCTGTGATGTACACGCCAGCTCACGCAACACTGGATCCTTATCCCACTGAGCAAGGTCAGGGATCGAACCTGCATCTTCATGGATGCTAGTCCAATTCGTTTCCACTGAGCCACACCAGAAACTCCAAGCAGTGTTTATTGAACATCTGCTTTGTGCCAGATACTGTGCTAAGCGCTGAGGATACATGATACATACAGTTCTCACCTTCACTGGACTTAGTCTTATGGAGGAAGACAAGTAAACAAGGAACATAATCACATTACAGCAAAGCCAGGAAGGAAAGAACAGAGGAAAGATAAAGAGGGTTACAGTGACTAGTCAGAGATGGTTTTAGGAAAAGCTTCCCTGAGAAGGTGTCATTTGTGTCAAGACCTAAATAAAAACAAGGGTAGAGAAATGCAAATACTTCGGGGCAGAGACAATAGCAGGTGCAAAGCCCTGAGACTGGAAAGAGCTTGACCTGTTCCCAGAACTGAAAGGAGCCAGGAAAGGAAACTTGGTGAACAAGAGAGAGGAAAAAGGGAGATTGTGGCATAAGTTTGAAGCTATAGACAGGATCAGGGAATAAGATGTTGCCATCCATTTAGAATGGATTCCAAGAGATATAGGAAGCTGTTGAAAGTTTTGAGCAGGAAAGTTACACCCTCTGATTGATGGGTGTGTTTTGATGGTTATTGCAGCTGCTCTGTGGTAAATGGATCTGTGTAGGGCCAGGGCCAGAGGGGAGCAGGGAGAGCACTTGGGAGGCTCCTGAAGTATTTAGATGAGGCTGAACTGTGCATTGAGGGTGTACAGTCAAGAGGCAGAGTTCACTTAATTTTTTTGGAAGTAACAGAATTTACTGCCAAACTGAATATGGAGTTTGAGGGATAAGAGAAAAAAAAATGGCGAGAATGATAGAAAAGTGGACTTGAGTGGCAGGCACTGAATGGCCCTCTGAAAGGATCCTGCAGAATGGGACCTGGAACCTGGCCAGCAGGATGGACTGGAAAGACCAAGGTTGCACTTGATTCAGTGATGAAAACAGAGCTCCTGAAAACACATGTCAAGCACCTACTTCATGCTGTGGGCCTACCAAAAGCTCCAGAAAACAGGCTTTTGGTTTGGCACAATTCTTAAACTGCAGCTGGTTAGAAACTTTATCACAAGCACCAATAAATCATTTCTATGGAAACTCACAGGGCTCCCAGGAAAAACAAGAAAATTTTACTTTGCTATACATATAGTTATGTTATACATACATACTATTATATATACTATATATTATATACTTTGCTATACATATAGGTATGTTGCATATATACTTTGCTATACATATAGGTATGTTATATATACTATATATTATACATACCTATAGCTTATAAAATTGTAGCCCTTTGCTCATAGTTTAAAAGAGAGAAAACACTCATGCTTTCAGTGCACTTAAGACACATTAATTCCCACCAGACACAAATACCACAACTTTTACTAAAGACAGTATAACATTCTCATCTTGCTACATCACCAGGAGAAACTCTCCCTTGAAAAGAGAAGCTTTTGAAATTTAAGACTTCAGCCTTTCTCATGTCAGAATGGATCCCCAGAATGAATCCTCTCATTCCTACCCCCAGAATGAATCCTCTCATTCCTACTTCACTCCCAATAATCTCACCTTCCACCTATGACAAAATTCCTCCCTTCGAGTACCATAAATATTGGGTACTAACAGTCATGCACATGAGAATTGAACTATGGCAAGGATTCCTTGCTGGAATCGATCTTTAAAAGATAACCAGGCCCGAACCACAGATAACCGTTGAGACTGGATTTGTTGTATCATCAGCCCTCTAGGTCACACCCATCTGGCAACAATCTAACCTCAGGGTTTAAACTCCACATCACAAATGGCATGACCTCAGCCACACCATTGAAGCTACCCACGGTTAGGCCACCTAAAATATCACTGACAGAATTAAGTTTCTGTGGGAACCTAACCCTGGGTCCTTTTCTCAACATTAAATTCATTTGACACTTAATGTTTTTTGTTGGAAAGGAAAAAGAGAGGAGAAAAACACAAGAAGCAATGCTGGCCAGCAGGTGTGATTTTGCATGTTTCTTATTCAACGGCCTAGGCTGCGGTTTCAACTCCAAGGGGGAGTTTTGTCTAACTGTCTGGGCTGTAAAGTGCGTTGTCCCACAAACAATTTGTCACACCATGAGAGTTGCATATCTGGGGACAGAGATAGCTCATACCCCATGGCCAAAGGCCCTACTCTTGTCAATTATCCTCGGTGGCAGGTAATTTCTTATACTGCATGTCACAATCTTGTCAGAACTTTGTGTCTATTGAGTGCTGGGTGATAACCTCTCCAAGGCAAAGTCAGCCGGGAAGACACGGCTGTTAAAAAATCACAAAGTCTAAACAGCTGAAGAGCTTTTGCACAGTAGCAACTTTTGGATGGTTCTTTGGAGAAAACAATGTTTGAAAAAGACATTCTACTATCAGATGCCGGTTTTGGCATAGATAACCTTAATGGGGCTAAGGCTAGGTCTTAAAAATAACTACTTTTGATTTTTTTTTTCCATTCCATGTTTGTTTTATCCTGCTGTACTGGTGAAACATCTTTATAGAAAATGACACAATTTAAAAGCTAACAGAGTCAGCCAATTGAATAAAACATTGCAAACCAATGCAACCAATTAAGCATGCTCCTACAAGAAGGCTCCGACTAACTCAGGGGAAGGCAATGGGGAAGCTTCTCCTTTTAGATATCATCCTACTGGCATTCTGCTCATTTTTATCCACTAGAGGAAAAATAATTTTGAGCTTTTGAGTAAACGTGAAAAAGAAGCCTGGGCAAAAATCTAGACCTGCCACGTGGATAAGCAGTGGAGGGCAGAAGTGAGAAGATTGCAGTGTGGAGAGTCAAGTTAAGAAATTCTGAAAAATAATCAAAAAGAGATTTCAAGAAGGGTAATATGGAAGGATAGAAGGAAAACAGCTTGGGCCCCTCTGGGAACTCTCTTCCTGAGTCATAAAATCCTTCTGGTTTCCCCTTGTCTAGAATCACCGTCCACAATGCTAGAAACAGTATGTCCTTATGCTCTCTTTTGAAGAGACAACCCCCAAAATAATTTCAGGGTAGTTTAAGTACAGAGGAGAGAAATTGTTCTTTGCATCAAATGAACTGGGATATTGGGGAAAGGGACTTTGGGGAATGCTAGGGGGACAAATGTCCCCAGGTGACCCATCCCCCACTAGTGACTTTCCGTCATGGCCGTTGTTGTACCAGCTTGTCTTCCATTAGAGTGGGAAGAATACGTCTGCTTTAGAGTTGATTCAATGGAACAGATCTGTGTTGAATATTTATGATGATCTTCCTGCAGATTCAGAGAACTACGTGGCCTGGGCAGATTTTCTAAGGCAGTGCCGACACTTTGATCTTCTGGGGGCTCTGACATCTGTTCTTGCCATCTGTACATAGGTTCATAGCAAAGCTCAGAGTAAGACTGTGGAATGGCAATCTGAGGCTCCAAAACTTGTCCAAAACTAGCAGAGTGGAGATTTGCACTTATTGAGATAATAGCATCTCATGAATGCAAGCCAAGAAGCCATCAGCCCATTTGGATTATAAAATACTGTATGTGCTGCGGAATGGAGGATGTTGTTTTAGAAATGAATCCTGAGTTTCCCCCAGCTTGCTGGCCCTTGAGTACAGTATTATGGCCCAAGTTATGATGGCTCTTAGCCCCCATGTGGGACTCTAGCCAGCACTTCCTCAAATGTTCTCCCTGGTTAACAAAGGGCTACTGGTAGCAGGGCCTCATGGCTCAGTAACAAGCCACCCTTGCTCACTGGCTCCAGTTTCAAGCCACTGTGAGGTGCTGGTTCTCACGAAGAGAGCCCACCCTGCAAGGCCTGGCTCTTCTCTGCAGTGACATCTCTGAGCCCACGGAATGCCAGAGCAAATCCGTGGATCAGGAAGGTTAGCATGGCCCACATGTCAGATTGTGCAGATCGGCTTGGGAAGCCACCCGCTTGATGCCAGGCTGCGAAGCCCTTTCATGAACACAGCTCCTGAAGCTTCTGTCCTGAGCACCTTCGTGTGGGGAGGGCTTCCCAACTTGCCAGCTCACCCATATCACTCTCTGCCAGTATCCTCTGGCTCTCATAGGCCTTTTCACTGTGAGCCCTTCACTAAACCAGGGGCTTGGCTGCTGGTGTAATTATAAGAACTAGAGCAGGTGATGGAGAAAGAGGATGGATCGGGGGCGGGGGGGAGGGCGTGGGAGGCCTATTCCCCCCTAAGATCCCCCTCTTGGGGGAGTCATCTTCTCCGTGGGAGCACTCCCCTCCCAGATTCTTGCAAGACCCATGACTCATTCTGGATAAGCCTCACCAGGTAAAAGCATTCATGACGGACATCTAGATGGGAAGGGTTGTGCAGGGTTGGGAGACAAGAGTGTGTCCATCTGGATCATTCATTGGCTGGCTGTCTTGTAGCAGTCACCTTACCCATATCAGAGTCTCACCCAGTGGGTACTTTAGGTGCCTTTGAGCTCTAAAATGCCCGAAGTATGATGTTGTGATAGAAAACAGCCAATTTTCTACCTTTTGATGAGAAAGTTTTATATGTGTCAAGAAAGGAATGATATTATTATTTTCGAAGACAGAAAAAATTTTACAGCCATTAAAATATACATAAGAACCTAAGAGAAATGAAAACGTGACCACACATGTGCTACTCAAGGCAATCTACCAGATTCGGTGCAACCCCTATCAAATTACCAATGATAATCTTCACAGAATTAAAACAAAAAAACATCTAAACATATGGAAACACAAAAGACACCAAGTAGCCAAAACCATCTTGAAAAAGAAAAATAGAACTGGAAGAATCAGGCTCCCTGATTTCAGACTCTCCTACAAAGCTACAGTAATCAAAAAAGGATGATACTGGCACCAAAAAAAAAAAAATATATATATATATATATATATATATATATATATATATGAATGCCAGTGGAACAACATAGAAATCCAAGAACTAAACCCAAGCAGTTATGGTCAACTAATTTATGATAAAGGGGGCAAGAACATACAGTGGAGGACAGACAGACTCTTCAATAAGTGATGTTGGGAAAACTGGACAGCTACAAGTAAAAGAAAGAAATTAGAACATTCTCTAACACCATACACAAAAATAAACTCAAAATGGATTAAAGACTAACATAAGGCTAGATACTATTAAAAAACTCCTATGGGAAAACATAGGCAGAACACTCTTTGACATAAATTGCAGCAATATCTTTTTGGATCCACCTCTCAGAGTAACTAAAATAAAAACAAAAATAAACAAGTGGGACCTAATTAAACTTTTGTACAGAAAAGGAAACCATAAAAGAAGAAAAGATAACCCACAGAATGGGAGAAAATCTTTGCGAAGGAAGCAAATGACAAGGGATTAATCTCCAAAATATACAAACATTTCAGGCAGCTTTATATTAAAAAAAAATTACAACCCAATCAAAAAAATGGGCAGAAGATCTAAACAGACATTTCTCCAAAGAAGATAGATGACTAAAAAACACATAAAAAGATACTCAACATCTCATTATTAGAGAAATGCAAATCAAAACTACAATAAGGTATCACCTCACACCAATTAATTAGAATGGCCATCATCAAAATGTCTACAAACAATAAATGCTGGAGAGGGTGTGGAGAAAGTGGAGCTCTTCTACACTGCTGGGGGGACTGCAAATTGAAACCACTGTGGAGGAGTATGGAGGTTCCTTAAAAAACAAATACAGCACTACTATATGATCCTGTAGTCCCACTCCTGGGCATTTACCTGGAGAAAACCATAATTCAAAAATACACATACACCTTAATGTTCATTGCAGCACAGTTTGTAATAACCAAGACATGAGAGCAACCTAAATGTTCATCAACAGAGGAATGGCTAAAAAAGATGTGGTACGTATATACAATGGAATATTACTCAACCATAAAAAAGAAGGAAATAATGCCATTGGCAGTAACATGGGTGGATCTAGAGATTATCATTCTAAGTGAAATAAGACAGAGAAAGGCAGTTATGATATCACATGTGGAATCTAATAAAAATGATACAAAAGAACTTATTTACAAGACAGAAACAAATTCACAGATTTCAAAATCAAAGTTATGGCTACCATAGGGGAAACCATTGGGGGAGAGGGATGAATTAAGAGTAAGGGAATAACATTTACACATTACTGTATAAAATCGATAGTTAACAAGAACCTACTGTATAGCATAGGGACATCTACTCAATAGTTTGCAATACTTATATGGGAAAAAATAATGGATATATGTATATGTATAACTTTGCTGTGCACCTGGAACCAATACAAAATTTTAAGTCTGCTATAATCCAATAAAATTTTTAAAAAAGTAAATAAATAAATGAAAAAGAAAACATGACCACACAAAAACTTGTAAATAAATACTCATAGCAGCATTCTTCACAATAGCCAAAAAAGTAGAAACAACCCAAATGTTCATTAACTGATAAATGGGTAAGCAAAATGCAGTATACAAAATACAATGGAATATTATTCGGCAATAAAAAGTAAGGAAGTTCTGATATATGCTACAATGTGGAGGAACCTCAAAAACATTATGTTAAGTGAAAGAAGCTACACACACACATGCACACACTCATCTAGAGAAGCTAGATACCAAAAGCCATATAACATATGATTCCGTTTATATGAAATACCCAAACAGGCAAATCTCTAAAAACAGGAAGTAGATTAGCAGTTGCCAGGAGCTGTGGAAAAGAGGGCATTGGGAGTAAATGCTAGTATGTAAGGGGTTTGTTTTGTTTAATTGTCTAGTATATATATATATATATATATATATACCCATTTTGCTTATACCTTATCAATGGACATTTGGGTTATATCTACTTTACCGCTCTTAAAAATAATACTGCTCTGACCATTCATGTACAAGTTTTTATATGAACATATATCTTCAATTCTTTTGGGTGTATACCTAGGGGTAGATTTTCTGGGTCATACAGCAGCTTTAACTTTTTGAGGAACTTTCCACAGTGGCTGCACCATTTTATGTTCCCAGCAGTATGAGGATCCCATCCTCCCCAGCCAGCCAACATTTGTTATTTCCACTAAAAATATTTTAAGATTATAGCATCTTAGTGGGTATGAAGTGGTCTCTCGTGATTTGACTTGCATTTCCTTGATGGCTAAGATATGGAGCATCTTTTCATGTACCTATTGGCCATTAGTTTACTGGGAAAGTGTTTATTCATATCCTTTGCCCATTTTTAAATTGGGTTTTCTCTTTAGTGTTGAATTCTAAGAGTGTTTTGTATATTCTGAGTACTAGACCCTTACCAGATATGAGACTTGCAAATATTTTTCCCCATTGTGTATGCTGTCTTTTCACTTTCTTGATAGCGTCCTTTGATACACAGAACTTTTCTGTTTTGATAAAGTCTGATTTATCTTTTTTCTCTCTAGTTATTTATGCTTTTGGTATCATGTCTAATAAGCCACTGCCAAATCCAAGGTCATGAAGACTTACTCCTATGTTTTCTTCTAAGGGTTTTGTCATTTTAGCACTTCCATTTAGATCTTTAATTCTTTTTTTTTCTTTTTTTCTGCTTTTTAGGGCCTCACCTGAGGCGTATGGAAGTTGCAGGCTAGGGGTCTAATCGGAGCTACAGCTGCCAGCCTACACCACAGCCACAGCAACGCAGGATCTTAGCCGAGTCTTCAACCTAAACCACAGCCCATGGCAGCGCCAGATCCCTAACTCACTGAGCGAGGCCAGGGATCAAACCCGCAATCTCATGGTTCCTAGTCAGATTCGTTTCCATTGCGCCACAATAGGAACTCTGATCTTTAATCCATTTTTGAACTAATTTTCATGCATGGTGTGAAGTAGGGTTCCAGACTCATTTAGTTTCATGAGGATAAGCATCATTTATTGAAAAAACTATTCTTTCCCCACTGAATAGGACTGACACTCTGGCTGAAAAACAATTGGCCATAAATGTATGTTTTTGTTTGTTTTTTTCTGAACTCCCACTTCTATTCCATTGGTCCATATGTTTATCCTATGCCCACACTACACTATTTTGATTACTACAGCTTTGTAGTAAGTTTTGAAACAGGAAATATGAGTCTGTTCTTCCTCAATTTGTTTTGGCTACTATAGGTTAAAAACTTTTACTATACCTTCCATCCATGTTATGAAACTGAATTCTCTCTCTGAGGTGCCCTGCAAAGTGAGCAAACAACGTCAAAATAGCTTTACCTTCATATTCTCTTCTCCCTGACTTGGTTTTACTACTTCATTTTAAAATACAAAATGATCTCTCTCTTTCTCTACATTTTGCTCTGCGATCCCCATGGACTTGTGCAATATTTCTCTGTAAAACTCAGAATCCATGTCCACATAAACATGGTAAAAGGCACCTATACTCCCTTTCTGCCAGTGTTAGACTTCCTGGGCAAGTTCCAGGACGATCCTAAAAGGCCAGAATTCCTTAGAGTCTTGTATTTCTCATAAAGAACAAATTTAGTTTGGGGACCAATTATTTCCCTGTGGGGTTAATGCTGGGAAGATTAACTCTTTCCAGAGAACAAAAAGCACACAGCAATTACAAGGTGAGCACAAGAAGAAAAACTATTTTAAAAATCAGAGGCAACACACCTTTCTGAAAAAAAAAATTATCTTTTCTATTTGAAATGAAACAGAAATAAAGTTCCAAAACTATCTACCCTTCACACATAAAATGTCATGTGGTCAAAACCCCTGCAAACTATTGCATATTTGAATTAGGTGCTTGCCAGAATATAAAGATGTAGAAATGTCTGTTTCTTTCTGTGAACTGATTTTGCAGTCAATACCCTGCATTTTTTGTTTCTGATAAATACATTTCACTGAACTAACTCTAATAAGGGTTTTCCAGAAGGCCACAGAAAAGCAGAAGGCAGCACAGATGACCTGCTATAGGGTCACAAGAAGCCTGGGCAGCTCTCTGAAATGTTTAATAGCTACATTGGAGGCAATAGAGTTAGTTCTAAGGGTCTTTGCTGCTTTAATTGGCTTTCTTAGAATGTTCCAGAAGGCTCTCAGCAGCCACACAAGAGCAAAACACAAGCCCAGGCAAACCTGCTGCTTCAACTGCTCGCTAAATCCTTCCATTTTGATAGTAGGACTTCTCCTCCATAAAAGGAAGAAACCAAATTCTGGATGCAAGGCCTGTATTTAAAGAGGCACGAACTCAGGGCAGCTGTGAACTCTTTGTCGCTTTTATCTTCCATAACAGAAAAAGCTCTCGAGAAATTCTCAGAGATGAAAATAACCTCAGATGAGGAACATCAATGGGGAGCAACTGAATGTATTCGGCTTAAGACAACAGTATGAGATTTGGCAAATCTATAAACCCATAACTACGTGGGATAATTGCATGAGACAGAAAGTAGCACAGGTTTAAGTTATAAATATATTCTTTAAATAGCAAGCCAAGTGCAAACAGCGGAAGTGAGCATGAGATAAGGGAATTTAGTATTATGACCTAATCCTTCAAAGTGAAAAAAATTTAGGCAACAATGCCATAGTTGTGACCCCAGTTGTAAGGTTAGGATTGATTTAGAAAAAAAAATGTATTTTTAGATTCTGTTTCATAGCACATCCGATAATATAGCTAACAGTGGGATCAAATTTGTTGACAAATAATGCTGGCCATGAGAAGCAGCAGGTGGTGTGATGCTAAACATGTTTGGGGTGTGTCTAATGATGGAAATATTCTGGAATAGCCAAGAGAGATCAGTAAAGGCACTGACCATGTACTGTTTCACAGCAACTTTGTAGACCTAGGGTTTGCTGTTCTGTGTCCATGGAAAGTTTCATGCCTGAATTTTTTTCTAAGATCCTCTTTTTTCCTCCCAGCTTTGACCACATCACAGCGCTTGCTTCAAGTGTGGGGACTGCCCTCAGAGCTGGGGGCTGCTCCATCTCAACATCCTCTTCCCTCCTCTGTTTCAGCCTGACCTTCACCCGTGAAATATTTCCTCAGGAGTTTCCCTGTCTTCATCCTTTTGAAAAATCACACTCCTGAAGACAAGGTCAAAAGAGCACAACCCCCTGAAAACCATTCTGCTGGGGAATGGCCTTCGACAATGGATGGCAATCACTGTGGGACCCGAAATAGCAGATTTTCTTCATCTCCACAGGGCAACATCAGCCTGAAATGGACTAACGTTATGGGAAGGTTTTAAGAATAAACCAAGAGCTTTCTAACAGCAACCACAGATCTGCTTGAACATTACACAGAGAAGATTCTCAGACTCCCCCGCAAACCACTGACATGGCAAAGGCGCCTGTGAGGTGTAGATACTGGTCTGTTCAAACACATGGAAGGTCCAAAGCCGGTGGTCCAATATAATAGCTACGCCACCTGTGGCTACTGAACACTTCAAATGTGACCAGGGTCACAGAGGAACTGAATTTTAAATTTTATTTAATTTCAGTTAATTGAAATTTTAGGTTTAAAATGGAACACGGTATACAATATTTTTCTGTTAGGCACAACTTCATTGTTTCCACTGGACTGCACTTGATTCGAACTGTTAGATCACAGAGGATGTCAGTGTCTTAGTGCCCATGTCAGCATTTGTATTATTTCTAGTCCTCATTAATAATTTTTTAAGATAGCAGTTATATGTAGAAATGATAATATTTTTGATATATTGGTTTCAATAAAATATTAAAATTAATTTCACTTCTTTCTCTTTCTCAGTGTGGCTACAAGAAAGCCTTGCTTTATATGTGTGGCTTGCATTATACTTTAATTGGATAGAGCTAGTCTATAGGACGATTGAGGTCTTTGAATACAGGAACAACAGATTTGTGGCAGACCCGGGAAGGAGAGCCGGGTTGGGACAGGGTTCCAATGCCATTATTGTTTTGGTTTTTATCCAAAGTTCATTTCTTTCAAATAACTGGGTAAACGGAAAAGGTTTAAAGTTTGCATTTTTCTTTTACTGTGTAACAATGTTTAAAATTTTCATATATTGCCAACTGGCCCTCTGCCCCTAATATAAATTCTGAAGCTAGGGAATAGAATGACTTTGTATATAATGGCCTAGGGCAGGATTGTCTGACCTGTAGCCCCACACACTTGGGAGAACTTGGAGTTACTGCAAAGGGTCCACAAACAACTTGGAGTTATTGCAAAGCGTACCAAGCAATGTCTGTAGATTGAGGAAATAATCTCTGGCTCATACTGGCAGTACAGTCTTTCAAGAGTGTAAGCATCATCATGATTAATAAAATGTATGTTCACTTGCACACGTTACTAAATTCAGAGTAGTTAAGGGGTCGTCATATATTTTCCCAAGCAAAAGACTCCAAAAGTCAGCTGCTCAACCTGAAGCCTTTGCTAGCCCATTTAGTGCCTCTGTGCAAATTAGAGCAAGGCAGTAATTTCAGCCCCAACTCAGCCCCAAGGGTGTAACCTGCACAACAGGACCCTGCAGTTCTGATATATATTGATATTCAAAAAGTTCTTCCAACATGAAAAGGCTAAAATGTATCCTGGATTGTACTGTGGACAAAAAAAAATGTTGCCTGCCGTTTCAGTAAACAATGAATGTTGCCAGGCATCAAGCCATGCTGCAGCTGCCCTAATGGTGTGCCTGAGGGAAAACAGGATACTGGCCCTAGATAGTTAAGATACTTATCAAAGAAAAAATGTCAATGAGCCCAGACTCTTGCATCTTCCCATACATATAAAAGCACTAAAATCATCTTGAGATGTCTGGCTTTTATGATTAGCAGTAATCTTTTGATGTTTGATTACATGAGTCGTTTGTTGATTTGTTTGTGTTCCTCCTTTGGCAAAAACTCCTGTCTGTCCTGGCTCCCCCATACCTCCTCAGAGCAGCTTCTCGGAGCTGTCTGATAGGCTGTCTCCCGGGAGTCAGTCCTCAGTAAGGTTCTCAAAACATAACTCTCAGCTTTTAGGTTGTATGTATTTCTGTGGTTGCTGTTCTTGCTGTGTTTTAGTCTATGATACCTAGGAACTATCAAGTAAGAAATGGACATTCCACCTCCCAGAAGCCTTGCCTTTGGCTTTGCCTTTGGCTTGGACCAGTGTCCCTGCTCTAGACCTGGAGGCAGGTGAGGTATACGGAGGTCTCAGGACTGGGTAGGCTCCCTGCTGGCCCTCACATCATCTGTCCCCATGGAGACGGGACAGTTCCCTACGGTTCCACTGCCCAAAAGGCTCTGGAATGAGCAAAGTTGGAAAGAAGTTGGAATCAAGATCCTGTGACTTTTAACCTAGGAAGTCATAGTGGAGTGAAAAACAACCTATTTCTTCAAAATGTGTTCAAAATTATTTAGGAGTTTGCATCGTGGCACAGCAGAAATGAATCCAGCTAGGAACCATGAGGGTGAGGGTTCGATCCCTGGCCTCTCTCAGTGACTTAAGGATCCGGTGTTGCCATGAGCTGTGCTTGTAGGGTCGCAGACAAGGCTCGGATCTGATGTTGCTGTGGTTGTGGTGTAGGCCAGCAGTTATAGCTCTGATTCAACCCTCGGCCTGGGAACCTCCATATGCCATGGGTGCAGCCCTAAAAAAACAAATAATAATAATAATAATAATAATAATTATTATTATTATTATTATTATTATTATTATTATTAAAAACAGGGCTTCTCCTTCTTGGCACCCCGATCTGCTGATAATTCTTTGTCATGGGGCTATCCTGTGCATTGTAGGATGTTTAGCAGAATCTCTGGCCTGTACCCACCAGATTACCAATAGCACTCCCCTTCCAGCTGTGACCATCAAAAATGTCTCCAGAAAATGCCAAAGGTCCTTTAAAGGGTAAAATTGCCCCGTTTGAGAAACACTGATTGAGAATATCAAAACGTTTGTGGCATTAGCTTCTTTTCATAATTTACATATTGGAGCTGCAAGTATATGGACTTCAGAAATCTGACATACCTGGATTCAAATCGTGCCCCACACATGACTAGCTGTGTGACCTGGGGCAAGTTACTTCACGTCTCTGCTCCTCAATTTCCTCACCTGTGAAATAGAGCAATAACTGGATTGCCCTCATATAATTGTTGTGAGGACTAACAAGACAAAGCTCTTCGTAGGTGACGATAAATATCAGCTAGGACACTCCAACCCCCCTTTTTATTGCTCTGATACCAGATATTTGTGGATTTACTCTAATATCAAGGCTGCCTCTGTTCTCTGTTAGTGTGGCAGCTAAGAACCTCCCAAGTACCAAGGTTCAAACCCCAGGTGCAGTCTGGAATGAATTGCTAAACCTCTGAAACCGCAGTTTTTCATCTATTTCTAAAGAAGGAGAGAGAGATCATGAGAGACCCTCTCTTGCACGGCTGTTAAAGGAATGAAATGACAACACTCAGAGGCTAAGTTTATTAAGCATTATTAGGTGCTGCAAGGCTGCATGTGAATGCAGAGAAAAGCAAAGGGAGAAGTTTTATAAAATTCCTACAAGATCATAGTTTTTCTTAACTTTCCTCTGCCACTGCTGCCTGACCCCACCCTGAGGAAATTTGCTGGAACCCCAAAGCTCTCACATCTCATTTTGTGAACGCCTAAGGGGATCACACCAGTTCCTACTGGCTACCTCTTGGCGAATCCTCTTCCTGCTACTGGAGGTCCCCCTCAGTCTCCCTGGGCTGCACTGTTCCTGGGTGTCTCCCCATGCACCCCACCCCCCACCCGCGGCTGATGATTCCCAAGCTCTTACTGTGGTGAAGCCAGGCTTTTCTTCATGCCACAATCATGCTGAAGTGGAGGCAATGCCCACCCCTCGTGAGGAATGCAGTCTGCGATTTGGCCACAGATATTCTGCTGAGCCTCAGTTTCCCCACTTGCAAAATGGGGCCGTTCAAGCATCCCTTCCTCCTGGAAACCTCGCCTCCCTCAGGACCTAGGTGCTCCTCATTCTTGCAGCGCTGGGTACTTATCCCTGTAATTCCTTCCACCTCCCTTTAAAACAAACCCATTTCTTTTTCTAAACCATGAACTCCCTCAGGTCAAGGACTATGTCCTATTCATAGTTATATCCCATAAGGTAATTCCTGCCACAAGGCAAATCCTCAATAAACTTTTGTTGAATGAATGAGTGGGAGAGAGACGGGCAGATGATCCCGTTCAGAGCTCAAGAGGGACGGGCTGGGGTTTCTTCCCTTTCTACCCTTCTCTTGCCTTCACTTCCCAGATACTTGCTGGGAATATACCTTTTGTAAGATGAAGTGGAGACTGACACTCGGTTAGCATCATAATGCATGGCTGCTGTGCTGTGAAAAGCAGTAACATTTGCAAGATAAATGTGATTTGAGCTGGGGAGTTTGGTTTCTCTGGAGAAAAATCTCAAGAATCTGCTGCTACCCCTTCATACAGAAAGCACCTGGCAGAGGGCCTTGGGACGGGCGTTCCGAGGGCAAAGGGGGCTGTGGGTGAGAAGGGAAATCCCAGTTCACCTCCAGGGTGGCCTCCACTGTTACAGGAGGTGCCCTGATGGGAGAGGAGGCAAGGCTCTTGCCATCTTCTGGGCTCTGTCAGTCTTCATAAGCACCTAAGACTTTCTTTCTGGAAATCACTATACCTGGAGCCTCTCACCCTCACTCCCAACAAAACGACTCAGCCTAAGTAAGAGATTACATTAAGAAAACAAAGTCAATACTGTGGTTTACCTGCTGTCCAGGTGTCCTTTCGGATTATCTGTAGAGTGAAGGTTTGATTGACACTCTCCAATCCAGCCACGGATCCTGCCCTGTTAGCACAGTTTACAGCCAGGTCAAAACTCAAATGACTGGATCCCTGTCTC
This sequence comes from Catagonus wagneri, assembly GCA_004024745.2. NCBI lineage: Eukaryota > Metazoa > Chordata > Mammalia > Artiodactyla > Tayassuidae > Catagonus > Catagonus wagneri. The sequence continues at coordinate 17,772,054 of PVHT021183518.1, read as the reverse complement.
CTCCCAACTTGCAAAAACGAGAAGGTTTTTAACTGTGAGTCAACTAGAGGGACTATAGCATCATGGTCAGGTTGGTTCACAGCAAGGACAGCAGAGTAAGAAACAGATCCTAACATGAACCCTGCCAATAATTTGCAGTGTGTCCTTCTTTAAATCACAGCTTTCCCAGACTTCAATTTTCCGAGGTATTCAATGGAATTGTTACTAGTAGTTATACTGAGTCCACAGGCATGTTATATAGAGATAAAATGAGCCATTAGACTCAAAAACACATAAAGGGCGTTCCCGTTGCAGTGCAGCAGAAACGAACCCAACTAGTATCCATGAGGATGTGGATTTGATCCCTGGCCTTGATCAATGGGTCAGGGATCTGGCCTTGCTGTGAGTTGTGGTGTCGGTTGGAGACATGTCTCAGATCCTGGGTTGTTGTGGCTGTGGTGAAGGCTGGCAGCTAAAGCTCCAACTCGCCCCCTAGCCTGGGAACTTCCATTTGTCTTGGGTGTGTCCCTAAAAAGCAAAAAAATAAATAAATAATAAAAAAAATCGAAATAGTTAGGCACTGTGCACATTTGAGATAGTTTTGCTACCAATTTGTTAAATAACCAAGGTGTGAAGGTTGTGATCCATTCAATGGACTGCACATTAAGCGGTTGTGGAGTGGTGGTGGAAATCCAAGGGGGTGGACAAGAGGAAAGAATATGGAGAGGAGAAAGATACGGTCCCTGGCCTCGAGGACCGCCCCCTCCCCCTGCCCATGTCCCCAGGAGAGATAAAAATCTCACAGCAGTAAGTCACAGATGCAATGTGATAAACACCAAAGAAAACAAAGTATTTCTGAGAAGGGCAGCTTTCTTCTCACCTTGCAGGTCAGTCATGCACAACCAGCAAACCCTGACCCCTCAGGAAGCCAGAGGAGGTCCCTGGATGGGGGTGGCGAACTCTATTTTCTACAGTTTTTTCTTGTGATGTAAATCGAATCCAAATTTAGACCAGTTGAGCAAGACATTTTTGCAGCTGTTTGGACATTACGGCCAGAAGGTCTAATTCAAAAAATAAAAAGAAATTTAAAGAACCCGTTTGTCAAGCAGAGGTGAAAGTCAGCAGCAGCAAGCCCATCACAGACACACAGGATCCTACCCACGTAACTTCCAGTGACAATTTTCCAGGCTGGACCCAAACATGCACCTGCATAAAGAGAAAGAGAATGCATGCAAGAGCTCAGCACTGAAGGGAACAAAGAAAGGCCGTTTGGGAGAAGGGCAGCTGCTGCTTTCAAAACAGCTTCCTTTGAGCCCCGGGAAGATGGCTCATCTGTTCTACTGACTCGGCCTCAAGAGCATACACAGACCTTGGGACTAACCCAGGACGTCAGTGGAGAACCATCAAGTGAGAGGAGGAAAAGCCTCCCCGTTATCTTGCTACTCATCCTTGTCACATCAGACTTTTCAGATATGGGGCTTCTGACCACTTCCAGCTGATTGAAAAGATGACTCTATCTGGGTCAGGAACTCCATTCCCTAAGTTTCTCCCTGAATTTTCCTTTGCTTGGTTTCACTTTTTAATTTTGATCTAGTCTCCAAAGGCTGCCCTAAACCATGCTCCCTGTCGGGTCTGCTCAGGACTATCTATGGATGGAAGCCTTAACCCATCCCTTGATTGTCCGTCAAACAAGCGATGAGCCTCGACCAATACATCATAAATGTCAACTGTGGGAATTTCATAAAGCTGAACACACAGGAGACCCAGCTGCGGCACAATAAGGCTGGCAATGTCTTCGCAAGCAAGGTGATCCCTGGCCAGGCACAGTGGGATCCAGCATGGCCATAGCTTCGGTGTAGGTTGCAGCTTCAGCTCAGATCTGATCTCTGGCCCAGGAACCCCACATGCCATGAGGCAGTCAAAAAACACCGAAACAATAAAACAAAACAAAACAAAAAAAACACTCTGAACACATATATAGTCCTTTCCAGCATTCCTTCAGCTATTTTAAGGAAACACTCTTTTGTTCTAAAGCAGTGTATCAGCTGGAACTCTGCCTTCCGCATAGCTTTAAAAGCATGTCCCTTGGGCCTGTGACTCTCTTCCTCACTCTCTGGTATACTGCCTATTCCACAAAGCTTGCTTCTAGGATGAAGTCTAGAAAACTGATGGTAGTGATGGAAAGAAAAAGTCTTAATGTTTGTTCTATTAGTTCTATTGTTCTACAGCTGCTGTAACAAGTTATCACAAAATTGGTGGCTGAAAGGTCAGAATCTAAAACTGATTCATTGGGCCACAATCAAGGTGTCAGCAGGGCTGATCTAGCAGAGAATCCTCTTTGCTGCCTTTACCAGTTTCTAGAGTTGTGTTCTTTGGCTTGTGATCCCTGTTCCATCTTCAAAGCCAGCAGCATAGCATCACAGTTCAATGTCATATTTCCTTCTTCTACTGAGTCAAATCTCCCTCTGTTTACCTCTTATATGAACATTTATGTTTGCATTTAGATACCACCCAGAGAATCCAGGATCATCTCCTCATCTCAATATTCCTTTTTTTTTTTTTTTAATGCACCCACATCATGTGGAAGTCCTGAAGTCAGGGATCAAACCCATGCCAAGGCGGTGACCTGAGCCATAACAGTGACAATGCTGCATCTGCCACTTGCTGAGCTACCAATATTCTTAGTTTAATCATATCTGCAAATAGTATCTCTTTGACACACACACAAGGTAACATTGATAAATTTCAGGGATTAGGACCTAGATACCTTTGGGGGCCACTCTTCAGCCTCGCACACTGACAAATGTATCTGCCTTCCACTGTGGATCTGAAATGCTCTTCAAGAAAGGCGCTGTGCCCCTGGTTTCCTGCTATGTATTATGGATCCGGGATAACCCACTATCGTTTCACTGAGAAAAAAAGGAATAAAAATCTAAGCTCAGGGTCTCTTCCAAGCTCACTGGTTATTGGCAGAATTCAGTTCCTTGTGGCTGCAGAACTGCTTGTAAGTTGCTTCTCTGAGGCCAGTAGGAGAACCTCTCTTATCAGGAAAAGTTCAGTCCCTTTTTTAAGGGATTTGACCTAATCAAGTCAGGCCCATCAGGGGCAACCTCTTTTGGTTAACATATAGTCAACTGATTAGGAACTATAATTACATCTTCCAAATGCCTTTACCATATAACATAACCTGATCACAGGAGTAAAATCCTTAGTATTAACGGGCCCCACCACAGGGAGAGGGGAAGATAGAGGAGTGGGAAATCTTAGTATTCTTAGAACTCTTCCTACCATGGTGGACTGAATGTGGTTAGATTCTGTGGGCCTTACTGTCTTTATGGTGAGAGGAAGGTCAGAGTATGACCCTCAAAAGCTCAGGGCCCAGGGCAGAGGCCCTTCACCCCTGAGAGAGTCTCTGTGCAACCCCTGCAATAGTTTAGGAGTAGAATCATGTCAACATCCCCTTCAGGTAGCCCAGATACCAATGCTTCATTTGTTTCCCTGCCAATATTTCTTGCCTCCCTCTAACCTTAGTAGTCCTTATGAACAGATAGGGTTTTCACAGCTGCATTGAATCCATATTTTGTAATTCTGGAGTTAACAACAGTTGGTTGCTTTTAGCCTAACAAATTATCAGTGAACACCAGAAAGCTCCAATTCCCTTTCTATGAGGAGCTCCTTGTTTACATCACTGTGTATTCCTAGAGATGACTGCAGGATCAGCCTTTGAACATCATTCTGATTCAAGGCGTGGGAATATTGCTATACATGCCAGGAGATTCTAATGCAAAATGACTGATTTATTAAACAAGCTAAAGGAAAGGTGTACATGCAAGTGAGTTTTGGCCTTGACTTATAGTATCCTTAGGAGAACATACTCCTCGTACTAATGAGATTGCCATTGCACAAATCATTTTTTGGAATTCCTCTTTGGGAATACTCTTCAAAAGCCTTGGCATAGTCTATTTAATTACTCTGTGGTGGTAAATCTTCAACTCTCGATAGTGAATTTAATTTGGGGGAATAATCATGTCATTTAGATACAAAGGTCATAATCGATTGATTTGCAGGCAATATTGCTGAATTATGAAAAGAGGGTACATTTAAGTTCTTTTCCCAAGTTGCTTAAAACGTTTGTAAAAGTACTCCTGGAGTTCCTGTCGTGGCTCAGTGGTTAACGAATCCGACTAGGAACCATGAGATTGCGGGTTCGATCCCTGGCCTTGCTCAGTGGATTAAGGATCTGGCGTTGCCATGACCTGTGGTGTAGGTCGCAGACATGGCTCAGATTCCAAGTTGCTGTGGCTGTGGTGAAGGCCAGCAGCTACAGCTCCTGTTAGACTCCTATGCCGCGGGAGAGGCCCTAGATAAGGCAAAAAGACACACACACAAAAAAAAGTACTCCCAAAGTAGCGGGTATAGACCAAATTATTGTGACTAAGATCATAGCCTACCGAAATGACTACTACCTTGAAGAATAATATAACAATTAGTGCTTTATAGGTTATAAAGGGTGCTGTCACACATCTATCTATGAAATAGAAAGTAGAAATATATTTTATGACTAATGGCCATTAAATTAAAGTAATTGAGGTGAACAGAACGTGCTTCCACAAGATCTCACAGCTGGTAAATAACAGAGTCATCAAGCTCAAGTCTTCAAACTCCAAATTCAGGGATCTTACCATGAGACCAGGAAGGGCAGTTATACACACTGGTGTTTCCACTCTCCTCAACCAGGTTCATGGCAGTCATTGCTAGTAGATCTGGCAAGGTACTATTTCCTACTGAGCTAAATTCAACCTCAGAATCCCCAGCACAGCTCTTTAGAGAGCCAAACCAATGATGTTGGGATACCCAACTTATTTGTCCTGTTGCATTATACCATGCTGAACAGGACAGCACTCATCGGAATATACAATTTCTGGTACATTTGTTTAAATATTAGAGCCTTCCTGAATAGACATTTCTCCAAAGAAGATATGCAGATGGCCAACAAGCACATGAAAAAATGCTCAACATCCCTAATTATTAGAGAAATGCAAATCAAAACTACTATGAGGTACCACCTCACATCAGTCAGAATGGCCATCATTAACAAGTTAATAAATGATAAATGCTGGAGAGGGTGTGGAGAAAAGGGTACCCTTCTTCACTGTTGGTGTATGTAAATTGGTACAACCAACCAATGTACACTGTGGAAAACAGTATGGAAGTACCTTAGAAAACTGAATATAGAACTACCGTATGACCCAGCAATCCCACTCTTGGGCATATATCAGGACAAAACTTTCCTTGAAAAAAGATACATGCACCCATATGTTCATTTCAGCACTATTCACAATAGCCAAGACATGGAAACAACATAAATATCCATCAACAGATGAATGGACTAAGATGTGGTATATATATACACAAAGGAATACTACTCAGACATAAAAAAGAACAAAACAATGCCATTTGCAGCAACATGGATGGAACTAGAAACTCTCATACTAAGTGAAGTAAAGCAGAAAGAGAAGGACAAATGCCATATGATTTCACTTATATCTGGAATCTAATATACGGCACAAATGAACCTTTCCACAGAAAAGAAGCTCATAGACTTGAGAACAGACTTGAGAACAGCCAAGCGGAGCGGAGGTAGTGGGATGGACTGGGAACCTGTGGTTAATAGATGCAGACTATTGCATTTGGAGTGGATAAGCAGTGAGATCCTGCTGTACAGCACAGGGAACTACATCTAGTCACTTATGGTGCAACATGATGGAGGATAATGTGAGAAAAAGAACATACATACATGTGTGACTGGGTCACTTTGCTATACAGTAGAAATTGACAGAACACTTTAAACCAATTATAATGGAAAAAACAAAAATCATTTAAAAAATAAAAATAAATAAAAACAAAAATTAGAGTCCTTACTCTTTCTTTTATATATATATATTTTCTCTATTTAGGACCACACCCACAGCATATGGAGGTTCCCAGGCTAGGGGTCCCATCAGAGCTGTAGCCACCAGCCTACGCCAGAGCCACAGCAACGCGGGATCTGAGCCACATCTGTGACCTACACTGCAGCTCTCAGCAACCCACTGAGTGAGGCCAGGGATCGAACCCACATCCTCATGGATACTAGTTGAATTCTTAACCTACTGAGCCACAATGGGAACTCCCAGACTAGTTTGTTTTCCATATCTGTGTGTTTGTTATTGTTTTGTACATAAATTCAATTCTATTATTTTTTAGATTCTACATATAAGTGATATCATACAGTGTTTATCTTCCTCTGTCTGACTTATTTACTGAGCATAATTTCTCTAGGTCCATCGTGTTGCTGCAAATGGCAGAATTTCACTCTTTTTATGGCTAATATTTCATTGAGTGTGTGTATGTGTATAAATGCCACATCTTTATCAATTCTTCTACCAATGGACGTTTAGTTTGCTTCAATATTTTGGTGATTTTAAATAGTGCTGCTATGAACATTTAGGTGCATACGTCTTTTTGAATTAATGTTTTTGTTTTTTTCTGGATATATATGCTTTTTTTGGGGGGGAGCACACCAGCAGCATATTGAAGTTCCCAGGCTAAAGGTCAAGTCAGAGCTGCAGCTGCCAGCCTATACCATAGTCATAGCAAGGCCAGATCTGAGCTGTGTCTGTGACCTACACCACAGCTCACAGCAATCCTTGAAACTTAACCCACTGAGCGAGGCCAGGGATCAAACCTGAAACCTCATGGATGCTAGTCAGATTCGTTCATTCTGTGCTACAACAGGAACTCCATAGTTTAGTTTTTTGAGGAACCTTTATACTGTTTCCACAGTAGCTATACCAATTCACATTCCCACCAACAGTGTACAAGGATTCCGCTTTCTCCACAAGCTCTCCAATGTTTGTTATTTGTAGACTTTTTGATGATAGCCATTCTGACAGGTGTGAGCTGATATCTCCCGTTGTTTTGATTTGTATTTCTCTAATAATTAGCGATGTTGAGCATCTTTTATATACCTGTTAGCCACCTGTCTGTCTTCTTCGAAAGCAGAATGTCCGTTCAGGTCTTCTGTTCATTTTCTGATTGGGTTGACAATATGTGACTTTTCACTGGAGTATTTACACCGTTTACAGTAATTATCCATATGGTTGGGTATAAATCCATCTGTTTGCTGTTTGGTTTTGTTTTGTTGTTTTTTGTCCCATATTCTCTGTTTTCATTTACTTTTTTGCATCCTTTTGGTTATTGCTGCTATCTTACTAGCCCGATTATTTTATTTTTGTTAAAGTGTAAATTTTTATAATAGTTTTGATTTCTAGAATAGTTGCAAAAAAATGCAGAGTTCTTATATACCTGGTTCCCAGTCATCCTTATTGTTAGCATCTTACATTCTATGCTACGTTTTTCACCACTAATGAACAAATACTGATACGTTATTATTATTATTTATGGATCACCGTTTATTGAAATTTCCTTTTTACCTAATCTCTCCTTTTTGTTCCAGGATCCAAACCAGGATACCACATTACATTTAGTTGTCATATTTTCCTGGCCTTGGCTGTGACAATTTCTCAGACTTTCCTTGTTTGGGGTGACCTTGACAGTTTTTAGGAGTACTGGTTGCGTATTTTATAGAATGTCCTTTAGTTTGGGCTTACTGAGGTTTTTCTCATGGCTAGACTGAGGATATGGGTTTCTGACGGAAGACCAGAAAGAGGGAGAAAGCACCATTCTCATGCCATCATATCAAAAACACATACTTTGAAAGTGACATCCCCTTGATGTTAACCTTCATCATTTGGCTGAGGCAGCATTTGTCAAGTTTCTACACCATAAAGTTCCTCTTTTCAGAGTTCCCACTGTGGCACAGTGAGTTAAGAATCTGACTGCAGTGGCTTGGGCCACTGCAGAGGTATAGGTTCACTCCCCAGTCTGGCACCGTGGGTTAAAGGACCTGGCATTGACACAGCTGCAGGGTGGGTCGCAGCTGTGACTCAGATTCGAACCCTGGCCCAGGAACTTCCATATGCTGCAATTGTGGCCACAAAAATAAAAAGTTCCTTTGTTCTTCCCACTTTCCATCTAGACTCTTTGGAAGGAAGTCATTATATTCACCCTACACTTAAAGGTAAGGAGTTATGTTCTGTCTCATTAAGGGAGGAGTATTATGTAATTTATTTGGAATTCTTCTGTAAGGGAAAGTTCTCCCTTCTTCCTCATTTATTTATTTATTCAATCATTTACTTATTTTAGTATGAATTCAAAGATATTCATTTACATTTTAGGTTACAATCTAGTACTGTGTTATTTATTTTATTGCTCAAATTTGTTCCATCTTTGATTCTTGGAGCCTTTTCAACTTTTCCTTTCACATATTCCTCTTGATAGATTGATGACAGATGACAGATTATAGATAGATAGATAAATAGATAGATAGATAGATAGATAGATAGATAAATAGGCAGACATGTAGATAGATGTATACTTCAGCTTTTCCTTACTTTCTGGTCTCTAGGCTTTTCTTCTATGCTACCTGTCCAGATCTAGAATCAGCCATTTCCCCAGGGAGCCCTTGTTCCTTTTCTTGGGGTAGGGTTTCAGAAACCAAGATCTTCATGCAAGTTGGGCTTGTTATTGGATGTTGCTACTTCTAACCTCTCTCAACTGACAGAGCAAGGAAATATATTCTGTATTTATCTTAACCTGTGTAGCTACACATAGCTGTAAAATTTCTCTGTGTAACCATCTGTACCTATAATAAGGTAAACTTGCATTCATACTGAGGTCTTCAACTCTAATCCAATACCACATGGATCATTCTAACCTTCCCACACTTAAGAGCAACTCCTTTTAAAATGTTATTTCCCGCCCTGGTCACTTTCTCCCTCTTCCCCCTAAATCATCCTACTTAGAAATGTTTCACCTTAGCATTTATAAGACCATACCGAGCCAATATTACACATTTGCTCAATATCGCTGTAGCTCTGGAGAAGGTTTAAATGTTTAAAATACGGAAGATCTACACCAAAGCATCAGACAACGGCCGTTTTGACTTTGGCTCTTCTACTTGTCTGTTAATTGAGTCTTTAAAGGCACATTTAACTGCTCAGTGCCTCAAGTTCCAAACCCATAGAAGGGGCCCAATACTTGACTTGTTCTCTTACTAGTTTGTTGTGGGAACCAAATATATCATGGGGGTAAAAATAACTTTGTAAAATAAAAAGCTTTGGTCATTGGGAGCCTCTTCAGTTGGCTCCTGTGTCCCGTTGACATACCCTCATATCTCTCCCTCTCTCTCTCTCTCTCTCTTTTTAAAGCACTTCCTTACTTTCTGGTACTACAGGCCTCCCTACTAAGTAATCTGCCCATCTCTAGAATCAGCCATTTCTCCAAGAAGAAATGAGAATTAGATATGGACTCATAGTGACTTTGCCCAAGCTCCTAACACCATGCCTTACATCACAAGAAAGGTACAAATACTATCTCATCTAATCCTTAAAATGGGATACCTTTTATTATCCCCATCTTACAAATAAGGAGACTGGGACTTGCAGAAATTGAGAACTGAACAACGGTAGTAAGGACAATAAATAGCACTGAGGGCTTACTGTGGGCCTGGCACTGTTCTAAGTGCATTATAGTTATTAATTCATTTAATTTTCACAACCTGATGAAGAAATTTTCTATCATCCCCACTTTACAAAAGAGGAAACTAAAGCACAAAAAGGATTCCATAGCTGGTCAATGACAGACCTCAGCATTGGAACCCAGGTCTCTCTTTTTTTTCCCCCCAAGTATCTCTTATGTAGTAAATTAAACTGCCTTTACAATACTCACTTTTTTTTTTTTTTTAAATGGCCTCACCCAGGTCATATGGAAATTCTGGGGACAGGGATCAAATCTAAGCTGCAGTTGTGACCTACACCACAGATCTGGCAATGCTGGCTCCTTTAACCCACTGCAATGGGGTAGGTATTGAACCTGTGTTTCTGTAGCAAACTGAGATGCTGCATTTGGATTCTTAAACCACTGTACTACAGTGGGAACTGCAAGTACTCACTCCCTTTTTTTTTTTTTAGGGCTGTTCCCAGGCTAGGGCTTGAATTGGAGCTACAGCTGCTGGCCACAGCCACAGCCAGAGCCACAGCCACACCAGATCCAAGCTGCATCTGCGACCTACACTGCAGCTCACGGCAATGCTGGATCCTTAACCCAATGAGTGGGGCAAGGGATTGAACTTGCATCCTCATGGATACTAGTCAGGTTCATTACCACTGAGCCACAATAGGAACTCTCTCACTCTTTTGAATTAATATTTATATTTATTGAGAACCAGCTATGTGCTGTTCTTCAGACTAAGCGCTGCTGACAAAACTCCTGTCCTTGTGATGCCTGTGTTATACGATTATAAGGCAATATTACTGTATTTGACCTGAACCGCTGCAGCTGAATTCCTTTTTTTCTTCTTTCCTTTTTTTTTATGGCTGCACCTGTGGCATATGGAAGTTCCTGGTCTAGCGGCTAAATCAGAGCTGCAGCTGAGGCCTATGACTGTTGAATCGCAGTCACAGCAACACTGGATCTAAGCCCCATCTTCAGACTACACTGAAGCTTATGGCAACACTGGATCCTTAGCCCGCTGAGCAAGGCCAGGGATCGGACCCTCATCCTCACAGACATTATCAGGTTTTTAACTCACTGAGCCAGTGTGAACTTCCGCAATTGGATTCTTAACCTACTGTGCCGCAGTGTGAACTCCTATGCCTCAGTCTGTTAAACCTCAGTTGTAGTCAGCGGCAGCTGGTTCCATACCTCTGCATCAAGAAGAGTCAGCAGGAGTTCCCGCTGTGGTACAACAGGGTCAGCACTGTCTCTGGAGCTCTGGAATGTAGGTTTGATCCCAGCCCTGGCACAACGGGTTAAGGATCGGCATTGCCATAGCTGAGGCATAGGTCACAACTGTAGCTCAGATCTGATCACTAGCCCAGGAACTCCATATGCGTCAGGGTGGCCAAAAAAGGAAAAATAATAAAAATAAAATTAAAATAGTGCCTTTGAAAAAAAGAATCAGCACAGGGAACTATATTCAGTGTTTTGTAATAACCTACAAAGGAAAAGAATTGTGAAAAAAGAATATATATATATATAGTACAGATATAAAATATAAAAAAGAATATATATTACATAACCGTATGAATACATATAAGAATATATATATAACTGAATCACCTTGCTGTATACCTAACCGTAACACAATATTATAAATCAACTATACTTCAAAAGAAAATGAGTTCCCTCATGGCTCAGCGGAAACGAATCTGACTAGCATCCGTGACAACACAGATTCCATCCCTGGCCTTGTTCAGTGGGTTAAGGATCCAGTGTTGCTGTGAGCTGTGATGTATGTTGCAGATGCAGCTTGGAGCCTGCATTGCTGTGGCTGTGGCTGTGCTTTGCCATTTTCCTTTCAACCCCTAGCCTGAGAACCTCTGCATGCTGCGGGTTCAGCCCTAAAAGGATTTAAAAGAAAAAAAAAGAAAGAAGAAGAATAAAAGAAAGAGTCAGTTCTTGGGACTCTCTAGTGAATATGTACTTGTCCAGCCAAAACTGAGGCTAAATACACCGTAAGAACTGTTGTGCTCGCAGCTGCTACAGATGAAGCCAACACTGGGAAGAGGATGAATCCAGAGAGCCACAGAGAAGTGGAGCCAGCACCCTGGTGACGCTTGGGTGGACCATGCCTACTTTAGGACTTGTTATGCAAAATAATGAATCCCCTCACGGTTCAAGCCATCCTGAATCAGGTCTGAGACTTCTGGAAGCTAAAAGCACCCTCACCAATACAGCATCCCAAAGCCTCTTTGTTACTGAGAACATGTACGCCTGGGAAACTTTGCTATAAACCATCCCATTTCCCAGAGGTACTAGCCAAAGAATTCTTCCCCAAACCAATGAAATTCTCAGTCTTTGTTGGTCAGATGCCCTCTGTCTACCCTCTTCTTTTCCTTCGCTTTATCCCCTTAGACAACTACTCAAAGACACTTGGTACATTGAAATCACTCTAGCAATATCAAAAGCTACGTGATGCTGATTGAAGACACTTGAAGAGAAACAATGCTTTGAACTAACGCATGTTTCCTAGTGTTATTGAATAACAGAAAAATCGGACCCACTTAGCCATATACCCCCACCGTGTAAATCGCCGTCTGGCTGCTTTGGGAGTGCCAAAGTGCTTTGGGGGGCCTTCTGAGCACTTCTTTCCTTTCCATTCCTTTCCTTGATTGCTTTCAAAAGAACCGAAAACAAACAAGGCATGTTAATTACAAAGGGCTATTCATTATTTTGTTCAAAGCCTCAAGCTCGAAAGAATCAGAACAATCTATTTTCTGAATTCACTTACCACAGTTTCCGAACCAGCTAACGTAGGGACAATCTTTAGTACTTGTCAAAAATGTTCTTCACTACATGAAGCAATGTCATAAGACCGTCCTGTGGGTTGAATGCCAACAATTAAGTCTTTTTCAAAAGATGTGCAGATAAAATTGCTTGGGAGTTGAGAAGCAGCTTTATTCTAGGAAGCCCAGTCAATGCCAAAATATAATGTTAACATTTTCCTTGCCTACCCCCTGCTTTGTCAGTTCTGTAAATGGTATATATTCATTTTTGTCCTAGTAGATCCAGCAAAGTATAGAGAATAAAACAAATATCCACATAGCCATTAGTGATCTAACAAATACTAATATTTTGCTATAGTTCTGTCACAACCAATTATAATGATGGCTATCTCCACTTGACTCAAGAAATAAATTAAAGTAAACAGAGAGTCCCATTTCCACTTTTCTCCTTGAGGGACATTTATGATGAAACCTTTCAATTCTAAGCCTTTTGCAACTATGATTTCAACCCCGTCAAGAGACATGGGTTTAGGAATAGAGCATAAATATTCCAAAAGGAACTTTAACAGGGCTTCGCTGCTACCTGGAGATGGGCTATGACTGGTGAGGGATTCTGCAGGGGAGATTAATATGGGACTTTTAGGAGAGATAAACATCCTGTGAAGACCCAAGTGACTAGATCTGATGATCCAGAGCTGTGGATAAACAAAGTCTAAAGTTACTTAGGTCTGGGGTTTCCCTGTGGCACTGTGGGTTAAGGACCTGGTGTCACTGCAGCAGCTTAGGTCTCTGCTGTGGCGCAGGTTCAGTCCCTGGCCCAGGAATTTCCACATGCCATATATGCAGCTAAAAAAAGAAAGTTTCTCAGGTCTATGCTTTGCTGATTTCCTTTAAAACATACATATTCCCAGATTTCATTTTATAAGCTGTTTTTTCTTTTCTTTTTCTTTTTTTTGCCATGCCTGCAGCATATATAAGTTTCCAGCCAGGGATGAATCCCATGCCACAGCCCAGATCCTTAACCCTCTGAGTCACAAGGGAACTTGAGTATCTTCATTTCTAAATAATTTCTATACACAATTTGAATCACCAAAGTGTGATAACTGAACTCCTATTTCTCTATTTAGTTAACACACATATCACATCAAACTGTTGTAGGTCTCAAATGACTTTCCTTTCTTCCTTATATAAACATAATAAAGTTCCCCTCAGCTCCCATGCCAGCCATATAGTCCTGCTGAAATATCTTTTCAGAGCATTTACAGATTTTTGTAGCTTTTCCCTGGTTTACAAGCATCCTAGAATAAAAGCAGAGTTAAAAGGGTTCAGCACAATAAGCTGACAATATAGACATTCCTATGAGAATGTGTCTTAGTAATAGCCTATGTTCCTAGGCAGAAAGAAAGCAAACAAACAACTGCTTATTGATCTCACTTTAAAGCAAAATCACGTCATTTTCCCTTTTTACACTAAAGTACTGTACTTTGGAAGAGCTTAAAAAATTAGAAATCAAGTTCTGGAAATAGTAGTGATGGTTATACAATATTGTGAGGGTATTTAATTGTACTCTTAAAATTATTAAAATGGTCAATGTTATGTTTTATAATTTTTAAACTAGAAATTAAAAAATATTTAAATAATAAGTTGAAAAATAGGTCAAATGAAATTGTAAAAAAAAATAACTTTTTATCATGACTTTTGGGCAAACAGAAAAACTTTATTTTTTAATTTCTATTTTATTTTTTGTCTTTTTAGGGCCTCACACGCAGCATATGGAAGTTCCCAGCCTAGGAGTCAAATCAGAGCTACAGCTGCCAGCCTATACCACAGCCACAGCAATGCCAGATCAGAGCTGTGTCTGTGACCTACATCACAGCTCATAGCAATGCCAGATCCTTTAACCCACTCAGCGAGGCCAGGGATTGAACCCAGTCCTCATGGATACTAGCCAGGTTCGTTACAAATGAGCCACAATGGGAACTCCCAGAAAGACTTTGTTGATAAAGATGCAAATCTAGGTAGAATTTACAAGTAACACATGTCATTCTATTTCTCAGACACTCTATGGATTGAGGTCCACTCATGCTTTTTGCTTCCTAAACCAGAAAAAGAACAGGATATCTGATGATTAAAACCACAAGGGATTCAAAATTTAAAATACGGTTTTACTCTGCTTCTGGACCAGAACCTCTCTTCTGTTTTCTCCTGTCCAGACTCTCCAGTCACAGTCATCTGGTCACCCAAGTCCACATGGCATTATTTGATATTTTACAAAATGCAAATTTAATTTGTGTTAGGTCATACTTATTTACTTTTATATGCTTTTTTACTTTGATGGGCTTGATGTATATTGCATAGATCAGGTTACTGTGAAAAAGCCCTAACAAAGCTGTATACGAATTTTGCTAAACATTCAGCATCTGCTTCCCCAAATCCACTAGTAAAAGACTCAAAAAAAGGTAATAAAAAGGTTATCCAGTTCATTTTATCATAGTGACCTGTCACCTGGGAAATGTATGCCTTATGTGACCCCGAAATATCTGACCACAACCAAAAACACGTCATTAGCATTTCTCCCTGACATGGCCTTAGTTTACAACCAGCCAGTATATGATGAACGGTTATGCTCCTTTTCCACATAAGTTATTTTTCCAATCAAATATTGTTCCCAGCTGTTCTGACCCAGATGTGTTGGCAGCCCAAGCTATGAGGACCATTTCACAGGTGATGCAGCCCTCAGACAATAAAGTTTACACAACATGTATACTGATGGTCTCCAATACATCTTTGACTTCTCCAATACATCTCAAAAAGAAGAAGGGAAAAAGCAGTGATTTCCTGACACTTCACATGCGCTGCGGTTTAAAGGGGATTTCAATGCTGTAGGCCCACACTAAGGCAGGCCCCGGGCTTATGAAGCAAGAGTAAGATAAATTACCCAGTTTCCTCTTCCCCTCGAGAATTCAGCCTGCTTGACCTAGAAATCACTCCGGACCAATAAGAAAATGATCAGAAACTGTTCCTGGGATTTGCCTTCCAGGAGAGGGAAGTCGTGATGTCTGAATGAGCCCAAGCTGCTTTTCACCTGTTAGCGTTCCATTATCCCATCTTCTAAACTGCACCAACTTCACTCTCCTTCCCATTTAAACAAAAGGCCCTTTTGTTTGTTTGTTTGTTTCTGATTGTGCCTGCAGCATGCAGAAATTCCTGGATCAGGGATCAAACCTGCACCACAGCAGCAACCAGAGACACAGCAGTGACAACACTGGATCCTTCACCTGCTGAGCCATGAGGGAACTCCTAAAGGTCATTTTTATCATGTACAAGTTGTTTGTAAAATTAGCTCAAGATTACCTTTCACCAGGAAGTCAGAGGAAAACCAAAGCAATGGATGATAATCTGCGTGACTATACATCCAGGTTTTCCCAGGACAGTCCCAGATAATATCACACACATTGCATGCTCCATTCTTTTTAAACAAAATACTAATAGTAACAGTAAAGCTAAACAGTCTAGGACATTTGTAGACCTCTACTTGGCATTCCCAGCTTCCACGCGGCTTGAGCAGTAGCGTGGAGACACGTGTAGGACATGGAATGCTCACTTTTCCTCATGGGAAAATCTGAAGGATGACCAATGATAACCTTCTCTCTTTTCCCAGCTGTTCCCTGATGAGGTGCAACTGATCCCTTTTTGAAGAACAGCATGATAAAATACAGTGTGCCCAGCCACCAGTTCCTACGGAATTGGAGATAATGACAGATCCTACTCCCTGCCACCTCTCCCACACCCCTGCTGTGGCCTGGGAGGTCCATGAAGCCGCCTGGCCACACGTCAGCAGGGTCAGTGGGAAAAGTGAGAAAACGTAGGGTGGATGTAGGTGAAATATGTTCAGGAATTGGGGACTGCAGAGTGTACAGACTATAGATCAAATATCCTGGCTTCCAGCGGTTTTGTCAATTACCGCATTACCTATCTACAACTAATATTTATTGCATTGTTGGGTCACACTTTTTCTTCTAAAATAAACTCTCAGAGAAGCAATCAGCTTTAAATGATTAAAGTACATTTTTAGGGGAAAAAATTAAAATATTAAAATTGCAGATAACTGTGCAACTTACATAAAGTGTTTGTGTGACATCTTGCTTCCACTACGGGAATATAATGCTATCACTGGCCACGTGAAAACCTGAAAATACAAATTTGGTGAAGAAACATCAGCATCTGCTTCACAAGTTTATTCTTTTAAGTAGACTGCACTTGAAGATGATGATTAACACAAGCAGCTGCACAAAGTATGTTTACATGTGGCTCTGTGAAGCTTAATTTTTCATTTAGGTGCAATGACTGTTCTCCTAAGCTAATTTCACTCTTTTTTAATTTCAAATTTTTTTGTGCATGCCTGAAAAAAATGATTGTTAGCTGCTAATGGATCTCCCTTAATAGAAACAGAACTATTTAAACCATGAAATGACACCAGCTTTATATCAGGGACATCAGACGCTTTACATGAGAAATTTGTGAATTCTAATAAGGGTTCACTTTTTTTCCAAACCAAATTCATAAATAAAATTAGACCTTTAGAAAGATCATTCCATCAAAGGTGAAAAATCTGATATGATTCTGATTGATATTATAAATCCATTTTAAAATTTCGTCATTGGAAAGAAACTTTGTTTTGAGGGGGTGATAAATTTTGATGGCCGGATTCCTGGTAGAAACAATATTCTTACTAAATTAAGAAACTGTGAGGGGGCTGCAGGGGGTGGGGTGGGATGGCACTGAGAGGCAACATTGCTACAGCAGCTGACACTCCACTCAGAACAGGCTTAAATGTCACCTTGTCTGAACACCTCTCACCCAGATATAAGGTGAGGGCTGTTCACCTCATCAGCTGCATCGGTTAAGAAAAATGCCTTTCTTTCCTCTACATAAACCCCTCTTCTGAATGTGAACTGTTTCCACGCATTTAAATTAAAGTTGTGGGATTTTCCATTGTGGCTCAGTGGTAACGAACCCGACAAGTATCCACGAGGATGTGGGTTTGATCCCTGGTCTCACTCAGTGGGTTAAGGATCCAGTATTGCTGTGAGCCGTTGTGTAGGTCGCAGATGCGGCTCAGATCTGGCATTGCTGTGGCAGTGGTGTAGGCCACAGCTGTGGGTCTGATTTAACCCCTAGCCTGGGAACTTCCATACACTGCAGGTGAGGGCCTAAAAGGACAAAAAAAATTAAAAATTAAAAGTTAAAGTTGTAGCATTTGTCCTAACATCTGATTTACTCTATTTCAATCTTTTTAACTTTTTTTTCCTGTGGATGTTCATACTCTTCACCCAAAAATTGTATTGATAAATACCACAAATGCTTTTCTTGTTTAAAAAGATCTATTCTTGTTTAAGTAACATCTAGGATTAGGAAATTTCTTTGGTTACTGTAATACACCACACTGTAATATTTAAAATAGTTACTTCCTTGTGTCTCAGAAAACATTGTCATTATCAGCATCCATAAAATTACTGGAAAATAAAAAAACCCTGTGGAGCAGAAACATACTTGGACTAGGTAGTAGAATGTCTGTGTATAATTAACATTTTTGTCCAAACAAGCTGTGATGGTCTACCAATGGAAATGGAAGCTAAGTCGTCAAATTTTAGACACACACACACAGTGTAAATGGATCACAAAATTCTCTTTTCTGCCTATCAATTGGTTTAGAATATCTGAGTCTTGATGAAAACTACCTTATTAACATCAACATAAGTGCCATAGAATGCTCTGAATTTTGGTTTCAATTGTTCAAAATCATTCGGAAGTCTTCAGAGTATGGAGTGAATGGAGTTTTGTTTTTTTTAATTCAGCTCTTGAGCTTGAATCTTTTAGAAAAATACAATTATTGAAAACCAAGCTGACAAACAGGCAGGACCAGCTATATAATTGGTGGGGCCTGGTACAAAATGAAAACGCAAAATCCCTTGTTAAAAAATGAAGATTTTCAAGATGGCAACAGTGGGACATCAACCAAGTGTGCAGGCTCCTAAACACTGGATTCTGTGTGAGTGCACAAGTCACAAGCCCATGAGGCCAGCTCTGCAAAAAGGAGGGCACTGGAATGGATCCTACGGGGAGGGGGGGTACAATAAGGACTCTACTGAAGTATGAGATTTAATTTGGAAATATCATAATTGTGCCCTGGATGACCTCAACCTGTGAGAAGAATATGTTGATGGAGCTCCTATTTTTATTTGGATAAATTTAGGTTCTATCCCAGAATAGGATGTAATTGAGAAGGCCTACAATCTTGAATCATCTAAATTTGGGGAACCATTCAAAAGAATGATAAATAGAGACAACTTAACAAACTGTATCATAAAAAATACTTGTCAAAGAAAGGTACTCCGAATAGAGGACAAGGTCACCTGAGAAAATATTTCGACTGGATTATTTATACATTTTTATATTTTTAAAAATCAGAGCTGAGAATAGCCTTTATTTAGCAGAACTGCTCTCAGTTTATCAGGTACTTTGCCACCGGTAAACAGTATTTTCTTAATTAAATATATTGTAGTCTACAGAAAAGTCAATTGAATCATTGCCAAATTCAAATTTATTAAACTCTAATTTCAAATTTATTAAACTCAAGATGCCAGAAAATTTTGTGGAAAAAGTTAAAAATAATAAAACTATTGAAAACCAAATTCTACAGAAGAATATCAGGGCAGGTAGGCTAAAAACTGATTAAAATACCTAAGTACCTATCAGAATAATTATGCTGTTTAAGTATTTTTTAATGTTCATATCATCGACATTAAGAAAATTTTCAAATTTGCTTTAATGTACAAAGATAGACATTCTTTTCTTTCTTAAAAGCAACTTTCCATTTGAAAATAGTTCAAATGAAATGAATGAAAAAGAATGAAATAATGCCATTTGTAGCAACATGGATAGACCTTATCATACTAAGTAAAGTAAGCCAGAGAGAAAAAGATAAATATCATATGATACCACTTATATGTGAAATCTAAAATGAGGTACAAAGGGACCTATCTACAAAATGGAAACGGACTCACAGACATGGAGAACAGACTTGTAGTTGCCAAGGGGGAGGAGGGTGGGGAGGAAATGGTTGGGAGTTTGAGATTAGCAGATGCAAAGTCAAATATATAAGATGGATAAACAATGAGGTCCACACTCTATAGCACAGGGAACTACATTCAACATCCTATGATAAACCATAATGGAAAAGACCACGAAAAAGATATATATATAACTATGTCACTTTGCTGTATAGCAGGAAAAAACACAACATTGTAAATCAACTATAACTTATTAAAATTTTTTTAAACTCTAACTTAATGAATTTTATTTCAGTTATAGGTGTACAAAAATCATCACAAGTCAGTTTGATAGATTTTGTGTCCCAAATCCACAGCGACTTATTAAAATTTTTAAAAAAGAAAATAGTGCCTGAGTAGAATCATTTTATAGGTCTACCAATATCAGCAACAACTTGGGAGTTCCTGTTGTGGCTCAGCGATAGCAAACCCAACTAGTATTTATGAGTGCTCGGGTTCAGTCCCTGGCCCCGCTCAGTGGTTTAAGGATCTGGCGTTGCTGTGGCTGTGGTGTAGGCCAGCAGCTACAGCTCTGATTTGACCCCTAGCCTGGGAACTTCCATATGCACAGGTGTGGCCCTAAAAAAAAAAAGTTTAAAAAAAGAAACCAATTTGTTCACAGTAAGTAAAGTTACCATCCTAACTGTTTTTCTTTTATGCCTCTCTTCCAAAGTATCTTGAGTTAGATGTCATGTGATTTGGTTACCCCCGTAATGATAATAATGGCCACCATGTATTAAGTACTTGGGATGAGCCCCATACTTTATAGGCGTGAGCTCATCTGATCCATAAAATAAGCCTATGAGAGGCAGCATTGGATCAACCAATCAACTGCTGAGGAAATTATGCCTTAAGGGGTTTGGCCAATTCTCTAAGGTCATGTAGCCTCCTCTGACTCCCAAACTAGTGTGCTTTAACCCATCATCAGGTGAATTCACCATAGATTCTGATATTAAAAGGACATGTGCCCAGGGAAGTTTCCAGGAACAAACCAAGTAGAACAGTCAAATCCCTGCTGCCTCTAAATCTGACTAATCTGTGGCACTGATCACTGCTCATGTGTTCCCTCTCTGGCACTGTTAATAAGGGTAACAGAAAAGTCCATTCAGTCTCCAACACTTATTAACCACCAACCATACCTGGGCAAGGGAAATCAGATCTGACTCCTGCTCCCACACCCTTCCCTGGAGTGAGGAGGCAAAGACGACGTGTGGCACTTAAGTCCCCTGGGGTGATGAGTCTTCACCTCCCTTCATCCCTGCAAGGGCTCTCTTCTGGCAGAGCTTCCTTCTTGGGCCTTCCAGGGCACTGATCTGGCTTCTACCCTCCGTCCTCCTATGCTGAGGTGGCCATGGCTGTATATAAATCTGGAGAGAGACAGGGACAGGGAATACTGGAGCGCTGGGTGACCAGCAGGGTCGGGTTTAACCCTTCCCAGCTCTGAAGAGTATGAGGGCCTGTACCCTTGTCACAGATGAGAAAGTTTCTAGGTCAGTCTCTACTATGTGTTAGTGTAGATGCCCCCACCCCTCAGATCCCAGTGTGGATGTTGGGGAAAAGTCAAAAAGTGCTTATCAAGCTTTCTGGCAGAAAAATCTCCTTAATTTAGGAAATTCTTCATGCTACCATTTCACTATCATCATATGCAGTGAAGCCGTATCTTTATTTATAAATAAATAAAGGCAAATAGTTGCTTGGATAGGGTACCCTCCTTCACTGTTGATGGGAATGTAAATTGGTATATCCACTGTGGAACGCAGTATGGAGGGTCCTCAGAAGACTAAATATAGAACTACTATATGACCCAGCAATCCCACTCCCGGGCATACAGCCAGACAAAACTACAATTCAAAAAGATACATGCACCCGTATGTTCACATGTTCATACCATCACTGTTCACAATAGCCAAGGTATGGAAACAACCTAAATGTCAACTGACAGATGAATGCATTAAGAAGATGTGGTACATATATACAATGGAATACTACTTAGCCACAAAAAGGGATGAAATAAATGCCATTTGCAGCAACGTGAATGCAACTAGAGATTATCGCACTAAGTGAGGTAAGTCAGAAAGAGAAAGACAAATACCATACGATGTCACTGACATGTGGAATCTAAAATGTGGCACAAATGAACTACTTACAAAACAGAAACAGACTCACAGACATGGAGAACAGTCGTGTGGCTGCCAAGGTGGAAGAGGGAGGGAGTGGGATGGACTAGCAGTTTGCAGTTAGTAGATATAAACTATTAGAATGGATAAGCAATGAAGTCCTACTGTAGAGCACCAGGAACAACATGCAATCTCCTGGGACAGACCATGATGGAAAATAATATTAAAAAAAGAATGTATATGTATGACTGAGTCACTTTGCTATACAGCAGAAACCGGCACAATAGTGTAAAGCAATTATATTTTAAACTTTTTAATGTAAAAAAATTCCATGTTCATTCTATCTCTAAGTAGCTGTGTACAGGAAAAAGGCATGAAATGGAGTCTTTCGAGTGTAAACTGCTTGAGTGTTCTCCAAGGGCCTTAGCTCAGTGTCAGACTTCCAGTAGGTCTTCAGATATTACTAAACAAACATAATTACTAATAATATCGCTGATACCACCTCATCCTTGACAGGCTCAGAAGGGATTTCTTATATTAAAGTCTGCCTCCAAAGCTCACTTCAAGGCAGTCCTTACCTAGGGTGGGATAGTACAAGATGGAGTTCCTCTATGGGGCCAGTAAAGAGAATTTTATGAAATTCCTTTTAACAGCCATAAGGAAGAGTCAGATCTCTTGCCTCTCCCCCCACCCCTCTTTCTCCCAAACTAGCTCTTTCTGAAGATGTAAACACAGCCCCTTCAATGGCCTAACACAGAAAAGGAAACAGCCTTGTCTAGGGTTATCAAACCATTCACATTTGCATCTGATGTGATTAACTTAATAATAATAACCATGAGTGCAGTGGATGCTGGGATACACTGTCCAGATTCCCCTGCGGTCCAGAGGCTCGCAGCTGAGTCTGTCCTCAGGCCTTGCCCTTGGCTGATGGGAGCCAGCCAGCCCAAAGTTACATGCCTCCCTAAAGCAGCCCACATACAGTGACTGGCTGATACAGAGGCCTGGACAACTGTCAAGGGCCATCTCAGCACCCTGAAGGATCATCTGAGGCCTCTTGTTGCAACTGCATAATAGTTTAACTTCTGCCCAGTCCTGTGTCCCAACCAGCTCATAGGTGTTGCTCTCTTGAGCCATTCCCATAAACGACCTGCGTGTGGATCTCCATCTCAGAGTCTGCTTCCTGGATAACGTGACCTCAGACACTGACCACAGACACAGAGCCTGTGATAGACATGTCAGGCACTTCATATGCTTTATATTGAACCTGTGCAGCATCTCTACCAGGTAATTCATTCTATAGGTAATAAAAACAAGGCTCAGAGAGGTTGTGTTTCTTCCCTAAAATCACACCGCAAGTAAGCTACAAGTCTATGTTTATAGCTAGGCTTTTCACCTTAAATTCCACATAATTTACTACATTCATGGCTCTATGCTTGGCATCAGTGTTTTGAATCAAAGATATTTTTATGAAGTAAAATTTTCATTAAAATAAAAACTATATTTTAATGAATGAAGTATAACTATAAAGGGGTAGGTAGCATAAAGGCATTTCTTTGTGGCAATAGACTAAATAAGGTCTGTAGTTTAGTTGACAGCATTGAAACTCATGTCCAGTGTCCCAGTTTTCATAACGGACCAGGTTAGGTAAAACACCATCATTGGGTGAAGCTGGTAATGGGTATAGAGGAACTTACTGTACCTTTTTTTTTTTTTTTCTTTTTACAGCCAACCTGCATGTGGAAGTTCCCAGGCTAGGGGTCGAATCAGAGCTGCAGCTGCTGGCCTATGCCACAGCCACACACAGCAATGTGGGATCCCCAACCCACTGAGTGAGGCCAAGGATCAAACCTGCATCCTCACAGAGACAGGTCCTAAACATGCTGGGTCCTAAACATGCTGAGCCACAATGGAAACTCTTCACTGGACTATTTTTGCACCTTTTTTGAGTATAGAATTGTTTCCAAATAATGTTTAAGATTTTCCAAAGCCAAAAAAAGAAGAAGAATGAGACAGATTCTGATGTCTTAAGAAAAAAATTCTCATCAGGGACTTTAAAAGATAGCTCACAGAATTCCTGTTGAGGTGCAGCAGAAACAAATCTGACTAGGATACACGAGGATGCAGATTCGATCCCTGGCCTTGCTCAGTGGGTTGAGGATCTGGCGTTGCCAAGAGCTGTGGTGTAGGTCACAGACACTGCTTGGATCCTGTGTGGCTGTGGCTGTGGCTGTGGCGTAGGCAGTGGCTACAGTTCTGATTCGACCCCTTGCCTGGGAACCTCCATATGCCACAGGTGCGGCCCTAAAAAGACCAAAAAAAAAAAAAGTTCACAATAGTTGCTAAGGAATAACATTGATCAGTTATCAGTAAGAAAACAAAATTTTCAATGATTCA
Source organism: Catagonus wagneri (assembly GCA_004024745.2). Taxonomy (NCBI): domain Eukaryota; kingdom Metazoa; phylum Chordata; class Mammalia; order Artiodactyla; family Tayassuidae; genus Catagonus; species Catagonus wagneri. The sequence continues at coordinate 17,748,063 of PVHT021183518.1, read as the reverse complement.
CTGAGGGTTGAGTCAGCCCTCCAGGGAGCCAGCCTCCCCCGCCCCCTCCCCGCCCCTGCACTCAGCTGGCTTTTTAGCCTCTCACTGTTAGAATCCAAGCTTCCCTGGACTCCTAAATGAGGGGACTGTCCAACCAGCAGTGTTGTCTCCCAGGGCTGTCATCACATAGAGCCGTCCTGGGGTCAGCCCCGCCTCTCCCGGGGTGAACTGGTCCTCCATCTGTAGAGGCACTTAAACTGTGGGACAAAGTACAGAACAGTGACTGGAGGAAGGAAGCTGAATGGGATGGAATGGGTATTGGCAGGAGGAATCCACAGCCTGGAGAGAGGGAAGCGCCTGTAAAGAGAGGAACATAAGATTCTGGCCCAGTCCCATTCATTAATGTCTCCTCTCGTCTCACCAGAAAAGTCTTTAAGTAGCAGGAAGCTGTTATGCTCATGGAGATATTAACATGTTTTCGAAAATTCTAATTTTTACTTGAAAATTCAGATTTCATCTTTGGCAACAAGTACTGACCAACAGATATTCTCTTGGATAAGACAGGCTCTCTATTCATCAAGAAAATGTCTGCCAGACACCCAAGTCTGAATAACCACTGCCTGCTTGCCTGTCATCTGTTCCCTCAAGCAAAAAGGGTGTTCCATGGGAAAAAACAGCTAATTCAACTTGCTACTCATTTGTACAAGAGCTTTTCCTTGCGAGAGCCATCCTACTCCTATGTATTTAACAAGTGCTTTTTGCATACTTTCTATTTGGGCTCTCAGAAATTTAAAAATACATGCATTCAAAAAGTAACAATTTTTCCTGCCTAGCCAAAGGCATTCTTAAGTGAAACTATTTTGTTTTGTTTCCTGGTACATGATGATGAAGGACCCAATGTCCAGTAGTACAGTTTGGTGTCACCGCCTTGATTCATACTAAATCAGCTACAGTGTCACTCACCAGGTGCTTTTGTACCATCAGTGCAAGTGTCAGCAAAGTAGCCCAAGGAAACGATGTCTAAGGACCACAGGTTTGCAGACCACACTTTGAGAGTTGCTGCAGCACAATGATGGAGGCAGGGATGGGACGGCATTTTACTGGAAACAAAATAGGTACGCTATTCCTTTGGAGCTGAGACATGCAAGAGGGATGGAAATTTTGATTGAGACTCAAAGGAGGAAAATAGGTTAGGCAGAGAGAACAGTATATGCAAAGGCTCAGAGACATGGCAGGGGTGCTGGCACAGAGAACCTTGAAGAACTCAGTGTTTACACTACAGGCAACTCAGTGGCCACCAAAGCCCTTCACCTTCAGAGTTCACAATCCAAGAACAAAAATCCACCTGTCAGCACTGAACATATGACTGGCGTGGTTCTAAGCATTCACTGAATCTTTTGAACCAACTCCACGGGGTTGATGCTATTCTTTGAACCAACTCGACGGGGTTGATGCTACTCTTCTTTTACAAAACAGGAAATTCAGATGGGAAGAGAAGAGGTTAAATAACTCATAGCAGATTCCACAGCTAGTACGTGACACAGCCAGAATCAAGCACAGATGGCCTGAGTCTGCTTATGACACAAAGAGAGACACTATCTGCTTCCATTCTGGGAAATCCCAGTTGGCTTCCATTCTGGGAAATCCCTGGGACCCGTGCTGTCAGGGGACCCACGCCCACCTCCACCAGGGATGTCTTTAGTCATGAAAGACAACACAGTGCAATGAGTAGGAATGATATACAACATGTCTTCCTAGCATAATGTTGGACAACGGCAGACCCCAAAGAGCACATCCTATGTGAGTCCATTTACATAAAGTTCAAAAGCAAGCCAAGTAATTCGGTGCTGTTATAAAGCCAGGGTTGTGCTTGCTCCTCTGGGGGAGGTTAGTGACTAGCTTGAGGCAGGGCAGGATGTGGAGAAGACGGTAACGCTGTTTCTCGATTGGTTCCGTCCACTTCCTAACAATTCATTAAGCCACACACTTGTACAACTTTTGGCAAAATATTTTTCACTTTTATGAACAGTTACATTTTTATTAAGTCTTTCATATAAAGAAAATTAGAACTAGGGGGCAAAAAGATCCATGAAGAAGTTTTATTTTAGCAAGGGTGGCCAATGGACGTCTCAGGATGAATAAAGGATCACAGGAATAATAGTGACAATGCAAGGGTGAAGGGGCATTGTGTTTCAACTGAATTTAAGGAATTTCCATCATTAGCATTATAAAGCCAAACGCAGGGTCCAGAACATAGAAGCGTCCTGTACAGGTGTTAGCTTTACCAGTTAGGTCAGTTGCAAAGCCTGCAAGGCCCCCCCCACCCAGTGCCATCTTCTGGACCAGTGGGCCTTGGCCTTGGGGGGAGGTGCAGAGGCCATGCCTCCCTGGAGCCGTCACTTTCCTGTGAGCTTGGCTGCATTTTCTAGGTTATAGATAAACCCATGCTCCCTTCTTTAAGAGATGTAAATATCTCACAGTTTCCTTTAATGTTATTTGAAATTGCAAAAATAATTAACTATTAGGATAAAAAGCAAAGTCACAGGACAAAGCACAGCTTTGTTTTCCAGCAGCCTCCGCAGCCTCTCAAAGCTCCACCGCCCCCCCCCAACCCTCCCCTTGGTGCCTTGAGAAGCCTCGGTTTATAAATTACAAGACTTTTCATTTCCTCCCAGGTTTTTGATGAGAGATTTGGGGATGCAGCCACCAGGTGGACGCTGTGATCGGCCTTTACGAGCTCGTGGTCTGGCTTCCCGGAGGGATGAGGGACTGAGAAGCAGACGTACCTACTTTGTTTCTAATAAAACCCACAACTCCTTACTTATTGAATAAGCATTATTGCACAGTAATAGCTAATATTTATTGGTGCTTTCCGTGTACCACACACAGTGTGAAAGAGCTCCCCCTGCATCTCATCTCTCCACCTTCCAGCAGCCCCAGGACTCTGGGACGCATTCTCAATTCTGCTTCAATGCTGGTGAAACCCAGGCTCACTACAGTCACGTGACCTGCCCACGGTCTTCCCACAAGGAAGACAAGGATTCAGAACACAGATCCCAGTCAGGGCAGTGCAAAGCATGTGCCCGGATGAGCAGGCCATGTAAACTATTTGGCAAACCCAGGATTTGAACCCTTGTTCAACTCCATAAGTCCATGAGTGCACCTCTAGTTATTAGAGTAATTGATGATTACTTGAGCCCCAGTCCTGATCAATGGATGAAAATGACATCAAGGAAATGACTGTGAGGGAGGAGGAGACCGGTTAGGTGGCTCCTGGCCCCAGTTCTATCCCAGGACCTCAAATATATGGGGATGAACTGTGATAGGGACCCATATGAGTGTAAATCATATGAGTGTACTTTGAGCAGTAAAGCTGGGCTTGGACATTAAGGACCCATGTGAGTGTAAATCAGTGGCTGCAGTAGCACTGGGCCAGGTCTGGAGGGGGAAACATCTACTGTTCCACCACCACCCCCCAGAAGCTGCTGTCGCCCAGGGGCACAGGGGCTCATAGGCATACTATGCAAAGCCATGGGCTTCTGCAAAAGTCCCATGTGATGGCAAGGCTGATGTACCAGCTCCTGGATGATGCTTTGGCCAAAGTGACCTCAGAACACTGGGTCAGGATGCACTCAAGGGTCTGTCACCTCTGGACAATAATTTTCCTTCCTTCTAGTTCCTTAGCCCTCAAACCCAGAAGGGAGGCTTCTAGAACAATGGAGGGATCCACTCCCAGGGCAGCCTTGTACCTCAAAAGGTTGCTCACAACCAGGTGGTGTCTCCTTTCTGACTCCCCACCCAAAACGCCCGTTCACACACCCTCCTGGGAAGAAGGCCGCTGTTTGCCTGGGTCAAGTGAGAACCCAAACACTGATACAATTCAGCCATGTGCCAGCTTCTTGCCACACTTAGAATGAGATTTAAAGAAATGGACATGCTAAGAAACAACTGGATCACTTTCTCACAGGCTTTCATCACTGTTATAAATGAGAAAGTGCCTAAATCACAGCCTAAAATGAGAAAGTGTGACTTTTGAGCTCCTTGCTCCTCAAAGAATGGTGCCTGGGCCTCCTGTGGACTCTTGTTAGAAATGCAGGGTCTCAGGCCCCCTCCAAACTACTCATTCAGAACCCACATTTTTATAAGATCCTCAAGTGTTTCGCGTACACATTAAACTGTGAGAAGTGCTGCTCTAACTTACACAGAGGCCGTTTTTCCTGGTCAGAGTGTTTTGCCAGACTGAGGCCACACACATTGTCAGATGTCAAGAACGCACCCCCTCCAAGGTGGCCCCAGACTTCCACAATCATCCGCTTCCTGTGTACCGTGTAAGGTGCCACCCACCTTCCAAATTCCCTGCATTCCCCTTGTTGACCCCATGTCCCCTTGCCCACCCCCATTCTACTCATGACATCATATCAACCTTCTGAGCAGGCCCCCACCCTTGCTGCCTGCTAAATGACATCCAGTCTCCCTGGCCCGAGATTTCCAGATCACTGTATCATCTCCTCTCCATCTCCCTGAACCGCCACTTCCATGCCCTGAATGCTACCACCCCTCTTTGCAGATTTCTGCTCACATTTTTGCCTGCCGTCAACACCCTCCAACCACATCTCTGCTAACCTAAAGTCTTGGTGTCCCTGACACTGCGTAAAATACTTCCTCTGGGTGGTCTTTCCACGACTACAAAATCTTCTCTGAACCGCCCAGTCAGTTCTCTCTCACATCTGTCCCTTTCCACCTTCTCTTTAGAGTTATTGGCACACATGGCTCCTGTTCTCTGCTCTCCGTGTGAACAATTTAAAGCAGGAGCCATGCCTTATTCATCTCTGCTGCTAAAAAGGTGTTAACACACAGCTGAGGTGATCAGTCAAACGTCAAGCATGCAACACATAATTCAACCTCCAGTTTTTCCTAACCTGCTTATTTATAAGCACCTCAAGTATGACCCTATTTAAGATATAATTAACAAACTGCCATTATGGGTAATGTCAAATTTTCTTTAAATGGGGCTTGGAAAATCTAGACTATCTGATCCTTGAATTCAAGAAATGGGTATTGAATAATGAGTGAATGAGAATAGATTGTTTTCCCTCAGTAGAGTGATGCGTTAATCCCTAGGTCTCCAGTCCGTGTAAACTAAACATTGAATTTTGAGATGAGACAAGCATGTAGTTCAAGACTCACGGCCCGATGAAAGCAGGAATTAAGAAGTTTCAGAGTTCCCGCTGTGGCACAACAGGGATCAGAGGTGTCTCTATAGTTGCTGAGACGCAGGCTCAACCCTGGACCAGCACAACGGGTCAGCACAGTGGATCGGGCGTTGCCACGGCTGTGGCGTGGTTCACAACCACAGCTCAAATCTGCTTCCTTGCCTGGGAATTCCATATACACAAGCGTGGCCAAAAAAGAAGAAAAAAAAGAGAGAGAGAGAAGAAGACTTTTCCACTTCAAGGATCCAAGCAACATCACTGTGAGGTCAGGAGGCTGATTTTCCTGCGTGGCTGGTGGAATCTCATCGTTGCCACGTGGTCACACACATGCCCATCAGATCTCAGAAGTGAATGTGCTGACTGAAGACTCCTTTTCCCGGCCTGATTAAAGCTCTGCCAACATCTAAGCTGCCGCTGAAAACTAAGGCAATTTACAAGCAGTGAGGTATGCTTTTACTATGAAGGAGGAACACCTACCAGATTCACCTGCAAGGGGAGGGGGGACGGTGAAGATGCAGGAATATAATTAGGAAGTTCTCTCATTTGGGCTACATTTGCCTTTGTAACTTAATAACGTTGTACCATGACCCTGTAGGAGAAACTTTTGTTTGGGGGTCAGTGGCATAGAGTTACTCCAAAGGAAGCATCTGGATTTGCCTAAAGCAGAAATAGCTGGGGTTCAGCTCTCTTCCCTCGGAACTGGGCTGAGACTGGTTCCTGACCTTGACAAATGACAAAGCATGGAGTGGCCCAATTGGCTTGAACACTTCTGTGGAAAACTCAGAAAACCACCATCAGTGCGCGAGAGTTAGTAGACAAAAATAACAGATTTTCAAAGTCACTAAAGCCTTAATAAAATAATGAAGTGGAAAGTACTGACTTTATATTTTTAAGAAAAAAATAAGACAAAGCTTAAAATGCTAGCTTCTCTTTTAAACAACGTTGCAAAGCTTCAGTCTTATCTTAGCAGCAGATCTCCTGGGAAGAGCCAATAAACAAATCGCCTTCAGTATTTTGTTATTGGAAATTCAGCTAGAAAAACAATAATCAAGCAGTTTTAGGGTACGGTCACTGCATAGACTCTGGTTTTGATTAGAAACACCAGCAGTTTAAAAGATCTGTTTCTAGATGCCAAATGGATCCGGAGCTGGGGCTGCGTGCCCTCGTAGAGTTTGCTTTAAGAGGCTTGGAGGAGAGAACCTCAGTCCACATCCTACCTGGAGCCAGCCACCAGCGAATAGAGGTTCTGCTTAATTAGCAAGGAATTGTTTCCAGAAACCTTAATGACATTCAAATCAGCTAAATTAACAGCTAGAGAAACAGCCACAACTCAATTACATTCCACTGTTTCCAATTAAGTTGGAAGCCTTGGGTGTGGTAACCACCAACATTACAAGTGAGGAGACTTGGCCAAAAATGAACTCCTTCAGTTTTCCTTAGACCATCAGAAGCCTGGGCTAATAGAATTAGCTCACTGGATGTGTGCAGAAAAACAGAGTTCAGCAAGCCACTTAAAAGCATTAATGTTCTTTGTGGGCTGTGCTACGTACAGGTGAGACTTGACATGGGAGACCACCACATAAGAGGAAAGCAACATCTCTTGTTCACAGTTTCCATTCCCAACACACTTAAGGCATCACAGGCCTTTTGAAATCAAAGAGAAAAACTATCAGACTGGCCAATCACATGGAACCCTCTGGCTCTTTTGCCACTGCTGGTAGCTTTGGGTTACTGGGGTCAAAATAACTATGATGTCAATATTTACACAGCAGTTTTCAAAGATTTGTATATCCTCCAGTCTCTAAGAGAAGCAAGATCTTTAGGGAAAAGTTTAGAACCTTTGTAGTAAGTGTAATTTGGACATCTATTAGGAGGCTGTCAGCAGACTATTCGAAAATCACCTAATTTGTGATTTTAGGGGCTCTGGGAAGTCTCTGATGCTCCCAAACCCATTCCCTTCTTGCTGGTACATGTCCAAAATTGTGCTATTAGAGATTCACGGCTTTGCACTGAGAGTTCTGTTTAGATCCCCGGAGAAGAGACACTTGACTATTATTGTCTGCAAAGGACTTAAGCAGGCCTGCTGTCACAGAAACTTAAAAAGCGAGGGAGGGTGTTCCCACTGTGGCGCAGTGGGTTAAGAGCCTGACTGCAGCAGCTCAGGCCGCCGTGAAGAGACAGGTTTGATCCCCAGCCCTGTGTAGTGTGTTAAAAGATGCAGCACAGGTCACAGTTGTGGCTGGATTCAATCCCTGGCCTGGGAACTTCCATATGTTACAGATGCAGCCATAAAGTTTTCTAAACAGTGAGTTCCCTGGTGGTCTAGAGGGTTAAGGACCTGGCATTGCCACTGCTGTGGTTTGGGTTACCACTGAGGCGCAGGTTTGATCCCTGGCCTGGAAACTTCCGCATGCCATGGGTATGGCAAAAAAAAAAAAAAAAAAAAAAGGGAGTGAGGTAAGTTGCTGGCTCTGATCCTGCTGTTCAGCCTGTCTACCACCATTCTTCAGTAACGTTCCTTTCTTCCCACCTCGAGTCCAGGCTTTGAAATACCTTCTTTTATCACATTTTTAAAGATCATATCTCTCAAGTCCTTGGTTTGTATTAAGACACAAATGACTGACATAAATTTAGCATGGGATTTCAAGGGACTTTTGCATTTACCAAGATTCAAAGACTGAACATGGAAAAACTCCAGCCAAAGGAGTTTCAGGAAGCAGCCAGCTACACACCTTTTTTGGTCTACATAAAAATTTTGCACAAAGTGGATTTTGGTAATTGGTCTCCAAAGATGAGCCCCAGTGAACACCCGATAGTCTCAGTTTTATGTAGTTCCACAGGGCTGGCCCGTGATTTGGAAGAATTTATAAAAATTTTGTATTCTTTGGTAGAATTCACCAGTGAAGCCACCTAGGCCTGGGCTTTTCTTTGTGGGAAGGTGATGACAATGATGAGGATGACTAATTCAACCTCTTTTCTTGTTATAGGTCTATTCAAATTTTCTCTATTTCAATCAATCTGATAAATTCCTGCCCAGGAGTTTATCTGTTTCATCCAAGTTATCTATTTATTAGTATATAGTTAGTCATAGCATTTCTTTATAATTCTTTTTCCTTATGTAAGGGTAGTAGTAATAATCGCTAACTCATGATTTTATTAATTTTGCTTTTCTCTTTTTTCCTTGGTTAGTCTACCTAAAAGTCTGTCCATTTTGTTGATCTTTTCAAAAAACCAACTTTCGCTTTTGTTGATTTTCTTTACTGTTTTCTATTTCATTAATTCCTACTCTAGTCTTTTATCATTTTCTTCCTTCTGCTTGCTTTAGGTTTAGCTTGCTTCCCCTGGCCCAGTGGGTTAAGGTGTAAAGTTAATTATTTGAGATTTCTCTTTTTTAAATATAGCATTTACAGCTACAATTTTTCCCTATAGGCACTGCTTTAGCTGCATCTCTTAAATTTCTCTGTGTTGTGTCTGCATTTTTCATTCATCTCAAAGTATTTTCTAACTTCCCTTGTGATTTTTTTTTTGACCCATTAGTTATTTAGGAGTGTGTTGTTTAATTTCCATACATTTGTGAATTTACCAAGTTTCTTTCTGTTATTGATTTCTAAATTCATTCCATTATTGTTGTATGATTTAAGTCCTTTTGAACTCATTTTATGGTCTAGCATGTACTCAATTCTGGAGAATGTTCCACGTGCACTTGAGAAGAATGTATTCTAATACTGTCAGGTGGCATGTTCTACAGATGTGTATTAAATCTAATAAGTTTATAGTGTAGTTCAAGTTTTCTGTTTCCACATTGGGCTTCTGTCTGATTGTTCTGGCCCATACTTTGATTTCATCAGCAGAAGCTGCGGTGGTTAGTTTTATAAAACAATGTGACTAAGCCACAGGATGCCCAGGTATTTGGTCAAACATTACTCTGGGTGTGCCTGCAAGGGTGTTTCTGAATGAGATTAACATATGAATTGGTAGACAGAGTAAAGCAAATTGTCCTCCCTATTGTGGGTAAGCCTTATCCACTCAATGGAAGACCTAAAAGGAACAAAAAGACTGAAAAAAAAAAGAGGGAATTCCTTCTCCCTGAAGGTTTGAGCTCCAACATTGGTCTTTTCATGTCTTTGGACTCAAACTGAAATACTGGTTCTTCTTGGGTCTTAGTCTGAGATGCTGAGATGGACATTTGCTCGTCGCAAGTTACTAGGGAAGTATGTCTGAAGCAACACCTGTGAGGCAGTGAGCAGAAAGGATGAAGCAGAGGTAGAGGCGGCACAATGAGAAAGTCACACAAAAGGCCACAGCAGATCCCAGGGGAATGATGGAGCTGGAATTCATTCAAAATTGCCTTGAACTGCGGTCAGGGTGCTGGGCCTTGAGCCCCTGAATCAGCCCCGGCCATTCTGGGAGAGACAGAACTTTGGTTCCTCAGCCATGGCCACACCCAGGAAGGGTCTCGGTGGTGAGGGATCAGCCCCAGTGCCCTCAGCAGCTGGGGGAACGAATGACTTAGTCACAAAGGGTAACCTGGACGGCGCACCACATCCTCCATTACAGTTCCTAGTCGGTCAGTTCTTAGTCATTATTGTCCTTATTTTAGAACCTGGATTCAAGTCTGAGTCTTTCTAGCTCCAAAGTCCTGGCAATTCCACTGCATTTTCCCTGTTACCACCACTGTCCGGCTGCTGACCCATTCTGGGGAAGCTAAGACCCTGCTGCTGTGTCCAGCTTCCACAGCAAATACGCTCCCATCATACTCGCAGCTAGAGTTCATCACCAGAAGATATATTTTATCAAGTAAAAAGATGTAGCTACTACCGGCCAATATTACTACCTCTCACATTTCCTAGGTAGCCTATTAAGAAAGGGTTCATGTTGGATAGACATTGATAGACAAAATGATGAGGGCAAAAATCTTCATGGGAGCCGTCCTCACTATACCAAGCACAGCTAAAGAGAAAATGTTTTCAGACTTTGCCAACTAGATCAGGCAGAATTTAAGAAGGAAAAGTTATTAAAGTTGAAAGGAAATTGGCAAGAAATGCATATGGCCTGAGGCGTCTTTGTTCAAGGGCAGAACTGAGTGTCCTTCCAATTAGCGTGCTTATGCTACAGAAGGACCCTTTCCCGCACTCTTCCCCAGCCCTATTCTGACGTTTTTTTCTGTCTCCCTCTCTTTTCTGCCCTCCCCCATGCATACTTAGAATTTGACCTCTTACTTGGTGCCATGACGGATGTCTACGGCATCTGGGATGTTTGCTCAGTCTTTCTTCCTTGGATCTGCTCCTCCTTTCACTTCAGCCAGCAAGGGGCGGGCTGCCTGCCTCCAGAGGTGTGCACTGCCCTGTGCCTTCTCTAGAATGTTTTGGCTTAGGACCAGAGAAAGATAGGCAGCTCTTCTTTAAGAGTGAAGAGTCAAATGCTAAGCCAGGTCTCTTGGTGATCACGTTTTCTGCTGTGAGAAAGGAAGAGAAGAAATAGAGTGTGGGTGGTACACCATTCCCTGGATCCAGGGGTCCCCAGACCAGCCCCAAACTGGCCCCTTTGGACAGTGTTTATGGAGGCCCACATCTGCCCCTTTGTCCATGCCCACCAGCGTCGGATTTCTGTCCTCAGAACATCATAGACTCACAAAAATAGGTGGACTTTTGAGAGGATATCTGACACTGCCTTCTGTCTCCAGGCAAGAGAATCCTTAAAACAACAAAGGTGGCTACCATATTTAAGACACTCCAAGGAAAGAAACCCCATGTTTTCTTTCATAGCCTTTATTCACTGTTTAACCTCAAAATTACATATTTCCTTATTTGTCTCTTATCCACTCTGTCTTTCAAGCTTCCTCTATAGAATGGAACCCTGATTCTCTGTCACCTGAGGCCACCAGGTAGGTCCAGGAAGCACCACTGAAACCTGACAGGCCCTTGTTTGCATGGATCACAGAGGATGAATCTGTTCCTCGGTTTCCATCCACAGAACTCTCAGGGTCTTCCCCAGAGGACGTTCTTATTCAAGTCAGAACCACATGGGAGCCAGGCAATGAAATCATTTAATTATCTGACAATAGAAAACAGATAGGTACTATTTGTGCAATCGACCTTCTTTTACTTAAACACAGTGATTGCATTGTCCTGTGGCTTTCTTCCCAATGCATTTAAACATCCTGCATAAGACCGAGTTCCATCCTTCGTCTTCACGTTGTTTTTTTCCATCTCCTTAGAATCTCTTTGGATATTTTAACCTTTCTCAAAATGTAGAGCCCAAGTCCCAAAATGATGCGTGGATGAGCCTTGAGCAGTGGCAAGGGGAGTGGGGAGTTATTGTTCAACTCCCGTACGCCAGGCCACTGATACATCCAAGGATCAAGTTTGTGTTTAAAATAGCATGGTGGCCTTCCCCTCTACTCCCCTAGGACTTTCTGAGTCAAAACATGTGCCCAGGGATCCCTGACAATCTTTTGGAGATGAGACCACCTTGTTCATAAAATGGACATCATGGCCATGAGTTTGTAACCAACACAGCACTCACGTCTTTCATGCTGTGACAAGGGACTGGTCTAGAACACTGGGGGCCCATTTAAGGGCCAGGGCTCCTCTGGGGCTTTTGACTTTTGAGATGTTCTGGGAGCTTCTGACAAGTCCCTCATGCTCTGGGGACTGGCCAGAGTTGGAAGAGAACCATTTAAGCAGCTGTGATCCCAGAAACATGAGTTCCTAATTCCCATGCTGTTCCCACTTTTGAGACATCTCTGAGTACCCTTCTGTGCCAAGACGAGGTCCTTTCCTGCTTTGGGGAAGGAGGGTTTGGTCACTTGAAAAAGGTGCAGGTGTCCACAGTCCTCCCAGTGCTGGTTTCCATCACCCCAGGGGCGGGGCGGGGGAAGTGGGGAGGAAGCTCACAGCTGTCAAGAAGCTAAAGATGGTTTTGCAGGGAAGGTTGGGCGTAGCCTTTGGTTTAGGCAGCAACCTGATAATTACGAGGCCTAATCTTGGTAAATGCAGTCAGCAGAGAATCAGGGGTGGTTTTAGTTTGTTTGGTCCAACCAGCTACTCGAAGGTTAAAAATGCCAGAGGTGGGTGTCTATTTGACAGCCATCAAAAAACCCACAACAACAAACAAGAAACTCCTTCAAGGACATAAAAGAAAAGAAGGATATGACCAGTGACGATCTCAAACTCCCAAACATGCTTAGTCCAGAAGGGCTGGGAGAAATGCCATCTATATTAGGGGCTTTGTCAGTACCTTTTTAAAAAAGCAACACTTTTATTCCCACTTAGATTATTTATCTAAAGAGCCTCTGGGTAGGTAGGTGCGGCTGTGAAACCATTGGTAGCACAGTAGCCTCCAGACCGTGTGGTTTGCCGGTCCCTGGGAATTGGAAGTTCCTTCTCCTTCCTCACTCTGACCTCTGCCACTGCTGCTGCCAAGGTCTAGGAAGCTTCATCACTTATTATGTGAGTTTTCTACAGTGGAAAACACTTTGGAGGAAAAATCTTCCACACTTAGGAAGTCATTAAGCCTGAGTGTCTAGTATGTACATTCTTCCATGCATTTACTTTACACACTGAGAGGTTTAGTACTGAGAACATTCATTTTTGAATATAGCAGAACCAAGGAGACACAAGGGCAGTCCCCTCTCCCCAGAAGCTCTGGTCCCTGGTGTGGAGAAGATGCTGAAATGCAGACCTATGAGAATTTCTTAAGTTCCACTGCAGGTGGCACGCTCTGCTCCTCTGGGAGGGCGGGATGGAGATGATGGGTGGGTGGGTTGCTTTTCAAGTGTCCCTGGTGCTTTCACAATTAGAGCTTGGCTCAGGCTCCAAAAGATTTCTACCCTTCTCTCACGCATGCTGAGAATAAGTTATAGCAGCCAGGCAAAAGGGACTTTTTATTATTTTGCCTTTTTTTGGGGGGGGCTGCATCTGTGACAGATGGAAATTCCCAGCTAGAGGTAAAATCGAAGCTGTAGCTGCTGGCCTACACCACCGCTACAGCAACGCGGGATCCAAGCTGCATCTACCACCAACACCACAGCTAAGGGCAATACGGGATCCTTAACACACTCAGCGAGACCAGGGATGGAATTCGCGTCGTCATGGATACTAGTCGGATTTGTTTCCTCTGAGTCACAATGGGAATTCCAAAAGGGTCTTTTCAAAATTACAATTTCTTATTTCTCATGACAAAAGCAAGACGTTCATTTCAACAGAATACAGATCAAAAGCAAAGGCACCTAGAATCTCCTCATCTTAGAGAAATCACTCTTCAAGCGTGTGAAGTTCGAGATCTTCCTGCCCTTCCCCGGAGCGAGAATAATCATAACAGTCATAACTTACTGAGGACTCAGGTGCTGGGCTGCGGGCTTTACACCGCCAGTCCACGTAATCGGCACACGGCTGCTGGTCGCCCCGCTGCGCGGCCACGGGCTGCGCGGGCAGAGCGTGCCCCCCAATCCGGACTGCGCAGGCGCCGCACCCCCTCCGCCACCCACGAACTGCAGGTTCGTTCGCGCTCTGTGCCTCCGGGTCCTCACCTGTCAAAAGTGGGAGATAATAGTGCTGGCATCAACTGGGTGGTCTAGAGGATGAAATGAGTTAATACGGTGTGACCTGTTTACTGGTCGCCACCTGTGAGTGCCCAGCTCAATGGAGTCACGGTTTCTGTTTTTTTAGAGAGAGGGAAACGCGCTCAGAGAAGTCGGGGACCTGGGCAAGGTTTCCCAAGTACTGGCTGACAAAGCAAAACATGAAAGTTAAATCTCTTCTCTAAGTCTGGGTCCTTTATGATATAGTAAGTGTGTGTGTGT
>PVHT021183518.1:17666777-17733068 GCA_004024745.2 Catagonus wagneri | reverse complement strand
GAGGGAGAGAGACAGAAACAAAACATTTCCTCCACTGAACTCTCCTGTGAATATCCTCAGCCCACAGTATAATAAACATTCCATTCCTGGATGTGCCTTGGACCTCTTCCCGGTCAGCAGGTAGAGTCCTGGGTTGCGAACCAAGGCCCGGCTTCACCCAGAGCTGCGCCGTCAGCTGTGACTGCACAGGAATCCCCGGGGCTCTTGGTAACATGCGGGTCCTGAGTCGGGCAGGCGGGTGGGGTCTGCGACTCTGCATTTCTGACAAGTTTCCACCTCAGACTGGTGCTGCTTTTCTGGGAACCACACGTCAGCCATGTTTTCAAAACTGTTGGCCGGCAGCTCTGCTTGATCCTGCACCTTCCTGCTGCTGCTCTCTTGTTTACGCAAGCTGCCTCCAGTCTCCCCCTGAGTCTGAAATTCTGGATCCATCTACATTGCTCCTCACATCATCAGAGCTCCCGAGGCCGGTTCCCTGGCTGGGCTGAGTCCCAGCGTTACGGTCTTAACCTGGGGGGCGTCTGCACAGACACCGCTGGGACTGCTCTTGACCCACGTCGTCGGACACACTTCAGGGGCAACCTCGTGTTCTGGATTCCAAAGAAAACACACCTTTACCATGGGGCCAAGCACTGGGGGTGATAGAGAGCACGGGGGCTGTGGGAGGCACTTGGTGAAGGGGGTCAGCTACCTCCCACCAACGGCCCCGGGGGGACACTGAGCCCGTCCATTCTAGAACCTCTGCAGTCCTGAAGTCCACTCTCCCACCCAGAGCAATACAAATCACGACCCTCCCAAGTTTTCCTTCAGTGCCTTCTGGAAGCCCATTCCCTCAGACAGGACATTAAAGAGGAAGCGTCACCCTCTGTGGACATTCTAGGCCGTGCTCAGAAATTCTGAGAGACACGCTGAGAAGTCCGAGTGTGGCGATCCAGAGGGTTTGCTCACGTGAGTGGAACAATCCCAGACAGCCAGACACCAGACTGAAAGGAAAATTTTGTCTTAAAGAGGTTTTTCACTGTGAGTTTTCCATGACGGGATCAGCTATTCACTCAGTTGTTTTTCCCGGCAGATACCAGGTAAGTTCTGACAGAACCAGAAGTGTGGGGAGCAACACCCTGCGAATCAGGACTTTCTTTTTCCTTTCTCCCTCAGGATGCACTCCGTTTCCCTAGCAGGCAGTACCGGTGGTGCTGGTTGAGTTTGTCACAATTTTCTCCACTAGAATTAGCTCCCTCTCTACTGGGGATTTTCCACGGTGACATAAATCTAGGCCTCATACTAGCAAAGCATGCTCATCGCTACCTCAATTAGAACAAGTAAACTCTTTGGAAATTCCCATGGCCTCAGCCAAGCCCTTAATGGGGTAGGTTTTTTAAAGTTCCGGATTCCCTTCTTTCCACGCCAGCCAAGGGCAGGTCTCCCCAGCATAACATGACATCCCCCTCAAAATATAAACCCCCTGGATCGGAGGCCCCCGTCGGTCTATTTATGGCCTGAACATAATAGCAGGAGAAGACTCACTGTACAAAAATAAGCAGAGTAGGAAGGTCATTTACTAAGCGGGGCCTGCCAGTGTTGGGGGAACTTTCTGTTATCAGATGCCTGAGAACGGGGTCAGGTCTGGTCCCTCCAGTCCTTGTGATCTGGACACTGACTCAGAACCCGAAATCTGACCACTGGGCAGAGCCTGCCAGAGGAGGAAGAGTACAGCTAGGAATCCAGCTTGGATTCTGTGTCAGGTCTGACCCTGCTAGCTGAATAATCTCTCTGAGCCATTGTTTCTTTAAAATGGTGAGAATCCACCTGCCCTACCTATTCTCGCGGGATCTTAGAGAGAGGAAGGTAACATATGTAAAAGTGATTTGAAAGCTGTGAAGTGTTACTCCATGCGTTAAATCTCGGCTTATTGTGATGATTAAATTAAATGAAAACACACACACACACACCACAGAAATGTTTAACAACTGGCTTACTAGAAAGGGAAATGCTATGGATTTTTTCCATTTGCCTATTTGCATGGTGTAAATATCCCTCTTTGGCTGATTTCAAAGTACCAGTGTGATGACACCAAATGTCACGTTGAGAAGAAATGTGCAAAACTAACTCTTGGGAGCTGGGATGAGCCCGCTCGAGCACACACCACTGTTTGTTCCACCCCCGCTTATATGAAGCCCTTAGCAGTGCCTGAAAATCTGGGCACTGACCACCTCCTCCTCCAGCTCCTTATTCACTGACTAGGTGGGGAAATGGCAGCCCCAGCCTGTTTGCTGAATCAGAATCCCGAAGGTGTGTGCTCTAAAGCTCCCCACCAGAGCTCTGCTGCCTCAGGGGAAGTGACCACGTCCTGCTTTTGCTTGTATCCCCAGTTCTGGAAGAGGGCCTGACCTGCTGGATGCTTCCCTAAAGGACGTGATGGCAGCTCGCTATCTGTCGCTAAAATGACCGAGAAAGGGGCCAGACCCACCAAGATTCGAGACCAGATGGCCCCTGCCTACGGCCATGTGCACCACTGGGTTTATCACTACTCCGTGGGTGGTCCCTGCCAACCTGTGTTTCTCCTTTTTTGCAATTTTTTTTTTCCCTTAGGGTGGTACCCATGGTATATGGAGGTCCCCAGGCTAGAGGCTAAATCCAAGCTACAGCTCTGACCTAGCCACAGCCAAAGCAACGCCAGATCAGATCTCAGCCATGTCTGCGACCTACACTGCAGCTCAGAGCAACGCTGGACCCTTACCCCATGAGCAAGGCCCAGGGATCCAGCCTGAATCCTCATGGATCCTAGTTGGGTTCGTTTCCCTTGAACCACAAGGGGAACTCCCCCTTGTTTTCTTTAAGCACCACCCACAAGCCCCCAAACCCACCACCCATTCTGGTTCTGCTGATTTCCCTCTAGGGCCCGTGCCCACTCACTTCTCTGAGTCATCCTCTCCAGATGCTCAGGCCGCAGCCCCCCTGCCCACCTGCTCCCTGTACTGAGAGCCCCAAGGCCAGTTGCCTCGAACTCAGGCAGGGAGTGGAGGCCGTGAGCGCGTGCGCGTGTCTCTCTCTGCTGCCTTTTTCCCCTGCCTCCCTCGCCTGGCCGCTCTGTCCCTAGGACAGTGTCCATCCAGAACAGGACCTCAGTAAATGCTCTCTGAATACAGAGAAGCAAGTCCAGGGGACGGGACTCCAGGAAGGGGGGACAGGAAGGCATTTCAGGTTAATTACTCCAGGAAAGACCTGATGTAATTGGTGCTTCTTTGGCCTGAGTACAGTAGCAAAGGAAAATTGATTTTTAAGCCAAAAGAGTTCACATCTCCATCCATCACTGAAGATACGGCGCACCCAGTTTTATGTTCTCTCTCAGTCGTGCATGCCAATATAAACTGCCAACTCCTCTGGCTTTCTCAAGGTAACCTGGAGAAAAATGAGATGGCGAAGTTCTCCAAGAACGGAATACGGATTTCCACATCACCTGTTTTTTGGAACACAAACAATGGCCAAATTTACTCAATTCCAAAAGAATAGGTATAACGCTTGCACTTACTGGAAGAAGGGAATAGCATGCTTGTAACCAGGGTCACCACAGAAAAATGCAGCTTTAAAAGCTCCCATAAATGGTCCTGATAGCTGAGTTCCTGAGCTAAAATTTAGCTCTGAGTCACACTCAGAACAAGTGTGATTCCCTGATTTAAAGAAAATGAGGTGGGGAGAATGAGCATTTATGAAGCATCTAATAGAGCCTTTATGAAAACACTGTGCTCAGAACAGAATACTAGTCTGCACACAGCCCTGTGAAGTGTACTTTTTAACCTCATTTTAGCGATGAGGTAAATACACACAGGGACTTTGGAAACGTACCCAAGGACACACAATAAATGAGCGGCAGAGTCAAAACTACCACCAGGTCACCCTGGCTGCAGATTCCAGGCTTAGCTATCACTTTACCATGGCTTTTCCAGAATGAATCCCAGGAGGAGAGTCATCAAGACCACAAAAGGAGCAAGCCCTCCTTCTTTTCCTTCCTTCCACTGCCCTTCATGGGAGCCAAGCACGAGCAGAGAGAGACAGAGAGAAGCAATGTGTAAGGCAGGGAGTAGGGGACCAGAGAGAATTTCTTAAGCTCACAGCTATTAAGTCTTTAGGTCTACGGGCTCAAGACAGCCAGAGGAATGATGTTAGCTCTTCAAAAAGATTAGAGGCAAGAAACGATGGTCGAAATTAAAACGGAAAATTCCTCAACTGGCAGTTCATCCTTGGAGTCCCTCAGTGCCTGTTAATCAGTCTCTCACCTGACCTCCCATCCCCCCACCACTCCCAGCTAAGGACCTGGAAGGAAGGGAGTGGGTCTCATTCATTTTACAGCCCTTAGGGCCTCGTAGACAGAGTTGTTGGCAGAGAGTGGGTGTTTGAAAAAACAAATCTTTTGAATTGGACTCCACCCCATCCCCTACTTTTATTCCTAGAATAACCTTTCAGCATCTTTCAGCTAACTCGCATCCTCGGCCTGCCTTTTCCTCTAGGCTGTGTCTCCACCAGCACCTCCCTGACCCCCTGCTTGTGTCCTGTGCATAACAGGGTTCTAGCACTCACAGAATTGTAGCTTCCTACAATTATTATGCTCTGAGTGAGGCTATACGTCCTATATAGGAACAGCTGGTTATCGAGTTCTGTACTCTAAACATCTATCATAGTGCCTGACACACAGGAAATCCCATGAAGTGGGATTGACTTTGGCAAAGTTGGTGATAATGTGAGTCTCAACATCTGAAATCTTTAAATACAGTCTCTGCAGAAAGACAGTCCTTGAGCAGAAAATCCCAAGAGGACAGGGTCAGATCAAACTAGTTACCAAACACGGTTCGAAACACAGTATATAGATGGCTTCATTCCTAACAGTAGGATTTTTGTGTTTTTAGGAGTTGAGTATCCATTCAGAGCATCATGAATTGAAACTGCTCTGGAGTCACCTGTGACTAAACCAGGGGATTGAATATAGACTACTTAGCATGATAAACTCACAGCCTGACCAAGAAAAAAACCAACACACTGCATCCACTGTGAGTCGGGCTCCAAAAGGGCAGGGACACTGTGGATGTGTGATTAGGCTGCTTCCAGACCCCTGTCCAAATTGCAGCATCACAGAAAGCCAGAGCTGGAAGCTGGGGCACCAATTTCTTTACTGCAGCACCTCTTAGGAACTTTAAGCATAAAATGTCTATGGAGGGACAGGGCACACCTTGTTTTCCAAACTCCTTTGACCATAAAGTACTTCTTCATTAGAACATCTGTTACCACCCCCTGGGTGGTGCTGTACCCCATCTGGATCTGTCACAAACACCCAGTAACCACCTCTTCCTTGTCCCCGAGGTGGCGTTCTGCTGTGGGAAAGGCCACACAGAGAAGAGCAGACCGTCTCTGACTTTGTGAGACTTTTGGTCCCACAAGGGAGATGAGAGAAGGCAGAATCAGAGAAGAGGCACAACCCAGACCAGAATGAAGGTCAGTGCAAGACAGTTCTCTCAGGCTTAATGTGGGGGCACGAAGCGGGAGACGGAGCACCAGGCTCAGGGGTGGACACTGGCCCGGGGAGACACCTCATGGAGGAGGTGGGCTTTCCACCGGCAGGTGTGAGGTGGGTAGGGCAGCAGGAGAGAGGACACACATGGGGAAGGACGGGCCACAGCGTCCGGGGTGGGCAGGGTGTGGTGTAGCGAGGAGAAAGCCTGGGAAAGTGTTTTGGGGTCATTATGCCACAATAAAGAGTTGATGTCTCATGGAAAACTCTGGGAGATCTTTAAGCAGGTGGGGTGACATAACTAGAGCTACATTTTAGGCCACAGAGGCTTCCTAGTGCTTACCCTTACGCCATCTGTAAGTTCCCAAATAACTCTCTAAGGAGATGACTGATTCCCACACAGCATGACATAGAGTGAAAGCACACTGAGTTTGACTTTTATGTCACTCTGCCACCTTAGATATAATAGTGGAAAAGTCTTCCAAAGAAGATCGACTTTGTAATTATTAGTGACTATTAAGGATTTATGTTATGGGAAGAAAGGCGACAGATGAACTCTGTTGTGTCACTTATCTATTGCTATTTAGCAGAAAGCTAGGATAAACTCAGCAACCTAAAGCACACATGTATCATCCCACAGGTTTTGTGAGACAGGAGTCCAGGGATTTCTCTCACCAAACTGAAATCAAGGAGTTGGCCAGGATGAGGGTTTCATCTGAAGGCTCAACTGAGAAAGGACCTGCTTCCAAGTGCAAGTGTTTGTCGGCAGAATGCAGTTTCTTGGAGGTTGCTGGACTGAAGGCCTGCCTCAGATCCTGGCTTCCCTCAGGGCTTAGCTGACTATCAGCCCAAGGCCACCCTCAGTTCCTGACCACTTGGCCCTCTGCAACATGCAGGCCTGTTTTATCAAAGCCAGCAAGAGAGAAAATCTGCCTATAAAACAGCAGTCACGGAGTTCCTGTCATGGCTCAGTGGTTAACGAATCCGACTAGGAACCATGAGGTTGTGGGTTCAATCCCTGGCCTCGCTCAGTGGGTTAAGGATCTGGCGTTGACGTGAGCTGTGGTGTAGGCTGCAGATGCGGCTCAGATCTGGCGTTGCTGTGGCTGTGGCATAGGTCGGCGGCTACAGCTCCTGTTAAACCCCTAGCCTGGGAACCTCCATATGCAGTCGGTGCGGCCCTAGAAAAGGCAAAAAGACAAAAAACAAAAACAAAAAAAACCAGAAGTCAGTACTTTATGTAATATAATCAGGGAAGTGGCATTACTTCAATGTTGTTTTGTTTTGTTTTGTTTTGCTTTTAGGGGCTACACCTGAGGCATATGGAGGTTCCCAGGCTAGGGGTCGAATCAGAGCTACAGCCACCAGCCTACACCACAGGCACAGCAAGGCGGGATCCAAGACTTGTCTATGACCTACGCCACAGCTCAAGGCAAAGCTGGATGCTTAACCCACTGGGAGAGGCCAGGGATCAAACCCCCATCCTCATGGATACCAGTCGGATTCCTTTCTGCTGTGCCACAATGGGAACTCCAAATGTTGCCAATATTTTATTGGTTAGAAAATAATGACTCAGGGAAGGGGATTACACAGGGCCACAAACACCAGCAGGCAGAGATGACCAGGGCCATCTTAGAAGCTGCCAGCCTTGTCTATAGCTTACTAACTTCCCAGCATAGAGTAAGCTTATGAGAAATTAATAATGTTTTAAGGTTTCATTGAAGTATAGTTGATTTATAAGGCTGTGATACTTTCTGCCGTATGACAAAGCGACCCAGTCATACATACATACATATCCATTCTCTCTCAGATTCTTTTTCCACATAGATTATCACAGAATACTGGGTAGATTTCTCTGTGCCAATCAGCAGGTCCCTATTGGCCACTGATAATGTTATAATAATTATATTCTGAATAAACCTATAGAACTTGGGATCAGTGCAGGAAGCAATTGATTTTGGTGGAATGTTTGGTGGAGTGGTGAATAACTCTGGGTTAATTACTGTTCCTTGCAAGTCGGGACCCTGCTTTAAGAACCGCCTTGGGGCAGGGAAAGTAGTCCCCCTTACCTGGGTGGACTCCTCTCCCCTGCCGGCTGCAACTCCGTCCCCAGGACACAGCTCAGCCAGGCTGCTTTCATTCAAGTCCTTAGACTCCACAGACCCTGGGAAAGGAAAGACACTCTTTTGTTCTGTGCCAATGAAATAAGATACTCTTCATTCTGTCTGGTCTGGTTCATACCCCTTTCTAGGACTGCCTCTTTCACATAAAGAATGTACCAGCTACATTCCTGAAGATGAGAAACCAAAGGCTGTCAGCGCTGATTTGTGATTTTTGTGATTCTCAGAGGAAGAAAGGGAAGACAGGGAGGGTTTATCTGAACACAAGTAACAGTTAGAGAAGGACAGTCGGACTGGCTGGGTCAGAAGATGGCTAATAAAATAAAATGTCTTTGATCTGTTGGTCATCAGTTTATTTAGGGTTGCCCTGAGAAACTCCCTTGAAATAAGCATTTTTGGAACTCTTCCAGAAAAGCCTAAAACCTTAGGATTATCTTTTTCCTTTTTTTCGTTCTGTGCTGGGTTTTGATTTATTATTTCCTATGAAGTTATGGGTGAGATTCCACCTTTATTTGTGCAAAAACCATCCAGGCACACAACGTGCTCTCCCTGAAAGTGGTATTGTGGGGATCCTGCCAAATATGACAATCATGTTGCTGTTACAGCTTCAAGGGAAATCACCACGTCAGCCAGAGCTGTCAAGTGGAGGGTCTCAAGGCCTTGCTATACAACCTGGCCATCAGACATCAATGGAGACTTTTTCCATCATCGACTGTGGAGCCCAAAGGAAGTGCCACAGGATACTAAGCATGGCAACACCAAGAAGGAATGTGAGAAGCTAGCTTTGGTCACCAAGATGACCCACACTCTATCAGTGATCAAAGCTGGTCATGTTCCTTCAGCATAGTCCCCTACTATTTATTCATACAGCCATGTGGAAAGCACAGGATGTAAACTCTGTTAAACAAGAGAAACAGAGAATTTAGAGCATGCTGTCAAATTACCCACATTTTGGTCTTAGGGCAAAACCACCTTAGTTGTAAAATGTTATATTTTGTTTAAGGTGTTTGTTAGGCTGGGGTAGGTGGATGGAGAGTTAAAGTTACATGGGGTTAAGTGTGGGTTTGTGATGCTAAATTTCACCTCAAGAAGTGTGCTGTCTCAACAGTCAATTTTACGATTTGCAAGGAAAAGGAATCAGGTCTCAAAAAGAAGGAAAGGAGTTCCCTTCGTGGCTCAGCGGTTAATGAACCCAACTAGGATCCATGAGGATGTGGGTTCAATCCCTGTCCTCGCTCAGTGGGTTAAGGATCTGGCGTTGCCGTGAGCTGTGGTGTAGGTCGCAGACGTGGCTCAGGTCCTGCATTGCTGTGGCTGTGATGTAAGCTGGCAGCTGTAGCTCCGATTCGATCCCTAGTCTGGGAACCTCCATATGTTGTGCGTGCAGCCCTAAAAAGCAAAAAAAAAAAAAAAAAGAAGGAAAGACTAAAGGGGTAGGAAAATACAAAGATCCAGAGGGGAAAGTAGCCACTCAGATTCACAATACATGTGACTGTACTGTTTCTAATATCTTAAAGCTTTTTGCTATGAATTATAACACACATTCAGAAAAAATGTACAGAACTCAAATGTGTAACTCAATGATCTGGCAAAAGAACCATGTTAATCTTGACCCAGGTTCATACATGATATAGCCAACTCCCCAGGAGCCCTTTATACACCCTTCCAGCCATCACCCCCGTGTACCCACAAGAGCAACCACTCTCCAGTCTTTTGTGATAACCATTCTTTGCTTTCCCGTACAGTTTTAACACTCATGCATGCATCACTAAGTATTATAATTTCAGTTGCTTTTGAACTTTATATGATATACCTGGAAACATGCAGCATGCATTTTTTTCACGTCTGGCTTCCTTTGCTCAACATAATGTGTGAAAGATTCACTCAAGGTTGTTTCTGTGATGCAGCTATAGTGCATTACTTTTCGATGATGCATACTATTCCATCCCATGGCTACTCTCTCCCATGTAGGTATCCCTTTTACTGTTTTTTTGTTTTGTTTTGTTTTGTTTTTAAGGCTGCACCTGTGTCATATGGAAGTTCCCAGGTTAGGGGTCGAATTGGAGCTGCAGCTGCCAGCCTATGCCACTGCTATGGCAATGTAGGATATAAGCCATGTCTGTGACCTATGCCACAGCTCACGGCAACACCAGATCCTTAATCCACTGAGTAGGGCCAGGGTTTGAACCCAAGTCTTCATGGATACCGGTCAGATTTGTTACCACTGAGCCACAACTGGAACTCCAAAAGGAAAATTTTAATTACTGTTTTATCCGTATACTTAGTTGTTTTAAAACAGATTTCTCTGGATGTCTAACTAGATTGCTGGCAATTGACATTGATATTTATTTTATTGTATTTTGCTCCAAATGTACAATTATTTAATACCTAAGGTAATTAATAATATTATATAATTATCCATAATAGAAGTAATAATACTTTATAGGGATAGACCTTTAGAATTTAGTGCTTTTCTTTTCAGTTACTCCTTACCACCGGCCTATTACAAAGTAATAGAGGAATTAGTTTCATTTTATAAAGCTTAATTATGTTCAACAATTCCCAAACACACGTAAGTATCAGAATCACCTTTGGAACCTATAAAATTTTTTGCTCAGGCCCAGGGCATCTAAATCTCCATGGTCTGAATCTAGGATTTTTTTTGCTTTCTTTTTTTTTTTTCTAAAATTCTTTAGATGGTTCCCATTTGTGGCCCTGGTTAAAAATTCGCCATGCTTAGTATAGAGGCTGGACTCACACAGATGGAAATCCAAATGTCAGTTTTATTATTTGGATGTTATCATGTTTGGGCCTCCTGATACTTCTCCTGAAGCTTAGCTCTTGTACTGATCCATAAAGGGCGCGTTCGGGACTACAGAGCAGATACATTCCTCAACCCAGAATTACTGCCTCATTAGGGAGAACTGGGAGAGGGGGCTATCTCTCAGACAAGCCTGGGCCTTGACTCCTGTGCTTCCATTCAGAGCAGGGGTGGAAAGAGAATGCAACCTTTCCTTTGGCAGGAATGGCAGGAAAGGGTGGAGTAGGGGTTGGGAGGGAGGGGGAAGGGGGAAGGGTGGAGGGAGGCGAAGGGGAAGGGGGGGAGGAGGGGGAACACGGAGGGAGGGCTGAACTTGTCTAGTTCCTTAAGTCACTCCTCATTCATTGAAACAAAGGCAGAGCGAGAGAGACGCTAAGTTATTCCTCCCGTTCTCTTCCTTCCTAGCACGTGGAATGGAAATTCTAAGGAAAATTAAGGAATGCTGAATAAGCGTTCCTTCCAACAACTCCTCTGATACTATTTGCCCAATAGTACCACCCTTAGGATTGGTCAAGAGGGCCTTTTCCCTGGTCCTTTCACTTTGACGGGTCCCTCTCTGTCCATCCCACAGACACCCTTCGTTCATGGGACCAAGGAGACATGCCCACCTAGAGCCTGTACTACCCCACCTTCTAGGCCATGTCAGGTGTCTGAGGCCCCAGGGTGCCTGCCCAAACACCCAAGGCCTGCATCACAGGTCCATATTCCTGAGGGTAGAGTGGCCCTGCTCTTTGCACCCCTAGGTCTGAGGGGACAGCATTTTGACTGTCTGTGGGGATATGGCAGAGCTGAGTCTTGCACACACAAGGCCCCTGCAGAGCAGGGCGCGCTGAGCAAGGGCTGGCCCTCCCTATGCCACCCTCTTGTGGTCTGGAATTCTGAGGTTTTAAATGCTCCAAGTTACGATACGCCCTTCCATTATAAGTCAACTGTTCTTCAGTTTTTAAAAATGCCCTTCCAGGTCAGTATGAAGGAATATTTGTCAAGATCAAAACATAAATCTTATTTAACAGTTTCTTTGCTTGATTTTTAACTTTTAAATAATTTAGATATATGGTACGTGGGCTTCCGTTTGTATTCTGGCTCAGAGCCCCACCAGCTTAAAGGCAGGCCTACTTCCATGAACTTAATTATAAAGCTTAATTAATTAAATTCTTAAAAACCTGTCTTTCTCTTTCTCTCAAGTATCTGTATTCATATAAGAAATAGTCCGGAATAGGCAGAAGAGTGTTAACATGGTTATCACCTACAGGGGTGGGATTTTGGGTGATTTAATACTTTTCTTCTAGCTTGTTTGTATTTGTTAATTTTTTGACAATGAACATGGAATAGAATACTCGTGTAATTCATTAAAGGGGGAAGGTGAACATTAATCAGGTCATACCTCTCACCCCACCCACCCCAAATAAATAACTTTATGTCCTACTGGTTATGGTCAGGGGAACCAAGTGAGCCTATGAAGCACACTCTAGTTCTACTGCTGATACACATTTTTTTGTGAAAAAGGACTGCTGAGGCATAAGCAGGTTTTCTGGCCAGACGGCTATAAAAACACCAAGACAACTTTTATCAGCCCTGGCACCAGACATCTTATAGGTCAAACTGATTTCAGTAAGTGGGAGTGATGAGGGGCACACAGAAGGCTGGAAAAAATTCTGCAGCATTGTTTCTCAAGTCCCAGGGTCGTGACCCTTATAGGGATTACGGAAACCAGAGCCAAGCTGCTGGCTGCCCCCATCCAGGGGCTCCACCAGTCCCTGGGACTCGAAGACCATCCACAATAACCCTTTCTCTTGATCGTAACAAGAACTAATTGTGCTCAGTGCTGACAAAATACTCTGCACACTTCATGTGATGTGAGCTCTACCACGATCTGTCTGGTCTGTAGGGTGGCTATTTGCATTTTATAGCTGAGGAAATTCAGGCCCAAAGAATGAACTCAGGTGTGGTCACAGCTAGGAAGTGGTGAAGCTGGGACTTAAATCCAGGTTTTCTACCCCCAAGTTCATCCTAGGCAGTCAGTTTTCCATTTTAGCATTTGTTCTGCCTACTCTTTTCCATCACTGTTTCTCTCTCCTTTTCCTAGCACCAACCCAAGAAATCCTGATAATAGGAGCCTGGTTTTGCTTCTCCTTCACTTTATAAAAATCCTAGGATTTCCCATTCTGGTACAACGGATTAAGAACCCGACTGCAGCAGCTCGGGTCACTGTGGAGGTGCGGGTTCGATCCCTGGCCCGGGGCAGTGGGTTAAAGGATCTGGCTTTGCTGGTGGCATAGGTCGCAACTGTGGCTCAAATTCAATCCCTGGCCCAGGAACTTCCATATGCCACAGGTGCAGCCATAAAATTAAAAAAAAAAAAAAAGCATCACATTTTTTTCCTTTCCCTATCTACATTTACTGCCCAGAAACATGGAAAGTTTGCAAAAGAATGAAAATGCTGAGAATCACAACACGTTGGCATCATGGTCTAGCATCACTAAATGTCATTAAGCTTCCAACTGGGGAACAATGTTAGTTACCAAACGGTTTCTAAGATACTCTTATGTGTATTTCTACACATACATTTTTATTTTCAAAGCACCTGTACATGCCTCTTCCCAATTAATATGCTATAACATCTCTGTCACATGGATCACTGGCAGGCTACAGAGAGCTTAAGGACTTCCTCAAGAAGCACTTCTGTTTGTGAGCAGCCCTGTGACAATGTCTGTATGCCTGTAGATGCTGATGTTCATTTGAGCCCTCAGTCTGGAAAAAGTTAGCAATGCGCAGGTTGGCTCTTCACAACACTAACATGAGTTACCTCCCCTCCCCCCTTTCTGGGAACAGCACCACAAAAAGATTTAAAAAATGGCTGATACTTACTGTTCAGAGGACCCATTCAAAATATCAGTGTTCTGCTGCACGGTCCTTGGCGGGAGTCCCTTTTCATAGATCACAACGTTGGCACGGGGCCAAGAGATGGTGTGGTTGACACACAGGTCACTGCCGTTCATAAGAAGTCAGAATAATAAAAAGGAAGGCAGATCTGACATCACTGGCAAGAGAAAACCTTGAGTGCTGTGCTAAGCAAACTAATCACCGCTGGTTCTGAATAGTGTGGGAGGAGTGAAGTCCTCATTGAACAAAGCCAAACCCAAAAAGGCCCACATAGAAAGTCCAATCAGTCTACTAAGAGTTTGCAAATCTCCTCAAAATTGACATTAACTTATAATTTATCCTAAAGTCAAAGGGAAAAACAGAATCTTCTCAAGTGAACTCTTTATTACCCACTTTATTGACTAGGGTAAAGGAGAAGGAGCTTTATAATAAACTAATGAGAACACACACACACAATTTCTTTCTTTACTGGCTTTGCTGCGAGCTGCATATCTTGAGTAAAAAGTACTTCTTTGTCCACTAAGCTGTTGCAACTTAAAAAAAAAAAAAAAAAACAAGAAAAGAAAAATTTCAAGATAAGCTCAGCGTTTATATAGGCCACTTGGTGAAAACCTAATGCAGCTACAATTATTATTAGGCTTTGGTCTGTGAAAGACTCTGTAAGAGTTAAAAGCAAGCCAGCACTACCTTTAGCCCACAAGGATTACTCTTTTATTAGTATAGTCTTGGGATTAGTGGAAATGTCTATCTAATGAATGCAGCTACTATATTTGAGCACACGCCTGAATAAGCTGCTTGTTGATTGAAACCTATCTATTTATAAGTACTTCTGCACGTTGTGAAAAATCCATCTGTAGCACCACAGCATGGCACCCACCATTTGAATAAAGGCTCTTTGCCACTTCACTCTAGAGCCTATTGAATAAACAGGCAGAAAGGAAGTGTGTGGCATCCACTTAACAGGTTTTATTCCTCGCTCTTGGCTAGTAAAGCAGAGTTACCTTATCTAAACAGCAATTTAGATGAATGCGGATGTTATACAAACAGAAATGGGGAAAAAGGATACTTTTCATCAAACTCACCCATGGTTTTAACCTAGCAGACTTTCCATAACTGGGATAAATGATCACAAGTAGCCCCAACCATACCTCTGCTTACGTCACAGTCTTCAGATGCAGTCTGGAAAGGAGGTGATTACACATACTATCATTTCTTCTTTGCATTTCTGCTTATATGAAAGCACACTAACAGATGTCCAACAAGAACAAGTACAGCATGAAGAGAATAGCCTGATAAATAAGCCAATGCTTTCACATTTGGGGTCCTCACTACTATACTGAGGCTCCATTTGAGGAAAGGCTAAGCCCTCCACCCCTATTCCAAGTCCATTCCAGGATTCTTTAGTTCTGAACCCCACCATTCTACTCGCCTCCCCTCAACACACACCCCATGGCTCTGCTTCCCAGAATCAGTCAGCTTCCTGAGTTTTGGGTTTGGGTGTAGAGATTTCTTATTCCACTAGATTTTTTATGAGAGATATATATATCTTTATGATATATATATATTTTTTTATGATATATATATATATATATTTTTTTTAAATATTATCTTCCATCATGGTCTATCCCAGGAGATTAGACACAGTTCCCTGTGCTATACCGTAAGATCTTGTTTATCCATTCTAAATGTAATAGTTTGTATCTACTAACCACTGAGGTTTATTTTAACTACTCTGCAGTTAAGGTCCCCATTTACTTTGCTGCTCCTTTGGAAAAAAGGCTAACAAAGAATTTATTAAAGTTAAAAAGACCAAATAATCCTAAATAATCTTAACACCAAAGGCAGTTGTTAACTGAGACATCACAAAATTTCTCTCCTTGAAAAAGTTTATAAACAATGACAGGCAAACTTTCCAGGTATCCCATCGTCAGAAGGAGAAAATTAAAATCGACTGAACATTTTTTTCTAGCCCCAACATAACAAGTAGAAAGAATGCAGGCTTTAGCAGTCTTTGAATTCTGGCTATTTCTCTTTCCAGAGTTTGTGACCTTTAGTTTCCTGGTGACATCACAAACCTACCTCATGCTTCGTGAGAACCCAATAACTTGTAGCTTTAAGTGTTATTATTCAAGCTGTAGGAACTCAATAAAGATTAGAGGATAACATCTTTTATATTTTTCTAGTTGATAAAACAAAAAAGTACTTCTGAAAACAAATGTTTTAATACCACAATTTCTAAGAGTAAGGCATTTGGAAACGGCAAACATTTAAATCATAAAATAGCAAAATGAAGCACCAAAGACCCTGCAGGACATTACTGAGCTGTTTAAACAGATACTATGTTACTGACTCTGGGTGAAAGGGCTACGAGAGATATTAAAAACTTGATGGGAGGTACTAGTATCACAACTCATTCCCAGAGTTAGGTATTAAGTGGTAGGTGGGAGAGATGAGGTTTGGATAAACCCAAGCTTCTCCTACTTCACCATAATATCTCCTCACATATTTTCTTCAATTATGTTAAACATTCACCCACCCAGTAAGATTATTAAACAGAACTAAGAAGGTCTATATCTTTAAAAGAGGGCATCTAACAGCCCTTTTGTGAGATCATTCCAAGAAAAAGGAGGGGTAGAGCAGCTTCCGGGAGACTTTGGTCCACCAGAGCATTTGAGAATAGGACTGGAAGGGAACCATCCTTTTGTGACTTGGTTTGCGGCAGTTCACACTCACCAGTGCCTTTCTACTTTGAATCCAAAGAAAACCAAACTGAGAACTAAAAACTTCTAAAACTTGGAATTTCTTATTCAGTCTTCTACTTGATTCCTGAAATCTTTACCCTTTTCAGCATTCGTCTGGTTTCTATTGGGATTCACAGCTTAGTGCTGAAAAAGGGTTAATCTTAAAGCCTTATTCCATCCATCCATCCATTCATCCATCCATCCACCCACCTACCTATTCGAATCCCAGTGGCTTCCATAAAAGCTACAGGTGTACATTTAACATTATTTCATGCTATACATCATTTTATTGGTCTTTAGTTATTGTGTCTCCTATAAGAGAAAGTGCTTTGAAACATACATCAACTTTTTTTTAGCCTAGCATGATACTAGAAAAAAGAAGCAGGTAGTTAAGGAAACGAAGCACTGCTAAGCATTTATAGCCAAAATTCACTGAGGAAAGTTTTTAAAACTTTTTTTTTAACGTTCAGAATACTTACATTTGTGGATTATGTATTTTTTAAATTTCCAAAGTCAGTACACACTCACAAAGCAGCAAGCAATAGAAATGATTCTCATTTTATAAATAAGGACATGGAAAAGAACAAGGGTCAAATGACTTATGTATGGGACCCAACATTCAGCAACCCAAGCCAGGACTTCAAATTCCTTACTGTGACTTGCATAGTAGGATTATTAAGCTCAGCTGCTGCCTTCAGGATTTGTTTCCATAGACATTACTAAGAAAACATTCTACTTTGGCATTTTTGTAATATGGCACCATTTATAGCTGTCTTCACTCACAATAACCTTATTAAATAACCATCTTTAGGGCTGGCAGTATATACAATGAGGAGCATCAGCTCGGTTACTACTGGCTAATGGTTCAGTCAAAATACGAGTTAGGTCATTTTTTTCTTACATTTTCTTGATTTAGAAATTAAACCATACTCACATTTCTAATTTAGTCAAGGCTGTATCTTTCTGACCCAAATACAAAATCTCAAAATGTGTAAAGGTTTCCATCACCAAACGTACTCTTTTATCACTTTTGGATAATACATCAGCCAATCTAAGGATTCCACAAACTTAGTGTGTGATTGTTTTTTTTTCCCCGAGTAGACTTTTTCCAAAGAATGATCTAATTCATTCTAGGCTGAGAGAATATGGTAAAAAGAAAACTACATTTCTTTTCTCTTTGTTCTGAAATACCTGAAGAATAATAAAAATAGTGAATCAACCATAATTAAGCTTAAGGAAAGAGGAAAGGGATTTTTTTTTTTTTTTTTGCTTTCTAGGGCCACGCCCACGGCATATGGAGGTTCCCAGACTAGGGGTCAAATTGGAGCTGTAGTTGCCGGCCTACGCCAAAGCCACAGCAACACCAGATCCAAGCCGTGTCTGCGACCTACACCACAGCTCACGGCAACGCTGGACCATTAACTCACTGAGCAAGGCCAGGGGTTGAATCCGCAAACTCATGGTTCCTAGTTGGATTCATTAACTGCTGCACCACGATGGGAACTCCTGAAATACCTGAAGAATAATAAAAATAGTGAATTCAACCATAATTAAGCTTAAGGAAAGAGGAAAGGGACATTTTATTTATTGTATTGCAGAAAGCGGCAATGTTTGGAAAAATCTCAAAAGCAAGAATGTTGGCCATATAAGAAAAATTTATTAGAAAATCAGTATCTTGAATTTCAGATACATATGTATGAGAGAAATTCCAGAAGGGAAAGCACCTTCTCCAGAAACTGTTCCCAGGGTGTTCAATACTGATTTCGAAATTGGTTGCTTAGGTCTTGAAGCTCTGTTACTAAGGTGTCCATAGCTGCTGTTTCATTAACTAACTCTGTGGAAATTTCTCCAGTTGCCACATCTGTAAAAAGTTGCTGCAACAGAAAGACCAAAGCAGAACTATCAAAACAACAACAAAAACACTCAAAACAATATAGACACAGAGTAATATTCCCTTTGCATAATCACATCACATTTTAGTGGCAGTGGTAGTGTCTGTTCTGTTCACCATCCTGGGAACGCACAAGCTGCAATAATTAAAAGATGAATCAAACAACAGGCCTGAACTTGTAAATTCAAATGAGTACTGCTCTTCAAAACGGCTGCCTTGAATATTGATTATTCCCTTCAGCGTTATAAGATGGTTTCTGGATAAGCAGACATTATTCATCCAAACAAAACAAATCTATTCATTGTATATACCAGCAAAACAAATATATATTATATTCAAGTTCATATAAATCATACCCTTTGTTAATCATTTAAAAATTAATTATGGATTAGGACTCAGAGGTCACAAAAATCATCAGGATTTGGTAAAAGCAAAAGAAGCCCAGCAAAATAAAAGTGCCTTCCCCCTGTGAAAGGAACTGCCTTGGGTGGCATATTGCAACATTTTCAATAATGCCACTAATGGACTGCCTGTGTGGCTCACATCAATAATGCCACTAAGGCTGAAACATTCTGGAATGCCTCTCTAGGAACTGCCTGTGAAGCCAGGACAGGCATCCAAGAAAATCAGCTCCAGGATTCTATGACCACATTGTGTGTGTGTGTGTGTGCGCGCGCGCATTCTGTGTGCACGTGAGCGTGTGTGTATGTGTGTTCTAACCAGAAGTGTAATTTAACATGGTCATCTTCATTCATTTTTATTTCTTTCCAGCCGCACCTACAGCAGATGGAAGTTCCTGGGTCAGGGGTAGAACCTGATTCACAGCAGTGATAACGCCAGATCTTGAACCCACTGAGCCACGAGGGAAATCTCATTTTCATTTTTTAAAGCATTCTGAAAAAGTGTTCTTCTGGAATGCAATTCTGTTTAGCAAACCCAATTTGCACAAAAAGTAGAAAAAGCAAATTATTTCCTACAAAATCAGACTTCCAAATATTACATGCAAAATATGCAAAAAGGTGCCTTTTGTTTTTGGCCGCACCCACGGCATGTGGAAGTTCGCTGGGGCCAGGGATGGAACCTGCACCACAGTAACAACCCAAGTCTCTGCAGTGACAATGCTGGATCCTTAACCTGCTACAAGAGAACTCCAAAAAAGGTGCTTTTTAAAGGAGGTATTGGGAAGCAATTTTTCCTATTTTTGGATAATTCAGTTGAGATGCAATGAGAGCAAAATCTAAACACAGTTGATGTTCTGAGGCCTCATTTTCAATGTTTGGGAATCTTCCACAATATGGAAGGATGTGGAGTACAGACAAGACTATTTAAGTCATACAAGTTTAGATTCATGTAAAATTAATAAATCATAAGAGAAAACTTTGCACAAAAGTAGGGAAATCTGTGGAGTACATGTTGAAGAAATAAACAATGACGAGTCGGTTAGTGATCTCACCAAAACTAGGAAACTTAGCCTCCAGTTTAGGAAGGAGAGTGAGAGAAAGTCTGCTATCCTGACTTTCTTTGAGGGAGCTCCTGCAGCTTCCTGAGAGACACAAAAATCTCAAGCTGTGCTATCAAGTTGGGGGAAAATAGTTCTCCAGATAGATTACAGAAAGCTGGTTCCAGCACGCAGATTAATAAGGATAGGCAAATGAGTTAATAACCTAATGAGGCAAACATGCTGCTCTGATTGGAAAAGATCAAGCAATTAATAAAAAGGCATACTCTGGGAAGGTTTTTACATGTGTCCAGAAGTGACCTTCACAGGACTTGCTCTCAGAAATGCATTAAAATTAGTTTGCCACCCAAGAATAAATAGTGAAGGCGAGTAAAGGTAAGTGCTAAATTGTGCTGGAAGTGATATTCCTTTAAATTTTGCTCCCAGAGGTATACTCCAAGCCTGGCTATAGGTCAGAATCATCTGGGAAATTTAACACAGATTTCCTAGGCTCTGTCCCAGACCTGATCTGTCACAGGTAGAGATCTGGAGTCCAGTCTTCAAAAAAGCCCCCTCAATGATTTGGGGTGTCCCCATCCTAGACTGCTTGACAGGTTGGTATGCGTAAACTGAGCACACACGCTTTAGGTGTCGAACCCAAGTCACCCACCTACCTTAATATTTCTGTCAAATCCATACACCACCTAATATTTATCTCTAAATCAATTTTTTATTTTAATAGAAGTGTTTTTAAAGGAAACATTAGAACACCACTATAAGTAAAAAATAAACCATAATATTCAAGAAATTGTAGGTTTCATGTACTAGTTAATGCTTTTTCTAATATGCTTTGAAATAAATATATTTAAGATCAAATGTTTGCCCAAGTATTACTAATGGTATACATGCCAACACTTTGGGAAAAGTGATAATAAGTAGAAGAGCATTGTTTTAATTTTGCTTCAAGAAGTTATAAAACCTCAAGGAGTTCCCGTCACGGCTCAGCAGTTAATAAATCCAGCTAGGATCCATGAGGGCGTGGGTTCGATCCCTGACCTCACTCAGTGAGTTAAGGATCTGGCATTGCCATGAGTTGTGGTGTTATGTCAGCAGCTGTAGCTCCAATTCAACCCCTAGCCTGGGAACCACCATATGCGGCCCTAAAAAGACAAAAAAAAAAAAAAAAAGTTATAAAACCTCAAGAGCCGAATTATAAATATTAATTTCAAAGACTCCTAAGTTACTCATGAGTGGGGTAGTTCTATAACATGCGCCTAAAATTATCCCACATGTAAAAGAAGACTTAAGAGCAACTGGCTGATACCAAAGACCTTTTTTCCTATGATAACTCTAATTAAGTCACATTTCAGTCTCACCTTTGCCTTAGATAACAGGCCCCGTAAATTGAGTCGAACTGAAGAAAGCACCTGTACAGCTTCCTGGGGACTGGATTTATTTTTACTGCATTTTATAGCCACTGGAAGACAAATATGGAGGAAACACCCATTAAAAGTTGATAACGATAACTTATAGGTTCAAAAAGCAATTACTTTATTAGGATTTTACAGTTACCATCATGAGAAAAATTTCTACATGGGAAATTTTTATTTTTGTAAAAGGGAAACAAGTTACATTCCCTTTTTTTTTTTTTGCCTTATCTAGGGCCGCACCGATGGCATATGGAGGTTCCTAGGCTAAGGGTCTAACAGGAGCTGTAGCTGCCAGCCTTCGCCAGAGCCACAGCAACGCCAGATCCGAGCCGCGTCTGCAACCTACACCACAGCTCACGGCAACGCCAGATCCTTAACCCACTGAGCAAGGCCAGGGATCGAACCCGCAACCTCATGGTTCCTAGTCGGATTCGTTAACCACTGAGCCACCGCAGGAACTCCAAGTTACATTCCTAAATTTTCCTTTTATCACTTAAGAAGGATAATTTATTGCTAAAAGAGAATCTGGAGGAAAATGAGTGATTTTTGCGTGGGTTACAGATTGTCGGAAAGAGACTATGAAAACACACACACACACACACACACACACACACAAGCACAGACCAATGAAATTAGGCAGAGACACGATCTAACTACCATGAGGTATCTACAGGGAGCAAAACCAGATACAGCCCATCTTAAAGGGGCTTCCTACAGTCTGAGTTCTGAATGAGGACTCAACTGCTGATGACGCCGGCCCAAGGAAGTGATATGGCAGGTATTTACAGCTCAATTCTTTTCATTTCATAAAACTGAATTTTCATGCTCAGTTTACATCACTCTTCTGGAATAAGTGACATCAACCACCTGGGTGCCTGTACTTAGGGCGTGACCATGGCCAGGCTCTCAGGTCACTGAGCCATGCTTGGCATCCTTTAGCAAAGACAGTCACTCGTTCCTGACAGCTCTGCCTCCAGCATTCTGAGGAGCCCATTTTCCTAAAACCTGAAATTATGAAGAGGGTATAACCCCACCTTGCAGAAGGCCTGGCTATTAATGCTTTTTAAGAACAAGTGAGGAGGAGTGCCCCTTGTGGTGCAATGGAAATGAATCTGACCAGTACCCATGAGGATGCAGGTTCGATTCCTGGCCTCGCTCAGTGGGTTAAGGATCCAGCGTTGCCATGAGCTGTGATGAAGTTCACCAATGTAGCACGGATCCCATGTGGCTGTGGCTGTGGCTGTAGCATAGGGTAGCAGCTGCAGCTCTGATTCAACCCTTAGCCTGGCAACTTCCATATGCTGCGAGTGCAGCCCTAAAAAGCAAAAAAAAAAAAAAAAAGGCATAACTATTATCTTAAAGTGTCTGGATGGCAAACAAGGATGCAACTTTTGCCCACCCTTTCCCAGAAAACAGACCAGCAGAGACTGTAAATGAACACCCTGCAGACAGAACAGTGTGTACAGAATGACAACACTCTTACAGAAGGGTCTCCAACACTACTTGGAGACTGCAGTGTCTTACTAAGCTTTCTGAAGCACATGGCTACTCTTAAAAACTAGCTACCCAAAAGCAAGGAAATCATGTGAAGATTTAAAAAAATGTCTTATTTCCTTTTCCACAATGGGCGGAGAACAGTGATGGTGAGAAAGATAAAAAAAAAAGAAAAGAAAGAACAGAGAAACCCAGCTCATTCTTCAATGGAGCGCTGGTATACAAAAGCAACAGAGAAAGAGCTAAGACTTCTCTTCATAAATCTAAAATATCACTAGAAAAAAAAGCTAAGCATCCACTCAAGTATGAATAAAATTCTGTAGGAGCATGAACACATAATTCATTAAAGCCAAAGGGAAACTTAAAAGAACATAGAATTGATTTTCTCTAATATTGCCTGGATTGGGGGGAAAAAAGTACCAAAAATAATTTAAAATCAACTTTAAGATGCAAAAATGAAGATTTTTTCCCTAAAGTATTTCTTTAATTTGAGTATTTATATCTGACAGTTTACAGAAAATATCTTGGCTTTGACTGTTATAGAGCCTGCTGTTCACAGAAATGTTTAGGGTTGGCAAGCTGAAGGAGATCAGATAAATTCTTCAAAGTAAATTGCACCCTGCTATAACTGTGTACATAATATCCCTTAGCATGGGTTTCCCCAAATACAGCACTATATCCACAAGGGCCAGAGGCATAAAGACTGAGCGCCGTCTGGGCCCACCCACCGAGAGGCCAGTATAAGCCACATATGTTCTAGCCACACTAGACCATCCTTCCATTGGTCCATCGGCAATGACCTCAACTGTTCTACACTGAACTTCAGCTAAACAGCGTTTAAATTCTACCTGACCTGTAGAGAGGTAGGTGACCCAGGAAAATGGATATTTATATCCCTCTGCCAATGGTAAGTAGAACCATTAACTACTAAGCCCATTTCTAAATTGTTTGAACATTCTGTGACTTCTCCTGAGGCAAAGTTAAACGTTATTCTTATTCATTTTTTTCTTTTTGGTCTTGAGTCCCCTACCATACAGCTCAGATCTTCTACCCTAGAAGGAACAGGGTGGGAGTGAGAAGGTAAGGGATTAAAATTTAAACCCTGTGCGAAATACTGTTAAGTGTTTAAAAGTGTTTTTTACTAAGTTTTCATACAACCATAGGTAGATATTACCCCCATTTTCCCCATGAGGGAACTAGAGCTCAGATAGGCCAGTAAGACTGACTCTGAACGACCCAGTTCAGTATATGGTAGAGCTGGTCCTAGAGCTTAGTCTCCCTGATTCCAAAGTCCTGCCTTTTCTGTTGTCCCTTGTTGGATTCCTATTTGCTTTAACTATCAGCTGCAAAACTTAGAATAGGACTGAGGAAAGGTTCACGGTCCCTGTGATTCAGTTCCTAAGAGTGTGGCTTCATTATTTTATTTGAATTTCATTCCCAGGGCATCACATGCTCTTATTCTAACATAAAAAGTACCTCACTACTTTTAACTAGCATATCTTTCATTAACGCAAATAAATAAAAGTTGCCTTTATGTGGAATATATTTACCTAACAGGCATACAACTTTATATGTTAGGTTATCCTTCCCCTCAAATATCACCCACTAATTTCCCTAAGATACAGATTATAGCTTTAATTCCTTTGTTATATGTCATAGCTCTTAGGTATACTGCTATGTACTCCAAAAATCCATGTATTTTTATGAATAAACATTTTCATCTATAAAAGAAGACTATGAGTCAGGAAAAGTTAAGATTTTCTTACTTAACCAATACAAACAGACTGTGTCAAGCGAAGGTTAAATACAGCTGTAAAGTTATTTTATAGCTCGAAAGTTTCTAACACCTGGCACTTATTTAAACACTATTTAAGCCTCTAATCTATTCTTTCTTATTGCTCTAAAGTGCATACTACATAACAGTTGGCTTATAAATGTTTGCTGAATTAAATGCAAGTTCACTGTAAGAAATAATCTGAAATTATTTGTAATGGAACTTTGCTTTTGTCTAATAGTTTTTCTTATCAGTAAAAATACATGAAAATATGCCATGGATCTCAAATGTTCCATCAAATACCATGTGCAAGTCCTAAGGCTCTCTGAACCACTTCCTTAAATGACGTAATGTCTTTCTCCCAACAACTGGACTGTGTGTCACACTTGTATGCCTTCGAGAGATACTGGAACGCCTGAGGAAAGAAAAGGAACAACATTCAGAATAACAAGTAGAATTCACATTTCAAACTCTGCTTCCTGGAAGTCATATGGAACTAATTCCAACATGAAAAACCAGCAGCTCAGTCTCCACTATTCTCATCAAAGAAAGGATATAGACGCACATCCAACAGCAGTGAGCAATTAAAAGAAATCACATGGATGTGCGTAGAAAGAGATAAACAGAAAAAAAATGAATGCTTAGTTTGGAAATCTATAGGAAGCATTCACATTTCCCTAGCAACTGTGGCCATCAGCTTAGGAGGCCAGTTTGGAGAACCAGGTGTGAACTCGGTGAAAACTATGGAATTACTGGAAGTGATAAACTCACAGACGTTTAAAACACTCTCTTTCACAATCCCACCCTTGTGGATGTTTGAGGGAGAAGTCCCAGACCAGAGAATTCAGAGTACCCTTAATGCTGCATATACAAGAGATACACAACTCGAGAAGAGATGGAAGGATGGAAGGCAGGAGCGTGCGCCTGTGTGCGTGTGGGTATGTGTTCTCCAGGCTGACAAGGCTTTGGTGGAAGCCAGCTGGGTGGACTGCGGGAGGAGAGAATGGCTAAGAATCCCACAGATTAGCTGTACTGTGGCGAATTCCAAACTCATGCAAGAAATACATTTGATTTGTTGCGGGTGTTTTGAAAAGAACACAAAACATTTAGTATTCTAACCTTGGAAACTCTGGGGGTGACTTTAAGTTCTAAGATAAGAGGCTAAAGGCATCCATAACTTGAACGGAACTGGTGTTCCACTGCACTTGTGAGGAAGGGCCAGGGCAACCTTTATAAAATATTTTGTTTAGACTTTAAAGCTCTTCTCCAGTATTCTTATCTAGCTCCTTTTTCTCTTTCCATTTCATAATCCCCACCTCGGATTTAAACACTCCTTTGTCCTTGTTCCCTGTCTACTCTCATCTTCAGCAAGGAGCCTGCAGAAAGGGGTACAGAGTAAATAACAAGAACCAGCTGTTTGCTGCAGTTCTGGAAGGAGAGTAGGTTAAAGAGACCATTTTGCAGGAAACAGAACAATTATTTAAGAAAAATTCACAAAAAGAGAAAAGATTAATGCTTACAAGTCTTAGCCTGTCCATAATTCAGAGTGCTTATGTTAAAGACTCTGAGTCACAAATGAAAACTTGAGGATATTAATCTTCTCTTTCAAATTATTACAGTCTTCCTCCATCAAAAAAGCAGATCCACTACATATACGATCCAACAGGAGGCAAGAGCCCTGGAAGACTGAGGAGGACTCACCTTTTCATTCTCATCAGGCTTGTCACTCTGCCCATTTCCATACACTTGGGCATACAGCCTCCAGATTTCTCCATCATTTGTCACCCTTGAAGTTACTCTGCCAAATAACTCCTGCAGCTTTCCTCTGAGGCCAGTTGCAATATCTCCATTACGATCAGACATTCCATGCATCACTGCCCTGACCAGAATTTTAAGGACCTTAAAAAATGCACAGAAGAAACTGGTAAGCTGGAAACAAGTAAATAATAACAAAAAAAAAAAAAAAGGCTACCCTCGCCATCAACAATGACAACAGTGAAAAGGCCTGATAGGCTGCAGCAATGACAACACCAGATCCTTAACCTGCTGAGCCACAAGGGAACTCCACCCTTCCACTTTTTAAAAATAAAATAATAAGTTGAGCCATCCTGAACCACTGCCTGGAATTTCATGCTGACCACCTCTCCTGGTGTCCCTTCCAGGTTCTGTGGAGAGCTCATCCTCCACATGATCCTACGGTCCATGCTCCTTTCTTTTCACTCTGAGGGCTCCCTCTGACCCACACGGGTAAACTGCAAACACACCTGTACAAGTCTACCTGATACTGGTGGCACAGCTCCAGTTCAACTCCTCTCTGAAGCCCCAGGATCATGCACCTCGATACCTACCAGACATGTCCCATCAACACCTCACACTGCATCTGTCCAAAATGCCAACAGAGATCCCAGATCTCTCTTCCTCCTGCACTCTCAGGACCAGTGATCTTAGCATCAACCTAGATTCTCTTTTCACCTGGTTTGGCCATGTGTAACCCATTTGATTCAGTGTTCCTACTGAGTCCTAAATCCTCCTCTTAGGTTGGGCCTTGCTCTTTTCCACCTGACTACAGTGATTAACACTCTAATTCTGCTTTCAAAGGTCCTGGCCCTTCCTAACTATTGAATGATTTGCCTTACGCATGCAGGGTAGGCAGAAAGTATCTCTTGTCCTTACAACTACCCCAGGTCTGCTCAAAATCTGGCAACATCTTAGCCCTCTTGCTTTCATTAGTCTATACTCACTCTACCCCAGATGCTTTGAATGCTGATAGAGGAGTTCAGTTGAGCCCAACCACGGGTTACATGGAACATGGAGGTACATCTGTCACATCTATATTAGTCTGTATAATTCAAGACTTCCTGGGAGTTCCCGTTGTGGTACAGTGGAGACAAATCCAACAAGTATCTGTGAGGATGTGCGTTCAATCCCTGGCCTTTCTCATTAGGGTCAGGAATCCCGTGTTGCCGTGAGCTGTGGTGTAGGTTGCAGACACAGCTCGGGTCCCACGTTGCTCTGGCTGTGACTGTGATGTAGGCTGGCAGTTGTAGCTCTGATTTGACTCCTAGTCTGGAAACTTCCATATGCCGTTGGTGTGGCTCTAAAAAAGCAAAATAAATAAAT
Organism: Catagonus wagneri; assembly: GCA_004024745.2. Lineage (NCBI taxonomy): Eukaryota > Metazoa > Chordata > Mammalia > Artiodactyla > Tayassuidae > Catagonus > Catagonus wagneri. The sequence continues at coordinate 17,705,856 of PVHT021183518.1, read as the reverse complement.
TAAATAAATAAATAAATAAATAAAAGGCTTTCTAGAAGCAGGAAAAGTGCATCCTCAGTTAATCACTCTTGTGATGGGAGGACAGCAAAGACACCTGGATCCACTTAAATAACCAGTTTGAGGAGAGTGCTCTAAGACCTTCCTGTTCAGTGTGGCCCCTGAATGATGGCGCTGGCATCTCCCAGGAGCTTGCTGGAAATGCTGAGTCCTGCATGGAGATGTGGCTCCATCGTGGACTGAGATTCTAGCTCCCAGGTGATGCTGATGCCAACAGACCACAAACCATGCTTTGAGTCGGCAAGGTTCCAAGAGACAGGGTGCCACATATTTATTTTTACCCTGAGCTGCAGGGAGAGGAACACATTTCATTACTTTGTGTCACTAATGTCTAACATTGTGCCCAGCACACAGCACTGACACAATCAATACTCGTGCCCAACGAACACATCTCTCAGAAAGCGTGCTGCTAAGGGAAATGCAAACAGTGTGACCCCTTTCTCTGTCTCCCAGAGCATTCTGATCCAGGCACGAGATGCATCCAAGAAATCGAGGCTCCTCTGGCCCATGAGCACTTTTAGGAATGTGAGCTTAGACTCACGGTCCTAAGTACACACAGGGATAAAAGTGCGCGGGAGAACACTCAATCGTGCTTTTTTCTTTTTTGATGGACAAGATAAATTATCTCTGCCTGGAAATTCACATTACAATCCAACATATACAGTATTAAATCTGAAAGTAATGAAACTGACATTACAATCCCACTCATGGTTTTAAGTCTGAACATCACAGTGCAGGAGAAACGCTATGAAAGTGCACTACCCACTTCAAGTAATCATTTGGTAAATATTTCAAGGACTAAATGCTTTCGAAGAGATGGTCTGTTGAAATAGTTAACATGTACAAATGAAGCATACTAAATTAGCAGAATTCTTTGCTTTTTCTGGGCTCTCACAGTTGGCCCAATATCCTACCCCCCCCCCCACTTTAGCCGAGATGAGTAGTTAAGGGGGAGGAGAAATCTTCTGGCCTTCTTGCCAGTACAAATGGAGAGCTGCAGCACTGGTGTTTGAGTGGGGAAAAGCTGGTGGGGGGGTGTGCGTGTGTGTGCACACGTGTGTGTATTTGCGGGTATACAAAGGGGACTGTAGAAGGATGGAGAAGTGGAGTACCTGTGGGTTGGGGATGAGAGACAGGGTAGAGGAAAGGAAACTGCAAGTGCAACAGATACCGAACACCTCTGCCCCATTCACATGCAGGTAACCTAAGCAGAGGTACTTACCTATCTCTCTACCCTGAATGGGAGGAGAGGTGTTACAAATTTGTTTTTATACTCTCTATTTGATGTTCAGTGGTTACACAGCTGGATCTGGGCCTTAGAAGAGAGTTCTAAACAGAGTAACAGATAACAGGTTATTCATGGCCTTGGCAGATATTGCCTAAAGAGACTGTGTTGGGTAAAGAATCAGACTGAGGAGAGTCTTAAGGGAAACAACACTGAAGAGGGGGTAGATGAATAGAGGTCTACACACTAACGAAAGGCGGCAGAAACAAGGCAACAAGAAAGTCATAAGGAGAGTGAATCTACAAAAGATCAGGACTGGAAGATTCTACTGGATTTGGCACGAACAAGGGTTAATGACTGTATCCAGACCTAAGGACAGAACAAGGAAGACAGGAAAGATCATGATTTGAGACCCGAAGCTCACAAAGAGACTCATATGAAAACCAAGACAAGTGTTAACCCAAAATTTTAATATAAATACATTGGGAAGACAACAAAGGGAAGTAGTGGAAATCCTGGTATAAAGGAACCAAGTCCTCATTTACTATAAATGGAAGTCAACAGACAACACCTAATATTTGGTTATTAAAAAATAACCAGCCATATATAATTATTATCATGAAATATGGAGATGTGCAGATGGCAAAAGAAATACAAAGTGGGTTCTCCCCTTTGGGGAGAAGGATCTCAAGGAGTGGGTAGCAGTTGTGCAGGAAACTGCTCTATCTTGTTATAAGCCTTATACTACAACGTATAAAAACAAACGTTGCCTGTTATTTTAATAACACAAATTTAGAAAAAGTAGAGAAAAAAGAATAAATACATTCAAAGACTGCCAAAGAGGAAACAAAAAAGGGGCAGCACGCACAAATATTCATTTACCAGACTCTGAAATTATGTCTTTGGCGTGTGTGGGCAGAGCGGGGAGGGGCAGACCGGAAGGGCGCTGGGAGGCCGGTAAGGCTGACTCACGCTCTACAGGTGGGTTACACAGGTGCGTTCCCTTCGTGAAAATTCATGTCTACTTATGATCTGTGTGCTTTTCTATTTGTACTCTGTATTTTTATAAAAGTTAATTAAAAAGGCATTTCCTGCAATTAAGGAAGCCCCATAAACTAAAGAAAAAAAAAAGAGTTAAAAAATATATACTACCAAATGGAGTTAACATGTAATCTTAAAAAGTGGGTTTCAGAGCAATAAAACTATTTTTAAAACTATGCGGGTAATTTTATAACTTACTGGTTAATATCACCATTTTCCTCCCTCTAACTAGTGAGAAAAATCACACTCTAGTTATCCAGACTGACTACAAAAACACTGACTTTTAACATATATTTAGCTCTTCTTTAGAAAATAAATACTCGTAACTTAAAAGGAGCAAAGGGTACTCCAATAGGATTTCTTTGATAAAACGAATCACCAGGGATTATGATCTTCTCCTCAGCTGTCTAGAAGGTTTACCTGCATTATAGTCCTTGGCATCATCGAAAGTGAAGGGAAACACTTTTTTTAAATAGACTGTTTTTATCCACTGTAAAATGGATAAAAATATGATTGATGAACCATCTGTAACTAGTTAAAACTATAAATTACCAAGTACGGAAGAATTTAAGCATTTAGAGATGAACAATTCTTGGGAGAACAGGATCCAAGATATGGCCACTTGGATGCGTTGCTCATATGGAATAAGATGAGGACAAAGAAGGTGAAGTCAAAGTATTGGAGGTACCATCTCCCCAAAACCCCGTATTCAAGAACAGTTAGATCTAGAGTGGAGAGGAAGGCAGTCAGTCCCTAAAGTCCACCAGGAACATGGGGAATGGCTGGGAAGTTGGGAAATAGCAGTAGTGATGACAGGTTGTCTGTCTGCTACATCACAAACTGTTGTATCAAGGAGTCAACATACATGTAAAGAGCTTCAAAAACTGTAAAGTGATATAAACCTATGAACTATTACGATTATCACTGAACCCTAGCCTCCTTACTCTGTCAGAAGGGGACAGCACAACCCTCATCACTACCCATTCATTGTGTGCCCCTATATTCCTGATGGTTTAAAATGGATCTAAAGAAAAAGGAAATCTACCACGGTGGCATCGGTCTTGGAAAGCTCCCTGCTTCCCCCACTGTGAGCACTCACTATGTGCGAAACTGCGCTAAACCCCATACTAAGCACTCGACCAACGTGGCTGCGTTTCTCTCTCACCGCAACCCTGGAAAGAAGGCACCTTATTATCCCCACGTTACGAAGACTGCCCTTCACAGGATTAGTTGAGGTCATTCTGGCCTTCTCGCGGGACAGCTACCAATGAGACGAGTGCTGACATACTCCCTTACCTTTACCAACCCCGCTACCCTCAGAGCCAACACTTTCTTCCTGAAAAGGAGCATGAAAGTTGCGGCGGGTCAAATAGTGTCCCCTCTCCAAATTCATTTCCAAACAGGACAGGATGTGACCTTATTTAAAAATAAGGTCTTTGCAGAAATAATGAGTTAAGCTGAAGTCCTGCTAGATCAGGGTGACCCCAAAGCCCATGACTAATGTTCTTATAAGAAAAGGAGACATGCACAGGGAAGGAGGTGAAGGAGGTGCAGAGGGAGGCAGACGTTAGAATTATGCTGCCACAAACCAAGGAATGCCAGAATCCTGCAGAACTGAGAAGAGGCAGGAAAGATTCTCCTGGAGCCTTTAGAGGGAGTGTGGCCCAGCCAGCACCTTGATTTCAGACTTTTGGCCTCCAGAACTAAAAAGAATAAATTTCTGCCATTTGAAGACACCAAGTCTACGGTAAATTGTTCCAGCAGCCCCAGGAAATGAATCCAGGAGTCTTACATAGAAAGACCAAGCCAAGGCTCAGGACATTGAGACAAACGCTCTCCAGGGTACTGGCTTCTACTAATCCTCTTCCAGTTTCAGCCCAGGAAGCACTAAATGAAGGCCCGTCACCCTTAAGCCTCTTGGTACTCAGACTCAGGACAGTGACGTCCAGCCCACTCACTGGTCAGAAGTGAGTCCTATCATATGTAGAAGTTTTCAATTCGAGTCTCTCCACTTTTTCCTTAACGAAGTATGGCTTTAGTGTCATGATTAAAAATTTTTCTCGAGAGCTCCCATTGTGGCTCAGAAGGTTAAGGACCCAACATTGTCTCTGTGAGGATGCTGGTTCGATCCCCAGCCTCACTCAGTGGGTTAAGGATCCAGTGTTGCCAGCAGATGCCTAGGATGTGGTGTAGGTTGCAGATGTGGCTTGGATCTGGTGCGGCTATGGCTGTGGCGTAGGGCTTAGCTGCAGCTCCAAATTGACCCCTGGTCCAGGAACTTCCATGAGCTGCAGGTGAGGTCATAAAAAAAAAAAAGAGAGAGAAAAAGAAAAAAAAATGTTTTCTCCACCCTCAAACTTAAATAGTTATTTTCCACACTTTCTTTTTGGTGCTTTTATAGTTTTACTTCAATAACAGTAATGACGATGATGATAATGATAACGATGGCAGCTATGCTCAAACAGCACTTGTACGTGCCAGGTACTATTCTCTGCCCTTTAAAGGATTTTTTTGAGTTTTTGTTTGTTTGTTTTTTTAGGCCCCACCTGCGGCATATGGAGGTTCCCAGGCTAGTAGTCGAATCCCAGCTGTAGCCGCCGGCCTACACCACAGCCACAGCAGCTCAGGATCCGAGCCGCTTCTGTGACCTACAGCTCATGGCAATGCCGGATCCTTAACCCACTGAGCGAGGCCAGGGATCAAACCTGCATCCTCATGGATGCTAGTCAGATTGTTTCCGCTGAGCCATGAGGGGAACTACCAGCCCTTTCCAGGCATTAATTGATTTAATTTTCACAGCAATCCTGTGAGTTACTAATACCATCCCTGTTTTATAAAACTGAAGAACAAAGTTACTAAAACTTACCCCATGTCATACAGCTTGTGTTTGGCAGAGGTAGCCTGTAAGCCCAGGCTGTCTAACCCCAGAATCTACCCTCTCACCTCCAACATAATTCCGCCTCTTGAGGCATTTCAATTTAAAAATTTTATCCACTTGAATTTATATTGGTTTAAGGAATGAAGCAGAGCTTTTGTTTTGGGCCCCAGATGCTTGGCCAACTATTTCAGTACATATTGACTATTTTATTTTTATCCTACAGATTTAAAATGCCATCCTTATCAGGAACTAAATTCTCATACTTAGTCTGCTTCTGAATCCTCTATGCTGTCCCATTCCATTCCTGTAGCAGATGTTAACTCTTTATATAATAAGGATATTATTAGCTTTTTATCTTTCCTACTTGTCACAAATATTTTGTCACATATTTTTTTCATGAAATCATAAAAATGCCTTCAAGTTTTCCTTTCTTGCTTCAACATTCAGGAAATTTGGTTAAATGCCCATTTGTATTCTAATTTCTAGGACAGGAAGAAGTATTTAGCGTATATTTAGCCCATTTGGAATTCATTTGATATATTATAAAATAATCTAGTGTATTAAGTACATTTTTTGAGCCTGGATGTTTAGAAGGATTTCATTTTAATCAGTATAAACAGCTCTATAGTCCCTTACATCCTACCTAAACCAACACCACGCCACCAACCCCCTGTAATGACTTGTACATCCCTAACCCACACCTCTAATCATTTCAGTGATGTGGCACTTTTGTTTCTTCTGTCCTAAGCCTATTTTCCACTTCTGTCAGAGACCCTTCATGGCGAACACAGTCAGCAGAATGTGACTGTGGAGAACCACTGTCACCCCTGAAGAGAGCTGACATCTTCTTCATGGAGAAGCAGTGATTTCATACAAATGTCGGAGAATCACCACAAAAAGAAAATTAAGTATTCTTCCCCAACACTAACCTTGAGGTCCTTGGCCAAGTCTCACCAAAATCTTGGCTGAAAGCACAGGCGTTGGCCCTCTGAATCCTGGAGATCTTCAAAGCAGGAAGGAACAGGATTGCCTCAGGCCGAGTTACAAAAACTTCCAGGAGGGCTGGAGGCCAGGAATGAAGCCATTTCCTGCCTCCTGGCTTGGCTAACTCCCTGCTCCACTTGGAGCTCTCTAAAGAACTTGCTGCTTCCTGGTCTGATAACCCTGACCCTTGGCTTCCCCCAACTTCAGTTATCAGAGAGACTAGGCAGCTTAACATTGTCTTTTTCACTCCTTCAGCAAAAAAGGAAAAGCTTTCTTCACGTGTGGAAAAGGCAGACACAGGCTTTGGTTAAGTAGGCAGGACTTGTTAGCTGTGAAACATCAACTCCATTTGTTCATCTTGCTGAGCCTCAGATACTTCAGCAGTAAAATGGAGATAACATCTATTTTACAGGGAGACAATCTGTATACAATATATCCATTCGGCCGGCTCTTCTCTCCCAGGTAATCCCAGCCACCACTGGGCACTGGTTGGCAACTGGTCCCCACCGCACATCAGCTCTACCTCCCTCCTTCCCCAAAGAGAACGTCACACAAAGAACAAACACATCCATAAAAAGAATATACATTGTATGGTTCTATTTATATGGCATTCAAGAGAAAGCAAACTTGAACTGTGGTGACAGAAACTGGAAGGCAGTTGCCTGGTTGAGGGGGAAGGGTGTTGCTTCAGCTGAATGGAAAGGGGCATAACAGAAACTTCTGTAGTGATGAAAATGTTCCATATCTGTTATGGGAGGTGGTTACACAAGAACACATAACGGTCAAAACACATCAAACTTACACTTAAGATCTGTGCATTTCACTGTGGTATAGGGAATGACTGGTCAACAGGGACCTGCTGTATAGCACAGAGAACTCTACCCAATATTCTGTGATAATCCTATATGGGAAAAGAATCTGACAAAGAATGGATATGTGTATAACTGTGCTGTACAGCAGAAATTGTAACACTGTAAATCAACTATACTTCAATAAAACTTTTAAAAATGGGAAAAAAAGTGCAAAAAAAGATCTGTTATTTCACTGTACATAAACTATACCCCAATCTGAAAAAACCTTTGTAGTTTACATGCACACTGATATGATGGGGAAATGTGGGTTTTTTTTTTTTTGGCTTTTTAGGGGCACACCCACGGCATATGGATGTTCCCAGGCTAGGGGTCAAATCGGAGCTGTAGCTCCTGGCCTACACCACAGCCACAGCAACTTGGGATCCGATCTGGGTATGTGACCTACACCACAGCTCACGTCAATGCCAGATCCTTAACCGGGGATCAAACCTGCGTCCTCATGGATGCTAGTCAGATTCATTTCCACTGAGCCACAACGGGAACTCCAGAAATGTGCATTTTAATAGACATCTTCCTACAGACTTCAAAGCATGACACAAACACACAACAGGCATGCCTAAATGTGACTCCTATATTCGGCTCCTACCAGCTATATTACCGGCCAAGCTATATACCCTCTCTGGGTCTCATATTCATACACGGTAAAATGAGGACTATTTAGTACCCACCTCAAATTCTGTATGCCCCATAAAAGATAATCCATGTTAAGTGCCAAGAACATAGTAAGTACCTGATACATGTTAATCCTCTTCCCTTCCCAGCCAACGGGGTGCAAAAATGCAATACTTAAGTTCATTTCCCAAAATGATTACCAAGTTATCAGAGAAGAAAGGAGAAGAGGAGGAAGGGGAGGGGGAGGAGGGAAGGAGGAGAGCAGAAAAAGAAAAAAAGGAAAAGAAAAAAGCAAGAAAAAAACTGAACAAATCAACATCAGAATTTATCCTGAGGAAAGAAGTACAAGGATTTGTCTACAAGGATATTCACGGCACTAATAACAACAGAAGAAAACTGGAGTGTCAGACAGGGACTAATTATACAGAAACATGAAAATTAGTTTTATGATAGATTAATAAAAATATGTATAATCCAGGAGTTTCCTTCATGGCTCAGCAGTTAACGAGCCCGAATAGGATTCATGAGGATGCTCGTTCGAACCCTCAGACAACGTGTTAAGGATCTCGCGTTGCCGTGAGCTGTGGTGTTGGTTGCAGATGCGGCTTGGATCCTGCGTTGCTGTGGCTGTGGTATAGGCTGGTGGCTATAGCTCCGATTCGACCTCTAGCCTGTGGAACCTCCATGTGCCAAAGGTACAGCCTTAAAAAGCAAAAAAAAAAAAAAAAAGGTATAATCCAGACATGAATATAAATATCTACAGTTACAGAAAAGCACTCGAGTTATACTAACCTACGCATTAGTTAAAATTAGGACAGAGAGAAAAGGCAGAGATGATAAAGGTAGAATATCCATTCAACCTCATGACAAATAGTGAGCACAACAATAACGTACAGCTAATTTACCCCATGTCTGCATTAAAGCAAGCATGAATTCACACATTTATACACACACAATAGAAAAAATTACAATGGCAATAGTCACATCTATAAAAGAAGAAGAAAAAGGATCGATAAAAAGAAAATTGTAAAGCACGTTAAAACAGAATGAGGTCAGGTAGTGTCAAACATAAGATTATCAAGAGTTTTTTTGAAAGACACCTGTTGCCAAACTTGCAGAGTCAAATTAAGTACAATTTTTTTAGCCAAGATAAAAATATTCCAGACAATCTATCAATTGTCTTAGTCCATGCTGACCAGCGGTAATATAGCCTGATGACAGACACAAGTATGCCACGAAGCTAAATATGACCAAGCCCTCACTAGCCATCAAGACCTTCCTTCAGCGATGATTTAATCACTGTGAAGCGATTCTATCCACCCGTGCCAGACACCAGACATCACATCAGCATTCTCTGACACTTCTAGAGAGAGCTGTTAACAGGGTCTGCTAGAAACGGACAAATTATCTCACTGTGGCTACTGCTCCATCTAATACCCAAAAGTTCTCTATTATAAGGTGCTAAAGATGATTACTTGATGTGAACAAGTCACTGGTTTTCTAGTTCTTATGTTCTCAGTAATATTTTCCCAAATCCAAATGTGACAGTTAAACTAACAGGAGTAACATCTGATGTCTTTATAGCACTTTATACTTCTCAGGGTGCTTTGTTGATACGCAAGTATTCTTCCTAGCAGGAATGGTTCCTGGCGCTCCTATGTGCAGCGGGGTGCTGTGGGAAGGAAGTCTGAAGAATCCAAATGCCACCCTGCATTATTTCTAAAACTACTGAACTTTCGTAGAAACTAATTTCAAACTAATCAAAATCTTCATGCTCAGATGAAATACTACTGTACAAACAGGGTTTGTTTCATATTCTGAATTTGAGGACCAAAAGAAGAATTATGAGAAAGAAGAAATTAGCTGGCCATGAGTTTAAATCTTAATAACTTTCTCTAGGTAGGAAATGACTGATTTTTCACTTAATTTCAGACTGACATGTTAAACACTCTGCTAAAACAGGTACACGATTAGAAAATTTTCAACAGGAATCAGAACATGATTTTGCTATGGGTGAAAATTATTACGATTACATTTGTTGGAAGGAATGAGAAACTATGAATATGATCACTAAAATATGCTTAGAAAATCTATTTAAGAAGTTCCCTTCGTGGCTCAGTGGTTAACGAATCCAACTGGGAACCATGAGGTTGTGGGTTCGATTCCTGGCCTTGCTCAGTGGGTTAAGAATCCTGCGTTGCCATGAGCTGCGGTGTAGGATGCAGACGTGGCTCGGATCCCGCGTTGCTGTGGCTGTGGCAAAGGCTGGCAGCTACAGCTCCTGTTAGAACCCTAGCCTGGGAACCTCCATATGCCGCAGGTGCGGCTCTAGATAAAGGCAACAAGACAAAAAAAAAAAAAAAGAAAATCTATTTAAGATAAAAATTAAATGAAAGCAACTCAGTTTATGCTGGGAAAGCTTGCTTATTTAACTTTTCCTTTTCTGAAAAAATGCTCAAAATGTCTCCCTCAGAACTGAGATTGATAAAGTGGGGGAGGGGAGTAATCTTATGGAAAAGGATAACTTTATTTTTATTTTTAGGTTTTTTTTGGCTCTTTAGGGCCGCACCGGCAGCGTATGGAGGTTCCCAGGCTAGGAGTTGAAGTGGCGCTGTAGCTGCCCACCTACACCACAGCCACAGCAACGCAGGATCCAAGCCGCATCTGCGACCTACACCGCAGCTTATGGCAATGCCAGATCCTTAACCCACTGAGCGAGGCCAGGGATCGAACCCGAGTCCTCATGGATACTAGCTGGGTTCGTTAATCACTAAGCCATGATGGGAACTCCTAGGATCACTCTTTATATTCATTAATCTTTACTTTCTTCTTACTTCTTCATTGAAACCTTTTGAAATTATTATTATTATTATTATTTGTCTTTTTTGCCTTTTCCAGGGCCGCACTCACGGCATATGGAGGTTCCCTGGTTAGGGGTCTAATCGGAGCTGTAACCGTCGGCCTACGCCACAGCCACAGCAACATGGGATCCAAGCCACATCTACAACCTACTCCACAGCTCACAGCAATATCAGATCCTTAACCCACTAAGCGATGCCAGAGATCGAACCATAACCTCATGGTTCCTAGTCAGATTCATTAACCACTAATCAATGACGGGAACTCCAAAATTAATTTAAATTAAGAAAAAAATTAAGAAATTAAAACATCTTTTCTGCAAAATTATTAATTATATTCACTGAGAATTATCTAAAATCCCCCAGAAGAAAAACCATTATTTGAGTTTCTTTATTCTTTCTTAGGGAAGGATCCTTAAAAGATTTCTAGGAGTTCCTATCATGGAAACAAATCCAGCTAGGAACCATGAGGTTGTGGGTTCAATCCCTGGCCTCGCTCAGTGGGTTAAGGATCTGGCGTTGCTGTGAGCTGTGATGCAGGTTGCAGACGCGGCTCAGATCTTGTATGGCTATGGCTGTGGCTGGCCGCTGCAGCTCCAATTAGACCCCTAGCCTGGGAACCTCCAAATGCTGCAGGTATGGCCTTAAAAAGGCAAAAAAAAAAAAAAAAAGATTTCTAAAGCACGTGCTCTCATAATTCCAATGAGTTTGATGTGGTATACAGCATGCCAAATTAACAACTGAAAATCTTTAGAAAACAGCTAACTATACTCAGGTCATTTTTGTCAGAGTTTCTCCTTGGTATCTACTACTGTGCTAATATATTATGCTAAATATCACTTCTCTCCCCATACATTTATTGATACTCATGCACAGCTATAGTATTCTAAATATTTGCAAGAATTTTTTTCATCCTGAGAGAAACTAAGACATCTAAGTTGGGGTGGGTGGCGGGAGTCATAAGAACAAAGGAAAATCTTCAGTAAAATTCTCAATGTGGAATTCCCACATGGTTAAGCGGGTTAAGGATTTTGGTCACCGGTTACAGCTGTGGCATGGATTCGATCCCTGGCCTGGGAATTTCGGCATGTCATGGGTGTGGCCAAAAAAAAAAAATCTCCAATATATTTCCAACTATTACAATTGCAAGAGATTGGAATGATCAAGGCTGAACCTATTTCATTCTAAATCATCATCTTCAGTAAAGCAGCTGAATTTGTTTTCCATTTTTCTTGACTTTCTGTTTTAATTTGTCTTGCCTTTCTTTTGGAATACATGCCTCTCAGATTTGAGTTAGCAAGACCATTTGGCATACTTCATACACCCATCTCAGTCAACTAAAATTAGCAATACCTTGATGACTCTGTAACTAACTCCCTTTTTTTTGTTTTTTGTTTTGCTTTTTAGGGTCACACCCTCAGCATATGGGGGTTCCCAGGCTAGGGGTCCAATCGGAGCTGCAACTGCCAGCCTATGCCATAACCACAGCAATGCCAGATCTGTGACCTACACCATAGCTCAAGGCAACGTTAGATCCTTAACCCACTGACTGAGGCCAGGGATTGAACCCGCAACCTCATGGTTCCTAGTCAGATTTGTTTCCACTGCACCACAACGGGAACTCCGACTTTGTAACTCTTCATGATGGAGAAGTAGCAGTTTTTCAAAAGAGTCTTAAACAGTTATCTTATTTTATATTATTAATTTCATTAAAACAAGGCGGGGGAGATTCATACACACATTCTGGAGTGAGACCTAGTTTACAGTAGTACAAATCTATCCCACAGAGCTGTGGTAAGAATTAGCTGAGTTAATATGTGTCCACTGCTTAGAACAGTATCTGGCACACAGCAAATCCACATTAAATGTTAGTTATTATTACTTGGATCTGCTCTGGGAAGCAACGGAGAATAAATGAGAGATAAAATAGAAAAGTCTTCTCTCTTCCATGTTTATGTACTATACCCTACAAAACCCATCTCTTACAGAAGGAGAGGGGCCCAGACCTAGCCATTTGGGTCCTTAAATAAAACGATCTTCACGCTATAAAATTCAAGCCCCCCCCAAAACACACACACACACACACACAGGAGTTCCCATTGTGGCGCAGTGGAAATGAATTCAACTAGTATCCATGATGATCCCTGGCTTCGCTCAGTGGGTTGGGGATCTGGCGTTGCCGTGAGCTGTGGTATAAGGTGGCAGACGCAGCTCGGATTCCAAGTTGCTGTGGCTGTGGCGTAAGGTGGCAGACGCAGCTCGGATCCCGAGTTGCTGTGGCTGTGGCGTAGGCCAGAACTACAGCTAGACTGGGAACTTCCATATGCTGTGAGTGCGGCCCTAAAAAGAAAAGAAAAAAAAATTCAAGTGCCTTCTTTGTATAATGGATGGTCAATGAACAATTGTTAGAAAGGATTAAAAAAAGAAAGAAAAAGAAAAGTAATGGAGGGTTAACATAGCACCTGTAAGAAGGTATATAGTTCTATTTGAAGCCACAGATCTTTAAGTGAATTGCCAAGAACCTGAGCTTTAAAGCAACTTAGCCAATTGTATAGCTGGATTTGCTAGAACATTCATAGAGGTAAAAGGCTGGGGCTAAAAAAAAAACTGGGCCCAGACAAGGTAAATTTTGGAACAGCTGGAGTACATATATAATAAGTCATAAGAGTAGTGAAGTATTATATATAGATGTTATTTGTTTTTTCATAATTCCAAAGTCACCACTTTAAATACATATGTTGATTACTGCAAATAAAGTGTTACATTTTCGAGACCTCTGACTTTGTAACCTATAAGCTCCTGTATGCCCTGTCTTTATAAATTCTCTTCGACCACAATTAAATCCACACAGTCTTTTATATTTAATTCCATTGGATGTGAAACATACAGGGCTTCAAGTCTCCCACAGTTTCTGAAAAGATATATTTTTTGTACTGTGTTAAGAGTCAACCAGTCCTGACTTTATCCCAAGACAAAGACCATCTCATTGAACAGTGCAAAGAAAATGTTGTCTTCATTTGTATATTGTTCAAACAACTCGAAAGCAGGCAGTAAATGGTTGTTCTATGAGTGAATCAATGAGTACGGATTTAATCCAGCTATTATATTGAGATAGCCAAAGTAATAACACAAGCATCATTCCATTAAGTTTCTGCAAGCTGACTATAAACCACATATCCGATTTTCATAACCAAGTCACAGTGCAATTCAGTCTATGATTACACAAACATATTTGAGATTGGAATGCCAGAATTAATATGTCAACTAAGAACACTCAACTTATATATAAAAAAGCACTTTTATATATTACATGTGTTTAACAAAATTTTCCTGTGTACAGTCAAGGAATCAATTTATATCATATAATCAAGTATTAATATCAATCACAAACTGAAATAACAAAATATGAACATCCTACCTGAGTATCTTTGTATTTGTCTCGTAAGTCCAAGAGCCGATGATAAGCTTTAATGGCTTCTGAAAATTCTCCAACGTCAGTGCTAGTGAGAATGTAGTTTTCCCATATTTGCCAATGTTCATAGTTGCACTTGAGGGCTTCTTGTAAAGTTCTAAAAGCTTTTTCTCTATTGAAGGTCAAGTTTTTTGTTTGAAAAAAAATAATGATAATGAACAACCATAGTTAAAACATTCAATTTAATTTGGTAGGAGAAAAACAGCAAATAATTCTAAGAAAGGAGAAAAAATAAGAGATATAAAATAAAATATAAAGAATAGAAATGATCAAAACCAAAAGCTGGTTCTTTGAAAAAAACTAATGAAATAGACAAATGTTTACCTAAATCCCATTTAGAATTCAGAAAAATGGCACAAGATTAGTAATCTTTAAAAAATCATAAGTGAATACTAAGAACAAATTATGCAAAATGAGCTAAAAATAGCCAAGTAAATCAATAAAAATGAAAACCAGGACAGGCAGATAAGCCTTATCAAACCATCATAGAATCCTTGCCTTATCCAAGCCACTTCAGAAAACAGAAAAAGACTAAGAGTTCCCTTAGTGGCTCAGTGGTTAACGAATCTGACTAAGAACCGTGAGGTTGCGGGTTCGATCCCTGGCCTTGCTCAGTGGGTTAAGGATCTGGTGTTGCTGTGAGCTGTGGTGAAGGTTGCAAACGCGGCTCGGATCCCGCGTTGCTGTGGCTATGGCGAAGGCTGGCAGCTGCAGCTCCTGTTAGACCCCTAGCCTGGGAACCTCCATATGCCACAGGTGCGGCTCTAGATAAAGGCAAAAAGACAAAAAAAAAAACAAAAACAGAAGACTATTTCATTATTTTATTTTTACTGAAATAGAACTGATTATAATATCATGTTAGTTTTAGGTATATAGCTTAGACATTCAGTTTTATATGTGTATATATATATATTTTTTCAGATTCTTTTCCCTCTTAGGTTATTACAAAATATTGAGTATAGTTCCCTGTGCTATAAGTAGATCTTTGTTGGTTATTTATTTTATATATAGTGGTGTGTATATGTTAATCCCGACCTCCGAATTTATTGCTCCCAGAAAAAGACTTAAAAACTTGGTATTGATAAGGAAATCAATAGAACTTCATGCCACCTATTCTAAAAGTTAAATATCTCAGCCATCAAAAAGATTCTTAATGCTCTACTGTACTGGCTGGACAAACACAAAGGTTCCCTTATAGATTATAAATGGCTAATTCTTTTTTTTAGATCATAAATGTCTTTTGGACAATTACCATGACCTCTTTCAAAGCTATGCTATCAATCTCTCTTTCTAACACCTGTTCTGAATTTACTAACTTATGACTGACTACAAGGTCCATCCCTCTGCTTATTGAGCCTCATGGTGTTTTATCCAGGCCGCTAGTCTTTGCTGACTTCAAGGCAAATTTCAGAAGGGGTTGTGGGGTTCTTCTGGCCGACCCAGGTCATTGCTCCAAGAGTTTACTCCCTTAAGTATTTACAAAGATGCAGGTCCATACCATCAGTAACTTTCCCCACTAGTCACTGAACACACAAATCATTTAATCAATCTCTAATATACCTACAGTACCAATCAAAATTATTTCTTAACAATTCAGTCCTTTTAGTCTTTTTCATAACAGCCAATGGACTGCAGTTTAGTTTTTTATTCTTTATATTTAAACGATTTACCTAAAGTTGTCGTAGAATGCACAGATTCATTTATCCCTTGGCCCACCCACCTTTACAATTAAAAATGAAGTGCCTATGCTCTAATACTTCTTCAAATTCAGCTCTAAATGGTTTCTCTCGATTTATTTTTCTTCTTTTTTTCTTTACTCTGCTCCATACACCCACCTCCCACATGACAGCAACTGCCTTCAGTATTGGTGGACTGCGATTCCCCAGGGCTCCACAGAGAGGGTGGAGTAGCAACCCACACCAGGAAGATTATCCTTTTCCCTGTTTGTCCTCCTACCCTCTAATCACAATTTTCTGCCCTCAAACATTTTTCAATAAAAATTGTTTTTTTTGGAAATATGACTCCCCCTCCCCCTTTTTTTTCCTTATTCTTTTTACAGCCACACCTGCAGCATATGGAAGCTCCCTGGGCTAGAGGTCCAATCAGAGCTGCAGGTGCCAGCCTCTGCCACTGCCACAGCAGCACCAGGTCTGAGCCACATGTGCGACCTACACCACAGCTGGGGCAATGCCAGATCTTTAACCCACTGAGCAAGGCCAGGGATGGAACCCACATCCTTGAGAACACTGTCGGGTTCTTAACCCACAGAGCCACAATGGGAACTCCGATGATTTCTTTATAAGGAATTTCAACTCCTGATTCACTTATCAAATCCACAGTGGTAGTGATGATATAACACTGATAGTTATATAGGAAGATGGAAATTTTCCCAAGGGACTTGGTAGTGACATGACACCTACAGGAATAAGGTGACAAAGTGGAAAGAGCACTTTAGTGAAGAACCTGGTAACAGCACAAGGAGAGATGAGAGAGTTTAACAGGTCACTCTGAGTCATGGATAGGATTCTTTGAGAGGAACAGTAATAACTTGCTCCTGACATAACAATCTCATGAGTCAAACATGAGCCATGTCTGGAGCAGCAGCAAAGAAAGCAAAGAATAAAAAGGCAAGACTAAAGGAATGATTTACCTCTGACCTTACAACCCCACTTTCACACAAAAACCTATTCCTTTTTTGTAGGAAGACAAAAAAGTATCAAAAAGACCTTGAGGAACAATGTGTAAGAACCACTGAAAGAGGAACGGGAACTCTTAGGATTAATGGTCTGGACGACAACGTAGAGCATCAAGAGCCTCACTACATACAAAATTATCAGGGTTGCTAGGAAAACGCACTGAGATCATTCTATAATCATGACAGGGATTGCCCCCGCCCCCCTGTTTAAGCCAAAAGGGTCTCTAGAGAGTTTTAACACAACCAGTTGCAATTAAGAATATTAATTTCTGAAGACAGTGGCAGAACAAGCAGTACTTTACTATAGTTTGTCACCCAAGAGCAGAGGAAGCATTTCATGATCTTGATGTAAGGATATAATGATATCTTCAGCAATACTTGTGAGTCCATAAAGAAAAATTAAGTTTGAAAATAAGGCAAAATAAAAATAGAAATATATCCACCCTATGTCATTTATTTAAAATTGAGGCAACAGCCATCCTTCGCTTTCTGTAGCCAGTCCATAAGCCCAGTGGTTGTCCCCTTTATAAACTGGCACCTGCCCCTTCTTTTTCCAGTCCAGTTATCTCCTGCCTGGACTGTTATACCAGCTGTCTCTAACTGGTTTCCCAGTCCCCCATCTCCTCTCTAGTCAGTCTCACAGACTGCACAAGATCAATCTTCCTAAAAAGCTTCTTCCCTCATGAAGTCACCTCACTGAAATCTCTGGCTACCTACCGCCAACAGGGTAGACAGTCTCAACTTGTTAGTCAGATAATCAGACCAGGCTGCCATCTGATTCCCACTGACCTTCCCAACCTCATCTCTCACTACAGATCTCACTCTAGTCTCAAGCTGGACTATTCTGCTCCCTCTCTCCTAAAGTGAGGCCTTCATGCCTGTCATTTTGCATTTGGTCACACTCCCCTTGCCTGAAATCCCCTTGCCTGGTCACACTCCTCTACCTACTCCTCAAATGTTCAGTCTGGCATTCTTTCAGAAGCGTTCCTGAACCAGCATCAAATACCTTCGCTCTTCCAAGGTCCTCACAGGACTACATGAGGAGGACAAAATAAGTGCCACAAACATCACCTGGTAGTATTATAGTCTCTTAGTATTTACTTGATATTTACCACATACTACTTATATTGTTAATCAATATTTTAAATAACATGGCATAATGTTTTATTTTTTAAACCTGCACTTCTGAAGACATTGGTTCATACTTATACTTCTCAATAATGTCCAGTACACAGCAAGAAATCATTAAGGATCTATCTGTTGAGCTGACTAAAGGCATGCTTGCTTTTATCAGGTAATGAAGTTGAGGATACAAAACTTCTGTATCAAATAAAAAGTTCAAATAATATCTCTTATTACACATTAAGTGTTTTCAAGAAATAAACAACACTTAGAATGCAAAGAGCTACATTAAGACATTATAACTCAAAGATACGGGTGGGCAAGGAACAAAAGTATAAAGAGTAAGGTACAACATTTCATGGTTCAGTTGAAGGAAATCTTATTCATTTATTTGGGAAGAAAAGTTCTTACCACTTTTCAGATGTACTTACTTTTGTTTTAATCGGATATATGAAGTTGATAAATTGTTCCAAGCTTCAGCGTTCTGAAATGACAGAAAACCCAGTTAGAGACTACTCTCATTTAGGCATAATCATCACTGCAACCAAAAACAGAACATATTTTCCTAGTCCAAGATGTGCTCTTGCAATCGTAATTTTCAAGAAGGTATGTTTAAAAAGTACGTAAGAAAATTAAATAATTAAACTTGACATTTATAATTTAGAACAAAAAAAAATCACATAAATAACCAACAAAATGATTTAACTATTATAGCACCAATTTGGAATTTAGTTAAGAGTTTATTTCCAAATTTAGATTTACAAAATAGCTGACAATTTACAATATAATTTACACAATATACAGGCTTATCATGAATCCAAAGCAATGCAGAATATTGTTTTTTCTATCTTAAAAGGCTTTGCTATTTTATCATCATCTTTTATCAGATGGGAAAATAAAGGAGCGCGTGTTTTCCAGGGTTATCCCTGAGTATTTCATCAAACTTACTCCTCTACCTATGCCTCTATGCAATGACAAAAATAAATTAAACCCTCTATATAAATGTTGATTCTCACAAGAACAATATAAATTATGCTTATTCCTCTTTGTTCCACCTTTTAGAAAATATAGAGTATATCACTCTCAAGTTCCATACATATGATTTAAAAATTTAACTGACAATGGACCTCTGCTTACAGACCTATCACAGTTAGTACCAGACTAGCCTTATCACCATACCAAGTCACAAACTGTGCAAAATTCAGGAAACTATTGTTTCTGAGAGTTGGGCAACAGGCAGCACAGACTGTGATCCTTAAGAGAGGGGCTGTTGAGGTGTCTTTACAATCAACTTTTACGTCTATGCAGAGGAATTTTGAGGGCTGCAGCATAGAAAGACAGAAACCAAACAAAGCACAGCAAGTCTGACCAAGATGAAGAAAAGAGATCAGAGTTCTGGGCTGAAAAGGAAGTTGCAACTTGCAGGGCAAAATACCAACGAAGAGAGATCTGTGCAGAGAATAAGCTCCAGAAATCTCAACAAGCCTCTCCTTGAGTTCTTGGCTAAATACTAAGCTACATGTGTGAAGGGCAAAATTTCCTAAGGCCAGCAGAGAACAGCTACCAGAGAGCTGGGAACTGAATGGAGATTGCAGAGGTCACACAGTGCTGGAGTTATTCAAGTACCAACCAGCTGGAGTGGGGAATTCTCACTGATCGCCCATGGGATTATGTTTGGCCCCTAAAAGGTCATACCTTAAGAGAAGGGTGACCATAATTCTAGAATAAGGACAACTCCAGACACACCCCAAGCTAAAAATCAAGCTGATCCACAAGTAACTTAACCAAATGCCAGAATAAAGCCCTACCTTCCTCAAGGGATGACCAAAAAATCCAGAAATTCAACAACACAGCATCCACAAGTATAGGAAATTAAAAAAAAAAAAAAAAAACTGGTAGAGAAGCAAGAAAATTCATCTACAACCAAATTAAAAATAAGTTCATAGAAACAGATAGAAATTAAAGAGATGTTGGAATAAGCACACAAACACTTCAAAGGAACTGTTAAAAAACAAAGATTTGAAGAAAACATGAACATAATAAAGGAACAACTGGGGAATCTCAGGAGAAACATGAAAACTATAAAAAGGACAAAAAATTCTTAAACTTAAAAAATATATTATCTGAAGTGACACAGTTTTTTTAAAAAAATTGAGATGCAACTGATATACAGCACCAAATTAGTTTCAGGTGTACTATATACTGCTTTGATATATGTATATATTGTGAGGTGATTACCACAATAAGTTTATTAAATATCCAGCACCACACAGGGTATGGTAAATTTAATGAACAGGTTTCACAGCAGATTTGACATAAACATAAGAACTAAAACAATAAAACTCAAAAAAAAAAATAAAACTCTTAGAAGTAAGGATAATGTAATCTTCATGATCTTAGATTTGGTAATAAATTCTTAGCATAAGTTACATGAGAAAAATAGATAAGTTGGACCTCATCAAAATTAAAAACTTCTGTGGAGTTCTCACTGTGGTTCAACAGGACAGGTGGTATCTCTGGAGTGCTGGGACACGGACTGGATCCCCGGCCCAGCACAGTGGGTTAGGAGTCCAGAGATGCTGTAGCTGTGGGATGGGTTGCAGCTGTGGCTTGGATCTGATCCCTGACCCAGGAATTTCTTGTGCCCCTGGGTGGCCAAAAAAGAAAAAAAGTTTTTTTAAACTCTTGTACCTCAAAAGACATTTTCAAGAAAGTGAAATACAACCTACAGAATGCAAGAAGATATCCACAAATCATATACCTGATATGGGATGGGAGTTCTTTGGGAGAAACGGGGAGTGACTGATGGGTACAGGGGGTTTCTTTTCCTTTTTTTTTGTCTTTTTGCCTTATCTAGGGCCACACCCTCGGCATGTGGAGGTTCCCAGGCTAGGGTTCTAACTGGAGCTACGGCTGCCGACCTACACCACAGCCACAGCAATGCAGGATCCGAGCCACATCTGTAACCTACACCATGCTCACGGCAACGCCAGATTCTTAACCCACTGACGAGGCCAGGGATCGAACCCGCAACCTCATGGTTCCTAGTCGAATTCATTTCTGCTGAGCCACAATGGGAACTCCAGGGGGTTTCTTTTTATGATAATAAAAATGTTCTAAAATCGACTGTGGTGATGGTAGCTGAATATACTAAAAAAAAAAAAAAAAATCAATGAATTGTAGCTCTAAATGGATGAACTAGATGGTATGTGAATTATTTACCATCTCAGTAAAGCTGTTTAAATATTTAAAGACTGTAAACTAACAGAACTTTCTAATAATGCAACTAACATAGCACATGCTGGTGAGCAGCCAAATAGATGTGACACTTTGCTGTATACTTTGGCAAAGTATATTTTTCACTAAGAAAGTGTTTTATCAAAATTATTTTTTATTCCTTTTTGGATTAGAATCTAAATAGACATCTCTCCAAGAAAGACATACAGATGGCAAAAAATAAAAGATGCTAAACATTGCTAATTATTAGAGAAATGCAAATCAAAACTACTATGAGGTGCTACCCTATACCAGCCAGAATGGCCATCATCAAAAAGTCTACAAACAATAAATGATGCAGAGGGTGTGGAGAAAAGGGAACCCTCCTGCACTGTTGGTGGGGATGTAAATTGGTGCAGCCACTATGGAAAACAGTATGGAGAGTCCTCAAAAAACTAAAAGTAGAACTGTCATATGGTAGTGGGATCCAGCAATTCCACTCCTGGGCATCTATCTGGAGAAAACCGTAATTCAAAAAGATGCATGCCCCCCAATGCTCACTGCATCACTATTTATAACAGCCAAGACATGGGCTCAACCAAAATGTCCATCGAGAGAGAAACAGATAAAGAAGCTGTGGTACATATATACCATGGAATATTACTCAGCCATAAAAAGAATGAACTAATTCCATGTGCAGCAACATGGATGGACAAATGAAGTTAGTCAGACAGCGAAAGACAAACATCATATGATATCACCTATATGTGGAATCTAAAAAAAGGATACAAATGAGTTTATCTGCAGAACAGAAATAGACTCACAGACTTTGAAAAACTTACTGTTACCAAAAGGGACAGATGGGGAGAGGGGAGGGATGGACTGGGGGTTTGGGACTGGCATATGCACACTGAGGTATATGGAATGACTGGCCAGTGGGGACCTGCTGTATATTACAGATAACTCTACCCAGTAGTCTGTGATAATCTATGTAGGAAAAGAACCTGAAGGAGAATGGATATGTATATACGTATAAATGAATCACTTTGTTGTACAGCAGAAATTATCACAACCTTGTAAATCAACTATATTTCAATAAAACTATGTAAAAAACTAGAAAAATATTTCCTAAATAAAAACCTTGAATAACTTAGCTATTATGAGAAAAAACTTATCTCTAGGTTTATAAATCATCTATCTTAGGGTATGGCCTTCGGCCAAAGGTATACTTTCCTCTAACACAAAAGGAATCGGTGGAGTCCCTTTTGTGACGCAGTGGAAATTAATCTGACTAGTAACCATGAGGCTGCAGATCTGATCCCTGGCCTCGCTCAGTGAGTTAAGGATCCAGCGTTGCCACGAGATGTGGTGTAGGTCACAGACACGGCTCAGATCCTACGTTGCTGTAGCTCTGGCGTAGGTCGGTGGCTACAGCTCCGATTCGACCCATAACCTGGGAACTTCCATAAGCCGCAGGTGCAGCCCTAAAAACCAAAAAAGAAAAAGAAAAAAAAAAGAAACTGGGGTTTGTTTTTTATATAAAAGTTGGAATCTTTTTGCCTTCTTTTCTGTCTCTCTTTTTCTATTGTGATAAGAACATTTCACATGAGATTACCCTCTTTGTAAATTTTTAGGTGCACAATTATTAATTACAGGCAGAGTTAAACAGGCATAGGTTGTACAGCAAATCTCTAGAACTTATTCACCTTGCATAACTGAAACTACATACCCACAGGAATTGCTATTCTGAACTACCTGTACAATTCAAATAACTGAGAGAGCACTAAAGAGCCCGAGTAAGGAAAGAAGACCAAATAAACTTACATCAGGTTCTAGGGTCACACAGCGCTGAAACGCCCTTGCTGAACCGCCATAGTCTTCTAGGGCCAGATAGGCACAGCCCAGAGAAAACCACACCCCGAGCTGCAAAGACCGAAAGACACAGTCATTCAAACACAGCGACGTTTATAAGATGTAATCTGAAAATTATGTAAGATATTCTCAACAAACATACTACATCAAGAATGCAGAGCTATGTAATACATATTTGCTTTACATTTTATATTAGTTTAAACACAGGAAATTTAGTAATGGAGATGGCATTTTTCCATATAATTTTCAAAGCTAATATAATGCTGAAAGCATGTTCAGTATCACTGCACATCTTTTGCTAAGAAAGACCATTCTTTGCGTTAACCATCTCCATGGATGCTACAGAGAACTCTGTTGACAAGTCTGATATTATAAATGATGATTAATGTAACATTTTTACTGAGCATCAACTATGTAAAAAATATGCAAAGTGTCAGCATTTACAGCAGATGAAGACAAACTAGAGAAGAATAATTTTTGCTTCCATCTTCATGTTAGACCACAAGTACTTTTGCAGTTAAACTAAGAACCAAACTGCCCTAACATGTATCTGCTTAGGCATGCCTGAAAAAACTGAGAAAGCAGGCTCAGACTCTGGGTTACTAAACAGTCATTCGAAGTGGAAAGTCTGACTTAAGCCAGTAAGAGTTGTAAACACGGAAATTTAGAAAACAGGTAAGTTAGGAAGTGGCTATTGAAATTTCAGAAGAATTCTTTACATCACAGGGTTTCCTTAAAATTCAATAGCCTCTATCAAAAGGAAGATGAAACTGATAAAAATTTCAATGAAATTAGAAATACAGCTATTGCAACTTTCCTTTCCTTTCAGACATAGTCCGTAAGGCCAGCAGCAGAACGTAATCTACTTTCTTACTTTGACTTCCAGTACAAAGGCAGTGAGACAGCAGATAGATTTGGTTGAACACTTCAGGGTGGGAAAGGAAATGAGGTGCTCTGTTATCTGTCCAGAGCCTTCACAGAGGCTAATAGGAGGCTGCCCTACATCTCTCCTCCCCAAGCCTTTCCTCCAAATGGCTTGTCGAGGCCTGAAAGTTCTTTAAGCAGATAAAGAGTTTTGGCCAATAATTACAGATAAGGCTTAGAAAGCAAACATCCTTGGGCAATTTAACACTTTGCCTTGAATTCACCAGAGGCTATAGATAAGTGCTATCAGGAGCCTTTAGGAGAACAAATTTTGTTAGAGGGACAGGTAAAGGCTGAAAATGGAGTGGGTGTGTGTTTGGAAGGGTGGGGGAAGCAGAAGTATTAGGATGGAATTAAGTTGGAAGTTCACGTTTCTGAATGAAGGGACTCCAGCAACTTAAAAATTAGCTCATTACACTTTGCTTTTGTCTGGTTATCTATAGAATCAAATGAAGAGTTCCAGTGCACCAAACCACACTCCTCATTAAACTGATTCATTCCGAGAGGGCCAAGTCTGATATTAACTTACAAAACAATACATAAAACAAGCTCTCTTACTTCTAGCCAAGTTGAAAGTTTAAAAATCTGTGTATTACATTTCATTATCTATAAGGTGCACTTTTTTCCCCACCATTTAACATCTCTGAAATAGATGCATCTTAATAACCAAGAGCTGTCAGAGTTTTACTGGCAGTATTTTATTTTCTATACAGGGTGGCACTTAAAATAAATGTGCCTCTTATGACTGACAGCATCTTATACCCAATGAAATTATGGCTGCAAGTTTATTTGGAATGAAGGGTATTTCATTCTGGGACTAAATCAAGGAAAATGAGAATTGCCCGCAAAGTAGTTAAAAATGCATGTGCTTTGCTTGCTTCCTGCATTATTAGCAAAGAACAAACTTGCCACAAAACTATTTCACATGTGTTATAAAAACAGCAAGTGTAAATTTATAATGTAAGTAGAGAATTTTATTTTTCAATTCACCTGACAAGACAAACACTACAGATGTCTGGAATCAGCAATTATCTTACAGCTCTAACATAAGCGGGTGATGAGACTGCTATTTAGGTTTTTTAAACAAGTCAATGTTTTGTAACTAATGTCATAAAAGCAAAATAAATTTAATGAAAATCAGGCAGATGACAATTTAATATGTGGTTTACGGTTCTCTTCTTTTTACTCTTGGATATTTGTGTGGTTGCTTTAGTAATCTGCATCTGAAAAGAAATTCTAGGATCATTAATTGCTAGTAAGTTTTCGTCTACTGATATAACTATGATGGGAGATGATTTCTGCACACACCCTATTCTGTGAAATCACAAAATAACTCAAAAGAAAACAACTCTAGGATTTTCTAACTGCTTCTGGCTGACACACTAAACAGTGAACAATGCATTCACACCTTGTGTCTCAATTGAGGTCCTCAGAATTTGGGGGATA
Source organism: Catagonus wagneri (assembly GCA_004024745.2). Taxonomy (NCBI): domain Eukaryota; kingdom Metazoa; phylum Chordata; class Mammalia; order Artiodactyla; family Tayassuidae; genus Catagonus; species Catagonus wagneri. Next base: position 17,680,582 of record PVHT021183518.1, on the reverse strand, counting down.
AGGAGAATATTTAGTGCCTCTTTTATTTTTTCCATTTTAAACTGTTACCTAATCTATATTACCCTGACTGGCATCTTGATTTAGTATGGTTATGCTCTGAAGAACAGAACATCATAAAAGAAAAAAAAAAAATTCGAAGAAGCATAAATAAAACCCCCTCATGATTCCCCAGATTAACACTGTATATATATGGTTGAGTAGCAAAGGTCTTTATCTTCCAGCCCAATGCTATCAGACAGAAATATATTACATTTTCTAGTGGCCACATTAAAAAAGTAAAATGAGAGGGAGTTGCCACTGTGGCTCAGCAGGTTACGAACCTGACTAGTATCCATGAAGATGCAGGTTCAATCCCTGGCCTTGCTCAGTGGGTTAAGGATCCAGCATTGCCTAGCTGTGGTAGAGTTCGCAGACACAGCTCAGATCCTACAGGACTGCGGCTGTGGCATAGGCCAGCGGCTGCAGCTCCAATTCAACCCTTAGACTGGGAACTTCCATATGCAGCAGGTGAGGCCCTAAAAAAAAAAAAAGAAAATTAAAATGAGGGAGTTCCCACTGTGGAGCAGCAGGTTAAGGATCTGGCACTGTCTCTGAGGCAGCGAGTTTTCTGGTGATGTCTCTGAATGGAGTAGATCACAGCTGTGGCTCGGATTCGATCCCTGGCCTGGGAACTTCCATATGCCATAGGTTTGGACCAAAAAAAAAAAAAAAAGGTAAAATGAAATGGGCAAAATTAATTTTATTAATTAATAAAATAGCATATTTTATTTAACTCTACATATCCCAAATATCATTTCAACAAGTTATCAACATACAAAACCTCTCTTGATTAGGCAAGTGGACAAAGACGAAGCAGAAGAATGGATGCCCGTGTTTAGCTGGAGGAAAAGAGCTAAAAGGCAAACCTCTCACCAAGGGACTGGGCAAGAATAGAGAAAGATAATCATCTGACAGAGGGGCTCTGGTTGAGATTTCTGTGCAGCTTATTTCCAGGGCAAACTGTGAAGGCAGGCTGGCTACAGGCAGAACAGTGATCTTCAGAAGGTGATAGTCTAGCTTTTTCCTCTGAAGGAGCCAATACAGAAACGCAAAAGCAGGACAACTACTTATTTTGCATGTGATGACATTTGTACTTAAAGAATAGTTTTAAGTTATTTTAAAACCATTATCAAAAAAGGAGGGATAGGAGTTCCCATCGTGGCTCAGTGGCTAACGAATCCAACTAGGAAACATGAGGTTGCGGGTTTGATCCCTGGCCTCACACAGTGGGTTAAGGATCCGGTGTTGCCGTGAGCTGTGGTGTAGGTCGCAGATGCGGTTCAGATCCTGTGTTGCTGCAGCTGTGGTGTAAGCCGGCGGCTACAGCTCCGATTAGACCCCTAGCCTGGGAACTTCCATAGCCATGGGAAGGGCCCTGGAAAAGGCAAAAAAAAAAAAAGGCAGGGATAGTTGAGAACATGATCTCTCATTAAACTTCCCTCACAAAGCCCCCTAGAGAAACAGTGGAAGAGAAGGAAAGATAAGAAGGCTGGATTCAAGCAGTTCTGAGGAACTGTATGACCTTGGTCATGTCACTTAACCTGAGTCTCAGTTCCCCAGTCATTTAACTGAGCGTGGATTAAGTAAAAATTCCAGGGCTCCTTCAGATCCCAGATTAAAACCTGGAGGTGACAGGGTTCAAAGGTACGTTGGCGCCATCTAGCGGTAAAACAAGTACACTGAGATAAAATGGAACACTTAACAACAGCAAGTTTGAACAACTAGGAGGGAATCAATTCAATTAGAGGCCTTAGAAATCACTGAAGAGGCTGAGAGGAAGACGAGGCCTAAAAAGAAGTGATTTGCCTAAAGCCACACAATGGTTCCTGGTTCCTGTTGTGCGAACTATGTGATGAAGAAAGTGACTGCAATACTTAGTAAACCTCAATAATTAAAACAGAACTTAAGGAGTTCCCGCAACAGATTGGCAGTGTCTTGGGAGCGCTGGAACGCAGGTTCAATGCCCGGCACGGTGGGTTAAGGATCCGGTGTTGCCACAGCTGCAGCTTGGGTCACAACAAAAAAGAAGTTAAACAGCTTGCTCCTCTGAGGACTAAGCACCACTGGACAATGGGTGTGGATTACTTTTACAAAGTTAATTTTTACAAGGGTATTTAAAGCATATCTGCAAGAGATGCCCTTTGTCTGTTACAACTTTTTTCCTTAAATTACGAGCTGGCTACTCAAATTTCCTTCCTTCCCAAGGTTTCTGCAGAATAGCTTCACAACACTGTAAATCAACTATACTTTAATTAAAAAAAAAAAATTAAGGGAATCCAAATAATAACAACAATCAGTAGCCTCACTCTTTTCATTTATTTTCCTTTATAGGATTTACTGAATTTTTCAGAGGTCCCATAGAATAAAGTATAACATTATAGCTGAATCGTGAAGCCAAGCTACACTCTCCATGCTCTCCCTTCCACATCCCTGAGTCATTCCCATGACCCCAAACGCAGATAAGCTGTTGAATGTGTCTTCATTAAACAGGAAATGACCCAAGCCAAAACCAAGAGAGATATCAGTGCTGCTTGGTAGCTCTTCCTGAAGAGATGCTTCATGCTCTTATTTTTAAAAAATGTGTACTACCAACTCTTTCATAACAAATGTCTCATTTATTAAGCACTCAGTTCTCCTCCCTAAGGAAACACGTCTTAACCTGTCAGCTTCTGTCTCTCAAAGTTTCCTCTGTTTCAGCGTCTTCCTTTAAGAGGAGCAACTAAATTTTACACTTTTTTCTTTCCCTAGGAAGCCTATTAACTGCTGAGTGCCCTCCTCTTATTCCTGTTGTAGACTTGGTTACTATGGTTCTTCTACTTACCCACTCTTTCCAGAGAATTCGCAAGGTGAGATAACCTGGGTGTTTACACATCATCTGCATGAGACTCTCCTGTTAGATCTATCTTCCTGTTTTTAGGCTACAGATAATGGGGTAACAATGATTTTTCCACCACACCACTACCTCCCTGCAATAAGCAGGACAGGAAAATCCACGACATCTTAGAACATCAGTGGGCCAGGAAATAGGCTAGACACTTTATATATATTGGCTCTGACTTTCCCAGCAACAAACTGAGATAGGGATTATATCTCCACTTTACAAATGAGGAAACTGAAGCTCAGAAAGATGAAGAGATTTACGCTAGGAGCACGAGGATTCAGAGCCCGGTCCAAGCAGCAGAGCTCTGCCCTCCCCGCTACCCCTCAGGCCCAGCTACAGCCCAGATGTTATCACAGTGCTCGTATTTCTTAGCAGTTATGCAACTTAGACCTTTAGAGTTTCATTTTTTATTGCTTACCAGTATGACAGACGAAGAACAAAAAGGAAAGACTGTCTCTTTTCTCGACATATTATTCGCATATGTTCATTCTCCACTGGAATGTAAGCTCCATTCTCCTTGACTTCCCCACCACAGTAATACAAGCACACAATGGAAACTCTGCAGCTCCATTTCAAATAAAAACATTTTCTTCTTTCAAAAAGTGAAATGAAAGATTGAGTTAACCCCTACAAATCAAGGAAGAACGCAAACTCTCAGCATAATTAGCAATTCTACCAGAGTATTGTATCATAGAAGTCTGGTCTTACAGCACGGGCTGGGAGGGGCTGCCTTGCTTCCTCTAAAACTCTGTGGTCCTGGAGTTCCCGTTATGACTCAGCAGTAATGAACCCAACTAGTATTCATGAGGACATGGGTTTGATCCCTGGCCTCACTCTGGTGCTGCCACAAGCTGTGGTGTAGGTCGCAGACTCGGCTCGGGTCCTGGATTGCTGTGGCTGTGGTGCAGGCTGGCAGCTAGAGCTCTGATTCGACTCCTAGCCTGAGGACCTCCGTATGCCATTAAGTGCAGCCCTAAAAAGACAAAAAAGCAAAAACCGAAAAAACCCTGTGGTCTCACAGAAACTTACTCTCTGTCATGTGCTGGATTGTTCCATAACATCAAAGTTATAACGTCACTGTGCTCCTTATTAAAGGATACCAGGTTTAGTATCTTGTGTTCAAGGCTTCCCATGACTTCTGTCATTTTTTTTTTTTGGCCATGCCCATGGCCTGCAGCAATTCCCAAGCCAGGGATCAAACCTGCGCCACATCAGTGACCCGAGACCCTGCAGTGACATCAGATCCTCAACCCGCTGCACCACAAGAGAACTCCACCATCACTTCTATCTTGACCTCAACCAATATGCCAGTTTTTCCAACCTAAGACAACATCTTCTAGAGACAAAACAGCAAAGAGGGTAAGAGTAAGTGCTATGGAACCAGAGAGCCCAGGTTCAAATCCCAGCTCCTCCCCTCGCATAAGTTAGGGGATCTGGTATAAATTAACTTTCTATTTCCTCATTGGTGAAATGAGTATACAAAGAATAAATACCTCAGCGATTGTGCTGAGGATTAAAAATATGTGCAAGATGCTTAGAACAGTACCTGGCACCTAGTTAATACTCAGTGTTAGCTGTTAGTGCTATTATTACTACAAAATTTAAAAATACATAGTCAAAACCTACAGTTACCAAGAAACCTTTGCTTCCTAGATGGCTATTTTCCGCATCTACATCCCAACCATTCCTCCTAGTTCCTAATATCTCCATCAGGTCTTATATCTTCACTCAGAGTGCCATCGCTAGGCACCCAGAGCAGGACATCTACTCACTCTACCCCTCGGTCATAGGCCAAGTTCTTTCTGGCTCTTCTCTCCACCTAGCCCATGCCAACCACAAAAGAGCAAAAGATCATGTTTTTAACACAACTCTTTCGTAACTCTCTCCTGTTCAATACCCCAAAATGTTTCAGAGAGTTTGTGTGTGTTTGCGGGGTTGTTGTTGTTGTTTGGGTTTGTTTTTTGTTGTTGTTGTTGTTTGCTTTTTTAGGGCTGCACCCGAGGCATACGGAAGTTTCCAGGCTAGGGGTCAAATCAGAGCTACAGCTTCCAGCTTACACTACAGCCACAGTAATGCGGGATCTGAGTCGCATCTTCGACCTACACCACAGCTCGTGGCAACACTGGATCCCTAACCCACTGAGGCCAGGGATTGAACCCACATCCTTAAGTGTACCGGTTGGGTTCAAAACCCACTGCACTACACAATGGAAACTCCCATAAAGAGTTTATTTACACTTATATTCTAGCTTGGACTATACAGAAGATGCTCAATAAGCAGAAATTGCTATTCTATTAGTAATGCTCTCATCGTCTTTCCTGTCCCATTAGAAACAATATTCCTGTTACTGGAGCTAGTACCTTCATCTTTTCTCCTCATTTCACTACTCCGTAGAATGACACTGCTTAGTTATCATTCCCTCTCTGTAACATTCAATCCTTTATTCACTGGATTCAACCAAGTAAAGGTCTCCAGTATCTTTTAAAGCGTTACTTGACTCTTCTGACCTTTGGTATAATACTCTACATTTTGACTCTCATCCCCTTGACAGGCTCCTAAAACGGATAATCTAGAGCTGTTATGTCCATTTCCTATCTGCCACTCATGCTATAGCCTCCTGAAGCTGGTTTTTGAACACTATACATGACATTACTCACTGATACTTGTTCATTCTTTAGTTTCCATGAATCCCTTCTTCACAGTTTTTTCATCCTTCTGGCCAAGACTTTTGGTGTACGTTGTTTGAATCTTATTTCACTGGTGCTATTTCTTTTACCTCCCTCCAACTCCTAGAGATGCCCAAAGTTCAAGATTTTGCCCGGTGCTCTCTTCCAACACAGTTTCCTATAAAGAATTCATTCCTTCGCATGGCTTACTCACACAGAGAAGCCCCATTCTGCAAGCTCAATTCCTGGCCTCATTACTGGGCTTCAGGCCTTTATGCCCAATGGACTATGAGCCATCTCTCCAGCAACACCGCTTCATATTCAAAACATAGTATCATCTTCCCCTACCAGAGATATTTTCCCTTTCTCCTGAATTCTCTGTATCTGCCAATGGGGACATTTCCTTTCTGAGAAAACTGGCGTGCTCAAGGATTCCAAACTCTCCCTCAATCATGCAATCCAGTGAATAAGTCCCAGAAAATATTCAACCTGTTCTATCTTTCCAACCTCTCTGCTAAAGCCACTGATCACTCATTTCTAACATTCATTCCATATTTAAACTTCCTAGACTATCGCTTCTCTCATGCACTCTTTTATTCAAAACCACAAGGGACTTCCATATCTACAGCTTTAGCTAAACCTTAGGAAGGACACTTAAGGCCCTTCACAAACTAGTTCTATCCATACCATTTCCCAGTGGAAACTCTCTGCTCTCTGCTGATAGGCTGATAGAGCCTAATTCATTCCCACATCCTCTTCTGGTTCACGGCAGGATCTTGATAATGCTTAGTTAGGCAACCACACAATGTACATTCAAACTTCAACATTTTGGGAAGGCAGCTAAGCTCACCACTATACCACCAATGCTCTGCAAAACTGCAACATTTTTTAAAGTGAAACAAGGCATTAAAATTTAATTAAAACACATGACCCTAAAATGATCTTATTTACTGACCAATAAACTACTGATCATCAAATGGGTTTTGCTATACCAGGGGTTTAAGATAATTATTTAAGGTAAGAGAGGTATTAACTAATGCTAATAAGATAATCATTTCACAATATACACATGTATCAAATTTCATCATGTATACAACCTCACTGTACACCTTAAGCTGACACAACATTAGATGTCAATAATATCTCAATAAAGCCGGCAAAATTTTTTTAATGTACTGAGATAACTGGTAAGCTCAGAGCAACTTCTGCCAGAGAGGATATTCTTTTTTTTTTTGTCTTTTTGCCTTATCTAGGGCCGCACCCGCAGCACGTGGAGGTTCCAGGCTAGGGGTCTAACAGGAGTTGTAGCTGCCGGCCTACACCACAGCCACAGCAATGCGGGATCCGAGCCGCATCTGCAACCTACACCACAGCTCACGGCAACGCTGGATCCACTGAGCAAGGCCAGGGATTGAACCCGCAACCTCATGGTTCCTAGTCGGATTCGTTAACCACTGAGCCATGACGGGAACTCCCAGAGAGGATATTCTTAATTCTAGTTTTGTTAATATTAAAGCTTACAAATATTTTTCTTAGGTATTGCCTTTTGGCCTCCATTTAAAGTACCCTATTTCAACAAAAACTTTTTTTTTTTTTGTCTCTTTTAAGGCCGGACCCGCAGCATACAGAGGTTCCCAGGCTAGGGGTCAAATCAGAGCTGTAGCCACCGGCCTACACCACAGCCACAGCAACACAAGATCTGAGCCATATCTGCAACCTACACCACAGCTCACAGTAATGCCGGATCCTTATCCCACTAAGTGAGGTCAGGGACCGAACCTGCGTCCTCATGGATGCTAGTCAGATTCGTTTCCCCTGATACACGACGGGAACTCCGTCAACAAATACTTTTAACAGGACAAACCTCATCAAACAAGTTGTTTCTATGATTCTTTCTGTCACCAAACTTAGACACTGGTAAAGTACAGGCCTTCTCAATTACATTCTATTCTAAAACAGAATATAAATTTACTCAAGTAGAATCAAAAGCTCAGTCAAAATTTTCTGGCAAATTATTATTGATGCTTTAAATATGATAGTACTTTCTCTTTGCTGCTCTATTTGGTGTAATTGAAATTTTCTTTTTCTTTGTTTATGATTTTTATTTTTTTCCATTATAGTTGATTTATGGGAAATTTTTGTAATAAAAACTTAAAAGGAAAGATTTCTCCTAGGTAGATGTTACAGACAGAACTCTATTCCTCCCAAAATTTGTATGTTGAAGCCCAACGCCCAATGTGACTGAATAATGGCCTTTAGGGAGATAATTAAGGTTGAATGAGGTCATGATGGTGGGCCCTAATCCAATAGTACTAATGTCTTTTGAAGAAGAAGAAAAGATACCAGAGATCTCTCTACATACACACAGAGAAAAGCCCAGGTGAGGAGACAGTGAGAAGGCAGCTGTCTAAAAGCCAGGAAGAGACCTCACCAGAAACAAGCCTGTAGGCACCTTGACCTCGGACTTCTGGCTTCCAGAACTGGGAAAAAATTCATTTTCCCAGTTATTTAAACCACCCAGTCCATAGTATTTTGTTATGGCAGCCCTTAGCAGACCAATACAATAGGGATATTCACAAGTGTAATTATATATTTTAAGTCCTGTACATCGTTTGAACTCTCATTGTTCCTCTTCAAGACAAATTTCAATGTCTTCCTGTTTGGAAGTTTGCTTTCAATAACTACAACTTGCTAAAAGTTTTAAAGGCTGAAAGTTTTTTGAAATCCACTAATTGAATACATAAAAGATTTCCAAATGATTTTGAACACTACATAGCCAAAATGCAAAAGACTCCTTTTTTTAAAAAAAAATCCTATTATTACAGGACACTTAAATTGATTTATAAGAAAATTCTTCAGGAGTTCCCTTGTGGTGTGCTGTGTTAAGGATATGGTGTTGTCATGGAAGCGGATCAGGTTGTCGTTGCTACGGTTCCTGGCCAGGGGACTTCCGAGTGCCTCAGGTGCAGCCAAAAAAACAAAAACAAACAAACAAAAAAAACTTCAAAAATTCAAACATTTTTTGAAAAGTCCATTAGATGACAGACAGCAAAAAGAGCATGTTCCACATTCCACATTAGAGGAATTTTGATTCAATATCAGACATTATCACATCAGACATCATAAGAATCCTGAAATTCAATTACCCAAACAGTGTGTACGGAAAATATCTGTACATGACAACAGCTAGTTTTTATTTCCACTGGTAGAAGCTTGTTTGGACCACATTATGTCTACTATTACAACCAATTCCAAGTATATTTCAGCTCCACTGGTTTTCTTAATGCAGAAAGAGCATTCTTTTTACCATGTTGTCATGCTCCACCAAAATTTGTATCCTTACCAACACCACTAAAATACAGATACTGTTATCTTTAATGTTTAACTTTTTAACTGAATTTACAAAGGCATTCGAGTGAATTTCCAAAAATTTAATTCTGAATCCACTAATTAGGAGAAAAAAATTAAAGCATTGAAAGAACCAAATTAATGAGTTTTCTACTTGAAGCATCTGATGTCACTAACATAAAACTGGCAAATTCAACTGTTAATGAACTTCTGCTAAAAGAGCTAGCACATTAACAACTATGATCTCACTTTTTATACACACACAGGAAAATGTGGTATTGACTAATTTTCTAAACAAATTCTGCTTGTTTTCCTTTGCACTAGATAAAAAGTGCAGTCTCAAAGGATGACATGAAAATATAACTCCCACAGCTCCATAATAAATCGTCATCTTTGCACATGCTCCATATATATATATACACACACACATATATCTACTAACTTTTGATATACATGCTAATGTTTCTTCAGAAGACTTGAGTCTTCTGGTTTTCATGTGATTAGTGATATGATTATGGCCCCTGAGGTGGAATGTAAATAGTAACCACATTTTGTTCAAGTTATACATTCACTCTCTTGACAAGTGAAAACTGAATTCTTAATTGTTTTATAAAAACACACTTTTAAAATGTGTTTGCTTTTTGGAGATGATTACTGCCAAAAGCGTTTATTATAAACTACACTAAAAGTTACTAAGTAATATAAGATGGAAATAGTGGTACATTTAGACCCTTCAATAAGTGACCCAACCCCTGAATCAAGAGAATTCAGACAGTCCTTCATGTGCTTTTATTTCTGGCAGGATCTCTCTGCCTCTACTCCCCATACATCTAGCTTACAACTCTCCACATTTCCCACTAATCCTGCCAACTGGTAGCCAGGCAACGTCATGCGCGTCACAGGGCCGCGCCTTGGCACAAACATCTGATATATACCAAGGGGCTTACAGAGACACCGGCTCAAACATTTCTCCTACCACCACTCAAGACCTGAAGAGGCTGGCCATTCTCAGCCACTCAGAGCAACACACACAGTTGGTTTTAGCAGCAAGCATCCTGCACATTCTCTTTAAAAGGCCAGTGTTAATTAAGTTGCTTCTGGAAAGGGCTGGGGGGAAAGAGACAGGCGCCTACTGGCCATCTTTCAGACTTTAGTACATGAAGTAGGAACTCCGTCCACTGCAAATACGTTAAACACAGCACTAAACGAGGCCATGGCAGAAGGTGGAAGTACAAAGCGGATGTCTGTGAAAACCCATTCCAACCTCTTTTGATGTTAACTATTAATAAGAGCACTTCATTTACAAATTTAAAATCTGGAACAAATGTTAAACTGGATGGGTTACCAGCATAACAGGAAGAAAGTGGGATGGCCACTGATGCTGACTGAACTCGCGAATCCTTGTCTTTCTTCATGCTCCTCCAACCTGTGAAGCCAGGTCCTCTCCTGCACATCTACTCACTTCCTATCGATCAGTGACCATCTCCACTAAGTCCATCCCATCTCTGGTTCCATCAGTCCACAGTGGCCCTTACCTCCTCTTAACTCCTACAGCCTTTCTGCCCATACATGTGTCTTTGGAGATTACCACACACACACAGATATAATCTCAAAAACAAAAAAAAAAGTATATATATATATGCCAGTAATATAACCTCATGAGAGTGAGTGACCAGTTGAGGGGGAAAATTAAAAATTTTAAAGGAGGTACGGAAGAACTCGATAAGAGAAAAGGAATAAAGTACATGTGTTGAGGGAGGGGTAGAAAAGTGACAAAGAGTGACATTTTCCTTTTTCGGGGCTACACATGCTAGCTTGATGTCTGAGCAATTTGTTTTTACCCTTTTTCATAAACATAGAGGGCAATGAGAATAATAACTACATAAGAATAGACGTAAGGATTTATGTTTTAATTCTGGTCCTGAGACTATGAAATCCTGCTTGGGAGGTTTGGTGACCATTTCCTCCCACTTTCTTTAGCTGCCAGCAGCCTACAAACCCTAGAAGTCTAAGGCTGAATTTTGGCAATTTCAGAAGTTACTTAGGAAAGCGAAACAAGAAAGTGTAAGTGGGTGACAGCTAGCATAGCAATCTGAAGAGCACAAATGCAAGTTGCACAGGTCTTCTGGTTCCCTAGCAAATGTACCAAAGACAATGCATTTAGTTTTTAGACCATTCCTGATAAAAACCAAACACGATTTTTATACCAATTTGATTTCAGGAAGCCATTACAATGCACAAAAGCCATTCAAATACTTCTCTCATTTTGCCTGAATTTTGTTATTAAATCTAATTGGTTAGATATGTCTGGAAAAGGGGGGTGGAATTTTTTTTATACTGTGTTTCTATTTTCCTTTCATTCCAAGACTTAGAGGAGACAATGGCATGTAGGAGCTCTCCCTCCTCAGAGACAGTTCAAACTTGGATCACAAGTTGCAATAAGTCTACGGTGTTCAAGTTTGCATCTTGTAGTAGTTCTGTACAACTGGAGCATCAAATGCCTGCATATTTTGGCATGGCTTACAGCCTGCCTGAATTGGATCCATATGACAAACTGCAAAATATCCTCAAGTAACATCTGTTTGTACTGTGATGCTGCTTTGAGCAACTGTCATTTCTTGGTCTAAGTAATTAATTCAAAATTATATAATGAGACCATCAAGGCCTGTCAAGTCCTCCCCTGCAAATTCCCTTATTCCATCCCTCTTTTCCTGTTGCCCCTCCCACACTGCTAACTGTCCTGCTAGACTACTGCTACAGGCTCCTAAGCCTGCCGACACCGACAACCTCCCATGGTCATGGTGCTGCCAAAGTAATATTCCTAGATCACCTCTGTGCACACCACATTCCTTCCTTGGAAACAAAGCCAAACACAAATCAACCCTTCAATGGCTCCCTACCTGCCAAATAAAAAACCAGAGCGTTCAGCCTCACGTTCAAGACCTTCCATAATCTGGCTCCAGAAAAGCTGTCCCATGGGGACAGCCCTATTCCCTTTCACTCTGAAAAACTTGCCTATATAGTAATGCTATATTCCCCAAATACACACACACACACACACACACACACACACACACACACACACACGCCCCTTCTCTTTCTGCTTCCAGGACTGAGCTCATACTGTCCACCTGCCCAGAAAGCCCTCACCACTGTCCTCCTCCAACTTTGACTATCCAAGTATTATGTGTCTCTTAGACCTAAATTCACCATCTTCTCTTCACTCTCTACCCAAGGCAGAAATGCTCTCTTTGGCCTCTATAAAAGTAGTGTGCTACAAGTTACTCTTTGGGAATCTCTTTGATGCCTTGTACTATTGGGTAGTCCTGAGTCCATTTCTCTAGATTGTAGGAGAGGATGTAAACAAGGCCATCTGGTGATCTGCTGCCACTGATTCCGCCTCTGGTTCAGTGCTACAGGCACAGCAGACAATTAATATACATTTGACTGAATAACTGGTTGAAGAGATAATTTATTCACTCATTCAACAACTATTTTTTAAAGACCCATCGTGTACCAGGCACTGCTGTAGTCACTAGTGAAATAAATGTAAATGAACCAGACAGATAAAAATTTCTGCCCTCACGGGACTTACACTGTAGTAGAGGAGAAAGAGATTTTCTTTTTACATAAGCTATGAATAATATTAGAAGATGGTACGTGCTATGAAAAAATAAAGTCGGGAAGGAAAACAAGGAGTATGAGGTAAGGGTAGACAGTGCGGGTATGATTTTAAATAGAACAATCATGGAAGGCCTTTCTGAGAAAATGACATTTGAGCCCAAATGAGAATGAGGTGATGGAGCAGGTATGCAGATATCTGAAAGAACATTCAGGCAGAGGAACAGCAAGTGCTAAAACCCAGAGGAAGAAATGTGCTTGGATATTCAAGGAAGAAGAAAGAGGCCATGTGGGGTGAGTGAGGGGAAGAAAGGGGGGCCGAGGGGGAAAGAGGTAACAGGAGCTAGGCTTGGGAAAGCCATGAGAGCCAGTCAGGAACAAGGGTTAGGCTCACGGCAGAGGAGAGAGGAATGACACGTCTGACTCCCATGGGGAATGATCCGCTTGAATGTTCACTGAGAAGAGGCAGAGGTAACAAGGGTCGGGGCAGGAAGGCCAGGAAGGAGGTATTATATTAACTGGGTGAGAGATGACGGGGATTTGACCAGAATGGTGGCAGGTGGTAAGCAGTTGTCTGATTCTGGATGTATTTCGAAGAGAGACCTAGGGTTTTTCTGACGGACTAAATGTGAGGTATGAGGGGGAAAGGAAACAAGGATGACGCCAAGGCCAGATGGGCTGCATTTTACAGGGATGGGGATGGCCTTGGGGGCAAAAGCTTTTAGGAGGGGAGGAACACTATTTCAGATATTGGAAAGAGTAACATATGGGGACCCTGAGGATGCATTTAGATACAGTAATCTAGGGTTCAGGGGAGAAGACAGGACTGAAAATAAATTTCTGGGAGTTGTCAGCACACAGATGGTATTGAAACCTATGGGACAAGACGAAATCGAGGGAGTGAGTGCAGGCAGAGCGAAAGCCCAAAGACCAAACACCAACAAATTAGACTGAGAAGGAGAAGCCAGTGAGGAAAGAGGAAAATAAGGCTGGGTGTTAAGAAGAGGCCGTGTGCTTGAGAAAATAATGCCTGTGTGTGGGGTAGCTAGTGCTGATTTAACCTAGACAATGGAGCCTAAGGGAGGAAGTCTATTTTCGCCACTCCCTATGGCAATTGTAGTTGGGTAAACTAAGCAGAGGCTACAAAGATATTATATAGTTTTTCATAAGAGTAAAACTTTAATAACACAATACTGAGTTGTATTTTCTATCAAAAAAAAGGGGAGGGAGAGAGTTGACTGGTAAGTTAA
>PVHT021183518.1:17605727-17658981 GCA_004024745.2 Catagonus wagneri | reverse complement strand
CAGACACGCAAATAGGTTGAAAATTAAAAAAAAAAAAAGGGCAGGGTGGCAAGGGAAGAAGACACATCATATAAAACCACAAACAAAAGATAGCTGGAACTAATACAAGACAAAATATACCTTAAGGTAAAAATCGTTAATAGGACAAAGAAAGGCATATTTTAGTGATAAACATCACTCCATCAACAAGATATAACAGTTACAAGTATATATTCACCTAACAAGTGAGCCCCAAATTACATGAAGTAAGAACTGACAGATCTGAAGGGAGTAATACACAATTCAACAATAATATCTGGAGACTTCAATACCAAACTTTTTAAAAAACTGTTTTCATTGTAGTTGATCTACAATGCTCTGTCAATTTCTGCTGTACAGCAAAGTATCCCATATATACATACCTACAAAGTATCCCATATATACATACATACATATATATATATATATATGTATCCCATATATACATATATATACATACGTACACACACACACACACACACACACACACACACTCTTTTTCTCATATTATCTTCTATCATGCTCTATCACAAGTGACTGGATATAGCTCCCCGTGCTATAGAGCAGGACCTCATTGCTTATCCATTCCAAAGGTAATAGTTTGCATCTACTAACCCCAAACACCCAGTCCATCCCACTCCCTCCCTCTCCCCTTTGGCAACCCCAAATCTGTTCTCCATGTCTGTGAGTCTGTTTCTGTTCTGCAGATAGGTTCATCTGTGTCATATTTCAGATTCCACATATAAGTGATATCATATGGTATTTGTCTCTCTCTTTCTGACTTCTCAATACCAACTTTCAATAATGAATAGAACAATTATACCAAAGACAGAAGACTCGAACCATAATCAGGAAAACTTTCACATTTGGAAATGCTAAGGTACTGATGATTTCAAATACTTCCTCTACTAACTTAAACTCAGCTAAAGTTTTGTGAGAATGAGGAACACAGTGGATGGTATGAAACTTCTTGTTACCAAATAATATCCACTCTGGGTATTTTATCCACTGGAAGATGTTTCTGGATGGCCAGAGTGGGGCAACTTCCTAAAGATGAGAAATACTACAGCAGTAACCCTGCTTGGTCTAAATTGGCCACTTCTGTCCTCAAATTCCTATCCCACATTTTTCTGTAGATAAGTCAACTCTTTCTTCTTGAGAGCTTACACCTCTCCCTCCTGCCAACAGACTTATCTTTCCCAAGGGCAAGGCTTGCAGGCAATATATTTTCTTTCTTCAATTAGTCATATTGCATTCCTCAGTTGTCCTCACTCTTTCCAAAATGTTCTGTTTTGTCTTCCCTCCTCCACTTACCCACTCAATTTACATAATTTATTACCAAATAAAGAACTACAAAAGATGTGCCCAGTGAACATAAATAAAGCACAAGGGCCTCTAACATCACTTCCGCAATATCAAAATGTGGGTGGTCAGAAATCTTCACAGAATGTGAAAAGCTTTGGTATTTCTGGCTATGAGTTGCTAGCCAGATGGAAAACACAGGAAAATACAGATGTATGTTCTTACATGCTACAAGAAATTCGTCATCTTAATGTCTATTAAGTAGGATAAAAATACATTCCCAAACATGCAAGGCATACTTAAATTGGCAAACAGCTGCAATGAACCTGGGGTGCCTACAGGAAACCCCGAAGACCATTCTGTTACCCACACATATAGAGGTATCTTACATATAAATTTTACTTTGTAATTCCACACAACTAGTTATTCTTAACACAACTTTATAGCAATGACTACACAGTGAATCTCAGTATAAAATTAAGTCAGCCAAGACTTACACAGAACCTTATGAATTATGGCTGGAATAACACTCTTCTTACTTATCAAGAAAACCTGTACTGCTCAAGGAAAGGGTCACACACTCGAGTGCCCAAAGACCTTGCCAGTTATTGAGAATGTCTACAGTAGGCTGGTGAGTGAATACACAAAGGAAGGCGCCACTCCTCAACTCCAGCCAGTTAGCACAATAACGTGGGAATTTGTCCCAACGTTTCTACATGGTTTCCTTCTTTAAGAGAAGCCAAGAAATCTAGATTTTTAGATGAAATGGCCTGAAAAGGTTTACTCATTTTTTTTCCCAAACACTAAGTAAGCCAAACAAAACACCTACTGTAACTTCAGATTTAGAGCATTAAACTCCCACCCTATAGTGGACATCAGTGGCTATTTTTCCTGCTCAGCATCCACTCTCTGATCTTCTGATTTTGAACTCTTCACCGAGAAGAAAATATTCCATGTGGCTCAGGTAAGGCCTATCAGAGGCAAGGGCATATGTTCAGGACCTTTCTATTAGAGCCATGGAATGGACTGCATTTTTCTACTGGGATTACTAAACTTGAGCTTCCAGGGGCCATCATGTCTGGCTCTTGGAGAGATGACATCATCTTAGCCCTGGATACAGCTATCATGAAGGGTCTGTTAGAATTTTCAGTTGCATGAACCAATAAATTCCTTTTTTTTTTTTTTTTTTGCCTAAGCTAGTATATGCTGGTTCTCTCTCTCTTTTTTTTTTTTTTTTGTCTTTTTGCCTTTTCTAGGACTGAGCTCACAGCATATGGAGGTTCCCAGGCTAGGGGTCTAATCGGAGCTGTAACCACCGGCCTACACCAGAGCCACAGCAACACAGCATCCGAGCCGCGTCTGCGACCTACACCACAGCTCACGGCAACACCGGATCCCCAACGCACTGAGCAAGGCCAGGGATTGAACCTGCAACCTTATGGTTCCTAGTCGGATTCATTAACCACTGAGCCACGACGGGAACTCTTATGCTGGTTCTCTTATTACCAAAAGAATCCTAACACGTCCCTAGAAAATCGTACTGCATAAATCATTCTATAGACTTCTGACTATAAGAAGATCTGTGAGAATGTAGGTGTCTTTAGTCATAAAGGCAATTCAAATACTGGTTCTACTACTTACTAAATACATGGCTGTGAGTATGGTAGCTAATGTTTTGAGAGTTTGTTCTTCA
The DNA here is from genome assembly GCA_004024745.2 of Catagonus wagneri. Classification (NCBI taxonomy): domain Eukaryota; kingdom Metazoa; phylum Chordata; class Mammalia; order Artiodactyla; family Tayassuidae; genus Catagonus; species Catagonus wagneri. The sequence continues at coordinate 17,655,968 of PVHT021183518.1, read as the reverse complement.
TTTGCATATTACCTTCAAGACTTAGATGTGAAATGTACCTAGCATTTTCTCTGGTACACACATAAGTCCTAAATAATGTTTACGTTTTTCTCAACTCCTTCCATTGGAAAACCAGATTGGAAAATAAGATGCCTGCGTGAGACTTACTCAAGAAGGAAGGGAATTAAAACAACTTCCAGAAACACTGAATTTTTCAACAAATAATCACACTAGTCATCTCTATACAGTTTCTCCAAAGAGAAAAATTGGGAGTTCCTGTTGTGGCTCAGTGGGTTAAAAATCCAATACTATCTCTCCAAAGATGTGGGTTCAATTCCTGGCCTCACTTAGTGGGTTAAGGATCCAGCATTGCCACAAGCTGCTGTATAGGTCATAGATGGAGCTCAGATCTGGTGTTGCTATGGCTGCGGGCCCCTAGCCCAGGAACTTCCGTATGTGGGAAAGGAAGGAAGGAAGAAAGAAAAATAAATTACTGCTGTCAACTATTAAGTAGGTGATTACGTAACTGAGGCCAAAAGGACTGGAGGAAGTGAGGTCAAAGGGAAAAACTATTCATGCTACAAGGTTAAAGCTAAATTTTTCCACATAAGGCTAATTTCAACCAAACATCAGTTTTTTATGAAAATGTGTGGAGTCACAGGAAGAGGCCCGAGAGATCTCAGAGAAAGAATCTCAGAGAAAGATACAAACCAAGTGGACTATTGCTTTATAGAAGGATAGCAGAGGGAGAAATATTTAGCTGGAAACATGGCCAAACGGAATTCGGAAACCACACGCTTCCATCCTAAAATCTCTAACACTGTAGTAAAATATTTTGCTCAGGTATATCCACAACTATTCAACTACAAGCTCCTTGGAGGTCAATTTTTCTTCTCATCTTTGGAATACCATTGCCCAGCACACAGCAGGTACTCTATAAATGCTGGATGAATTCAACTGAAACTAACACAAGTCACGAGGGGCTTCAGATTCTAAATGGAGGACTTAAGAGACTCTTCCCATTGAGAACAAAGGGAGAACGCCTTGGGGACATGCTGTGGCTGACAGCAACGCTGAGAATAAAGTTAGGACTGATCTAACAAGTGAGTCCAAGCAAACAGAAAGTCATACAACAGAATCTGAATCTCGCAGACCCTCCTCAACCAAGTGATCACACTTAAGAAGTGCCTCTCCTTAAGACTAAAAATATCAAGGAGCAAAACTGACAGCACATCTTGGTGATGTGCCTTTGTGTCAAACAGTCCAGTGCTGAGGAGTTCCCTGGTGGCCTAACAGCTAGGGATCAAACATTCTCACTGCCATGGATCAGGTTCAATCCCTGGCCCAGGAAGAGCACTAAAAAAAAAAACAAAAAACAAAAACGTTAACTGAGAATTTCAAACACACACAAACCAAAAAGTTAATATAATGACAAATATGCCATATTGGGACACATATTGATGATGGTCTATTTTTCTGTAAGCTGTTATATTTGAGGTTTGAGGGAGGGACCCTGTTGTAAGCACACTACGATTCCAGAAAGCACTCAGTTAGACCCCAGGCCCTGGGTTTGGGGTAAAGAATATGAGTGAAAGTTAACTTCACCCTCTGGTGAAAAGAGAAAGAAAACATTTCAGGAAAATTATGCATACTTGAGTCAGAAGGAATTATCAAAAAAAACCCACCCTTCTTGGCTGTGATTTGTGCCTTGATTTTGTGAATGAGTGGAAGGAATTAAAAAAGCTAGTGTGCGATAAGAGGGGCCCATCTGGTCAGTACATAGGGATGGAGGACTGGCAGACCAACAACTACAGGAAGCTCTCTCGGCAGAAAAAGAAAAAAAGAGAGAAAAGAAGGTGGGGAAATGAGCTCTAGACCCAGAGACCAATATTGACTATAACAATTCTGCTTTGTGTAGCCCTGGGAGGCTACACAAAACAGAATTAGGCTTGACCGCTAGAGGTTTGCTCCAAGGAGACAAAAAAAATGGCAGGTTAAGAATTTAAGGTTATACTGTTAGTCAGATTTGGTCACCTGACAAGAGCTTCAGGTTTTAAAAAACGTACGTGTTGGGGAGGTGGGGGGTATGTGTGTCTTGTGCGTACAACTCAATTCCAGGCATAATCTAATTCAGTCTTTCCCTCCGAAGCACAGAGGGAAAGGGACTCTAATTTTCACTGCTGTAGAGACTGCTGCTCAAAAACAGGGAGACGGACCCCTGGGAAGGTGCTCTACTGTCCTTGACACCGTGAACAAGGACAATAGGGCAGAACTAAAAAAGCGCACCAGAGAACATCGCACTTTTATGGCTGCTGTGGACAATCCTTCTAGCAGAAAGGCAGTTTAGTCCTAGCCTACATTCTTGCTCTGTGAGCAGCAACTGAGAGGTGGAAAGTGCAAAACACTTCACCTTACTCCAGTCGCTGACTCCCCTCTCCTGCTGGGTGATGCCTATCCTATTCGGTCTCACTAATTGCTTTATACATTTATGTCTGTGATTACACCACGCTTGGGCTTGAGTTTTCTAAGGGTACCTGCCAACAGAAATACTCCAGGTCCAAAATAGAATAATTAAAAACAGGCCTCACTATCCAATTAGCTGATCGTCTCCTTGTATCACCAAGTTATTAAGTATTTTCAGTTGTTTTGCCTACTTTTCTCATTCAAGTGAACTCAACAGGTTTTAATTTACAAACAGGCCATCAAATTTTAAGCGATTAACAACAACCAGGATGGGAGGCAGGTGCTGGGGAAGGAGGGTAGGCTTTAGAGGAAAGGGAGGTCTGAGCTCAGATTCCAAAATCTGCCACTTACAAAGGTTAATCAGTAAAGTGGCAAAAACAATTCCTACTTTGAAGGTTGTTACAAACATTATAGGACAATGATGTCAAAATAATTATATAAAGAATATAGTACATAGGAAGCTCTCAAAAACTGTATTACATAATAATAACGTGCTCACAGTGTCCAGGCATCTACTGAGCAAAAATAAAAGTTCTTAAAGTTTCCTATTTCTAGTCCTAAAAATGAAAAGTTTTGAAGTGGGAGGGGAGAGATTTCATAATTTGTTTTTGGAGAGAGAATATATGCAGGAGTTGGAGATTTTAACTTTCCCCACATGTAAAGTCCATTACGTGCGTCTACTTGGAGATTTTCTTCAAGACAGTAACTACTTAGTGAATGTCTATTAGTCATTCACTCAGCAAATATATTTGAGTTCTCCCTATGTGCCAGGCCTGTGCTAGGTGTTGGGGAGGCAGCTGTAAATAACATAGATACAGGTGTGGTTCTTAAACAGCTTACGGCTTAGCAGGGAAACTAAGCCAGCACATGGAGGACAAGGGCAGTGCTGGGTGCTAATAAAGAAGCACACAGGAGAACACCCCACATCTGGGAGGGAGGTTTCAGGGAAAGCTCACTGCGAGAAGCAATCGCCAAGGGGAGGTCTGAAGAATAAGGAGTTAATTGAAGAAGGACAAGTTCTAGGTAGATAATAGCATGTGCAAAGGTCCGGAGGTAAAACAATGCTCCAAAGTCAAGAATTACAAGTAGTTTAATCCTGCCAGAACTTTGGGCACAACCTGGACGAGTGAGTACAAGGCGAGACAAAGCAGAGATAAAACTGTAGGGAGACAGTGCAGTTAGTAACATAAGCAAAAGTCAGGTTGTGAAGTGAAGACTCTTCATGCTGAAGAGCTCTGACTTAATCCTGGAGACACAAGGAAGTTACCGACAAGTGGGAATGACATGATCAGATTTGCCTTTTAGGAAGCCTGTTCTGAATGTAGTGGGAGAAAAGAATATGTGGGAAAACTCTTAAATTGCATAAAGAAACTAATTAGAATAAAAAAAAAAAACTCAGAAGCCCAAAACTAAAAGAACCCCAGCTATTTTAGAAATAAAAGATTTACCTGCAATTTAAAGGGAAAAGATTTCAAAGCCCAATGGCTACAAGATCTGTACACGCAGCATTATAAAAGATAAGGCTATACACCTCAGTTAAGTCTTGCTTCCTTTAGAAACAAGAGAAAAGAACAGTGGTCCCAACCTGAATCTATTTCCTTTATCCCTACCCTCTCCAGGTCTCCAGGCAGCTTATGCTCACTCAGTCTTTGTCTTTTCATTTATGGACCCAATCTGCTCAATAAAATAAGAATTTTGTTACAGAATAGGCTTATGGAAACTGCAATCATTGTGCCAGATAGTTTTAAGAAATTAAATGCTAATATGTGAGAACCACCTTTGACCCCAAGGTCAAGAAAAACTAATCTTCGCTATTTTGCCAATGGTCATTAAATAACTAGAATTTCTGTAGGTAGTTTCTAAATTAGAAAGTCTGAGATCCTATTAGTGGGGTACAAACATGAGCACCAGAGCACAATAATTAGATACTTTTCTGAATTTGCCTTTTAAAAATAAATTATTCCACTAAGCACTAAATGCAAGGATTAAAATTTCACAAACTTCGAGTTAAATCAAAATGTGGTGACAACTACTGGCACATGACCAAATACTAAAAAAATATCAGCTGTTTTAGACATAAAACATTTGCTTCCAACCTGAAGCAAAACTTTTTAGGGTCTATGATTAAAATGATCTGCAAACACAACCTAAGAAAAACAGATAAGGGAAGTCTTTCACATGGCAAATAAAAAGCTAAAATCAATCTTTAAATTCAAGATCTTGAGGGATGTTTGGCTGTAACAAAAAGATTTGAGACCAAGTAAAGGACCATACATTCCTAAAAGTTAAAATATGCACATTTTAGAGTAATTAAAAACACAGGAATTTATCATTACTATAAGCTATTTCTTACAAGGTCGTATAAAAACTTAAGAAACAGTAATAAATAGTAATATCAAAAGTACTTTGGGGACAAATTCATTTTCTGAAAGGAATGGACTCTAATTTCTCTTCTGCAATTAGAGGAATTCTCTACTTTTCAAACTTTCTAAAAATAAGTAAATTTAATATTCTAAAATGTGCTTTAGGTAGTTGTGATTCACCAACTTGCTTATTTCAAAAACTGAAATTTTTTTATATAGTTATTAATTCTCTGTTCACTGACTGACGTGAAGAATGATGCAATGGGAGCTACATCAGACTGGGAGTCAGGATACTATTCATGCATCCATTTCTTTTTCTTTTTTTTTTTTTGGCTTTTTGCCTTTTCTAGGGCCACACCCACAGCATATGGAGGTTCCCAGGATAGGGGTCTAATCGGAGATGTAGCCACCGGCCTACACCACAGCCACAGCAATGCAGGATCCGAGCCGCATCTGCAGCCTACACCACAGCTCCAGCAACACTGGATCCTTAACCACTGGCAAGGCCAGGGATTGAACCCACAACCTCATGGTTCCTAGTTGGATTCGTTAACCACTGAGCTGCAATGGGAACTCCTCATTCATCCATTTATTTCTTTGTTAAACAAACATCTGAATACTGCTTGTATTCCAGACAATGAGTACTAAAAAAAATTTATGTCCCTGAAGAATTTCTTCAAATTTGAGATGCCATCAATTGTAAGACTCTCCACTAAAAAAGAAAAACTGCATTCAATTATGATACAATGCCTTGAATGAATCACATCAGCCTCTCATTACTTTGATATTTTTAAAATCTATTCAGAAAAATTTGACAATTTTTCCTGCCTTCCATACACTGCTTGACGCTAAATGGCAGTCTTTTATATCCACCTCTGTACAAAACACAGCTTAATCTGTTTTAGGGTGTCTTCCTTTCTTAGCTCCCATAAAGCATTTAGTTGTTGTTTTTAAAGAAAAGTAAAGTGGAATTGTGGTGATTTTGCCAATGGCACAGCTTTACTTTACTAATGCTAAATTCACATCCCTCGACTTTGTTTCAGTCCTTTACTGTGTGTGTTCAGTAACTTTTTGTTTCAATGGCAAATCACAATGGAATGTTTTTGAGGACATTTTAAATGGCAATTAAACCCAACATATGGAGGGAGTTCTTGCTGTAGCTCAGAAGGTTAGGAATCTGACTAGTAACCATGAGGATGTGGGTTCCACCCCTAGCCACGCTCAGTGGGCTAAAGGTCCGGTGTTGCTGTGAGCTGTGGTGTAGGTCGCAGACTCAGCTCGGATCTGGCGTTGCTATTGCTGTGGCGTAGGCGAGCAGCTGCAGCTCCTCTTCGACCCCTAGCCTAGGAAACTTCCAAATGCTACACATGCAGACCTAAAAAGCAAAAAAAAAAAAAAAAAAGGAAAAAAACCAACATATGTAGAGCTGTGTATGTAACTCAACTGAAATGATGATACTAAATAGCTACAACTAAGCTTGTTACAAGTGCAAGCAGTTATAACCTGGTCAAATGACCACCCAACTGACAGCATGACAGATGCCATCAAGTGATAGATACATTCCAAATTCAAAGATGTTAAAATATGGAAAAAAAATGTGTCTTAGAACTGGTAACAGTAGCAAACACTCATGTAGCACTATGAGGAAAGCTCCATTCTACGTATTTTACATACGTCACCTCATGAAAACTTGTAAAGCAGGTAGATTATGTGCCTCCGGATGAGGACAGTGAGGCCTGCGGTGAGGGTAGACGGTCGAGTAGCTTGCCCCAATACTCAAAGCTACGTGTGCCAAGCCCAGCTTTTAAATCCAGGCAGTCTGTGCTATGCTTTTACCCACTATACCAGGTGGCCTCCCAAGTTAATAATCAATAACTAACTTTGTGACCTGACTTGACCCAAGTCATTCGAGACTTCTTTCCTTATCTGGAAAAGGAGGGAACTGGAATGGATGATAAAGGAGCCCTTTCTCAGGATGAAACTATTATAATTCTGTAATCTTCTATAATAAAATTTTATCCCCGTGGTGGTTTCCCGTTAAGTCCATACAACTCAAAGACCTTCACTGCCACTAGTGATTAGTGAAAGGAACGTATCTTTTACTATGAGTCTAAAGTACGCATACTTAGGAAGGTATTAAGAACAGACACACACACATACCACTACTGATCTTTTTCAGGGTGATGGCAAAAGGCTGAATGTAGATACAAATAATCCAATTTGTAGGTTTTACAATAAAACCCATTAACTGCTTGTGCACTATACTTAAAATAGAAATTCAGCTATTTAAAACTTTAATCCAAAATAAACAAATGATTTCAATGTGTCCATTTTAATAGAAATACACAATGCACAGTCCCTTATTCTTTAAAAACTCTGTTCATTTATGGAGTTCCCTGGTGGCCTGGATGTTAAGAACTTGGCATTGTCACTGCTATGGCTCAGGTTACTGCTGTGGTTCAGGTTTGACCCCTGGCCCGGGAACTTCTTCATGCCACAGGCACAGCCAAATAAATACACAAATAAATAAATAAATAAACAAACAAATAAATAAATAATCTGTTCATTTATGAGGCGAGAAAACAACAGACTAATAACCAATGTGAATTCTGCAACATTTTCTCTCTTGACCGAATTTAACGGTAGAATTAAATGTGCATTACACACTTGACAACACTTTCTTGCCCCAAGAGGGAGTTTGTCACACTCTGGATTTTCTATAGGCTGAGCCAGCTGCTCTCTCCTAGGTAAACTTCCTTCAGACCCACAGCCTCTGATCATCAGGCAACTCAGTGATAGTTAAACGAATTCCCAACAGTTAACTTTGAAGTTGTCTACAGAAGGAGAGTTAACAAAGGAAAGAGATCAAAATGTGCAATGTCTTCAAAGCTTTCATTATTCATTCCTAAACACCACATATTTTATCAATTTTTGGCCTGCTTTTCTCTTTTATATATACATACATTTGCAGACACACATAAAACAATCTGCCTCAATGGAAATCAGAGAAAACAATAAAAAGATTTCTGGGGAAAAAAGTGAAAAAGGAAGATACGCGAACTGTTGGCAAAAGTAAGCTTTAAAAACAAAACAAGTTGAGAAGATGCTTAAAGATGGAACTGGCCAGGACAAAGAATTTTACTACCACATACCTTCCCATGTTGCCCGGCTCTTTCGTAACAAATGACAACATCTTCCCACATTTCTAGCTTCTCAAATATCTGAAGGGCTGAACTGGTACATCCCAACTCAAAGAGTAAACTTGCAAGCTGGCGCTAGAAAAATCAAATTAAAATTATGAACGTTCCTTTACGCAAAGACAGATTCCTGTTCCACTTGCAAGTATATCCAATCTGCCATTTTAAGGGCCTGTTTACTGTAATAAATGCATAATTTCTATAATTCAACCAATCAGGAATTTGCAACCATTTGATACTTACCTTTACTTTAGCAAGCTTCTTTAGAGGGGGTGAGGAGTTAAAAAAACAATATAGAAACTGTTCAAAATATTCAATGTAACTTTTTTCTACAAAACTCAGAAGAACTTAACAGGCAAAATCTGTATTTCTTTATTACCTAGAGAGTCTATGTATGACAATCTGTTGTAAAGGTGAGACCCAATAAATCCATTTTTAAAACTCTAATTAGAACGGCTATTATCAAAGAACAAGGAATAAGTGTTGCTGAGGATGTGGAGAAAGAGGAACTCTTTCTTTTTGGTCTTTTTAGGGCCGCACTCACGGCATATGGAAGTTCCCAGGCTAGGGGTCGAATCAGAGCTGAAGCCACCAGCCACAGGCACAGCAATGCCAGATCCAAGCCGCATCTGCGACTTATACCACAGCTCACGGCAATGCTGGATCCTTAACCCACTGAGCGAGGCCACAGATCAAACCTGCGTCTTCATGGATACTACTCAGATTTGTTCCCTCTGAGCCATGATGAGAACTCCAAAAGGAGAACTCTTGTGCACTGTTGGTGGGAATGTAAACTGGGACAGCCACTATTCAAAACAGTACTGAGGTTCTTCCAGAAACTGAAAACAGACCTACCATATGGTCCAGTAATTCTGGGAATACAGCTGAGGAAAATTAAAACACTAATTTACCTTAAGCACATTCTAAGCAACTACATTGCCTAATTTCCCAGACCCTGGTAGATAAAACGGGGCAAAGTGTGGTAAGGTGAGTGAAGGTTAAACATATTCAAACATAAATACATTGTAGTTTATAAGTGGTTCATCTTAAAGAACCACTTATAAACTACATTAAGTATAAATATTAGGTTTAGAAAGTGAGACTCAAATGAAGTGTCGTTTCAAAATACAGTACATATCTAAGAGTTAAGAAGCTAACGGACATGGAACATACAGTACTAACAAACTTGGAAAGTAAAAGAAAATATACCTGAAAGTTATAAGGTAATATATTAAAAAAAATAAATAAAAGGGATGGTCTTTGGTATCCCACGAAATGCAGGAGAATTTGGCTATTTTAGAATATATGACCGGACATTTTCAAAAACAATATAGTAGGTGGGGGCCAAATAAATCTTAGTGCTCATATAGCCAAGTTTAACCTTTTCATTTAAAAGATAAAGAAAGTTATGGCATCTAAGCTGATATGGCTAGCTAGTAGGAAAGACAAATTATCTTTTTACAGTAAACTTTGCTGTTATTCCCTGATCTTTAAGAACAATGCATAATGATATAGCTACTTCCTTTAATTAAAGAAAAAATGATTTAATTTCTTAAGAAGATATTTACCTAACTGCCCCCATATCTTAAAATCCACAGCTTCCTAAGCAGAGAAAATAAACTTCACCTAAATTTTTGAACAGTATTTAATTTTTCTAACGCTTCTGTTCAGAAACAGAGTAACAGCTGCACCCTCAATAGACACGTTTTGTCATAATAATAGCTTGGAGTCTGAGATGTTTATACACCACAAACCACAGAGTACGAAGCACTTAAAAACCTCACAGAACAGGGTCAAAAACATGCCAAAAAGTTCCAGTTAAAACCTCCCTAAAGCTACTCCTTTTGAGATCATTTAACAAAGCTTTTTTTGTGCTTATGTTTTATCGAGATGCTTTCGATAGATAAAAGGTGAACCCCAATGTGTGAACCCCTTCGTTTCCTATGCCTAGGAATATAATCTACTCTAAATGGGGCTATTTCACAAAATTGATGCAATAAAATAAGATAATGTGTGTGAAAGGCAGAACAAAATGTATGCCTCATAATAAAAGTATAGTAAAAGTTGGTTGTTATTATTTGGTATAATTACAGCCCAATGAAGAGATAGGAAAGGAAGTAAACTAGACTAAAAATTGGGAAACTAGAGATGTAGTTCATGAACTGTGTGATCAACACTGGAAAAGTGCAGTTAATTGGAGTGGGGCTCAATTTTCTTTTCTGCAGTATTAGGAAATTGGACCAGGTGTCTAAGCTGACTTCAGTGCTTAATTTTACAAAATAGAGGAACAACACCTATAAGACAGAAGGAACCACGGGGGCGGGAGGTAAACCAGGTATTTCCATATTGTTAGAAAGATGAGAGTACTTAAGGGTTACTTAACAATATTGAGTATCAAAAAAACGCTTCCCTTTACCTTTTGTAAACAACTTGCTTTTAAAAGGTCATTCTTTAGCAGAAGGTCCATAATGGGCTTTTATTTTATCTTTTTCTTTTTGGCCTCCCTATGGCATATGGAATTCTTCAGCCAGAGATCAGACCCAGGCAGCAGCTGCAACCTAAGCTGCAGCTGCAGCAACAACAAATCCTTAACCCACTGCACTGGGCCAGGGACCGAACCTGCATCCCAGTGCTCCCAAGACGCCATGGATCCCGTTGTGCCACAGTGGGAACTCCCATAATGGGCTTTTAAACATAGCAATTTTTGTTTTTTAATCTTTTTTTTTTAGGGCTATATCTGAGGCATGTGGAAGTTCCCAGCCCAGGGGTCAAATCAGAGCTGTAGCTGCCAGCCCACACCACAGCCACAGCAACTTGGGATCCAAGCCGGTCTGTGACCTACACCATGGCTCACGACAATGCTGCATCCTTAATCCACTGAGCGAGGCTAGGGATTGAACCTACATCCTCAAGAATACTAGTCGGTTTTGTTACCACTGAGCCATGATGCGAACTCCCACAGAATGTTATTTTGAAAATGTAAACTCCTGTGGTTCTCCTATTATTTAATTTTTGAGAATTCTATTTAATCTAGTTGAAATTTTCAAAAAAAAAAAAAGGTTTCAGAAGGCTAATATCACGTTACTCGAAACAGCAGTTTGAAGTGATCGGGTGTCCCCAGATATTTTTATTCTTTTCATTGAAATATTTGAAAATTCAAACATAAATTGAAAATCATTCTTTTCTACTGCATTTACCATGACAACAACAAAAATACCTGAACGGCCCAATGAGGTGGTACTTGACAGCAATAGAAAATCTTCAGACGTTCCAATACAGATGCAGTCTTATCTTCAAACTGGTCTGCAAGAGCCTTAAGAACACATATCATAATCAGAATCTATACATGTAATAGCTTTTCAATATAAGCAAGATTCTTATTGCAAAATTATACAAATAGACATATAAACCAGAAAGAACATGTCACTTTGATAAGGTGAGGGGATGTGTGAGTATTTTCTCGATCTTTAAATGTCAAAAAAAAAAAAAAACCTTAAAATTTAATCAACATTTACTTAAATAGGCACATGGTTTCCCTGGCAGCCTAGCACTTAAGAATCTGGCATTATCACTGCTGTGGCTCAGGTTCAGTCCTTGACCCAGGAACTTCTGCATGCCGTGGGCATGCCCCCCCCCCAAAAAAGGTCAACTTATCAAGAAAACAGTATTTTTTTAGTTTCTGTTTGTTTGCTTTTGTTTTTTGCCACACCGGCAGCAGGGGGAAGTTCCTGGGACAGGGATCGAACTCGTACTGCAGTTGCAACCTGGGCCACAACTGCAGCAACACCAGATCTTCAATGTGCTGTAGCTGCACCACAATAGAACTTCCAGGAAAACGGTTTTTTTGTTTGCTTATTTTTGCTTTTTCAGGGCTACACCTGCAGCATATGAAAGTTCCCAGACCAGGGGTCAAATCAGAACTACAGCTGCCAGCCTACGCCACAGCCAAAGCAACTCAGGATCCAAGCCTCGTCTGCGACCTACACTACAGTGAATGCAACACCGGATCCCCAACCCACTGAGCGAGGCCAGGGATCAAACCCACATCCTCATGTATACTAGCCAGGGATCAAACCCACATCCTCATGTATACCTATCAGCATCAAGGTGAATGCAAACAGTGGAGTCCCAAGCAAATACCTGCACAGCAGTCCCATCACCATGATCATCTTCACCCCTTTCTTCATTTGTCATTCAGTTTACAGTTTGTGTTTTTTGTTATACACCGGATCCCCAACCCACTGAGCGAGGCCAGGGATCAAACCCACATCCTCATGTATACTAGTCAGATTCGTTTCCGTTGCACCACAATGGGAACTCTGAAAACAGTATTTTAAATTGAGATTTCCCATAACAGTTCCTTCAAAGAACTAGCCTTATTAATCAGCCTTTTTACTTTTTCTAAGGAAAATTGTCCTTCAGCATACCTGTGTCACAACCATAATGTCACTTTGACCACAGCACTTTCTAACACAAATCAGAGAAAAATTATATAAAGAACTTCAGCTAGGACTTTTTCTCAGAATAAAGTGAGATCCAAGGGTGTGTCTATTTGACCGTGGAGTATGAGTTCTCTTACCATTCAGCAAGAGGGCCACAGGGCAGGACATCCATTCATTCAAGACTCACAGTGCAGTGGGCACCTTCAACCTGCATGCACTGAGGAATCCCTTTGCTAGGCTGAAATACCTGTACTTTGTACTGAATAACGGAACTCCCGGAAGTTATGTCAAGAAGCAGACCAATGATACCAAGCTGGCTAACTCTGAGAAAAGGTACCAGGGCCAAATGCAAAGCCAAAGGCTAGCAGCATCCAGTGGTAACGTGATGAGTCATCGTAAGACCTTACCTATCAGCATCAAGGTGAATGCAAACACTGGAGTCCCAAGCAAATACCTGCAGAGCAGTCCCATCACCATGATCATCTTCACCCCTTTCTTCATTTGTCATTCAGTTTACAGTTTGTGTTTTTTGTTATACACTGAGAGCTCTCAACTGAATTATCATGACCTTTTTCACATAATGCTGCAGTCAAATTTTCTTTTTTTGCCAACTGACTAGTTTTCATAGGTTTGTCTCATGTGGATTAGATGGCAACAATACATCAATGTTAATTTTCTAATGTTAACACCAATGCGGTGGTTATGTAACAGAGCAACCATGTATTTGAGGATGATGGAGCATTGTGCTGACAACTTACTTTCCAAAACTTCAGGATACAAAAGACAGTTGGTTCTGTACTTACAACTCCTCTGTAAATTTGAAATTTTTTTCAAGTTTTTGCACAGTTAACTTTTAAAATTGAAAATTTCAAAAAAAAAAAAGATATACCAACTTCCTCAGGAGACAGAAAAGGACAAGAATCTAACACACCTAAAGTAAAAGGAGACCAGTTTCTGAACAGAGAAACTGCTTCTAAACTGGGGGCTGGGGTGTGGGAGGCGGGCAAGAGAAGTTCTCTATATTATACTAGGTGGGAGATATATTTGTTAGCCGAAAAATATCCTGCAGAATGAGAAAACACTCATTACATCACTTCTTTGACAAACCAAGACGTTATTCAATCAGATCAGTCAGAACAAATTGAGTCATAACCAGACTCCTAAACTATCTCAGTCAAAATATTTTTAAAGCTTTCTGGCCTTACTTCAGAGAAACTTAATAGCAAAAAGGTTGCATGCTTCTGCCCAAAGCTATTCAGTTGTAGGAGAGAAAGGAGAGAAGAAAAACTTCTAGGTGAATACATATAGTTGCAATACATAAATAAAAGTTTCAGTGAACTGCTTCATTAAGGGGGGCAAATTCTTCTTTTTATCAAATTTTTTTCCTTTGGAAAGAAAAAAAATAAGTAATGCTTATCTAATAATTGAAAACCAAAAGCAACATTCCAACACTTACTTTTATCAAGTCTTAATTTCATGTGAAACATTTGATTTTCAAACAAAACTCATGTCATCTGCTGTAATTATTGCATCTATCGAAAATGTATTAATCATGGAGATCCGTCATGGCTCAGAGGAAACTAATCCGACTAACATCCATGAGGATGAGGGTTCAATCCCTGGCCCCGATTAATGGGTTAAGGATCCGGCACTGCCGTGATCTGTGGTGTAGGTCGCAAATGTGGCTTGGATCCCTCACTGCTGTGGCTGTGGCTGTGGCCAGCAGGTGTAGCTCCGGTTTGACACCTAGCCTGGGAACTTCCATATGCTGCAGGTACGACCCTAAAAAGCAAATATATATATTAAGCAGTACTCAGTAAGTACTTCCTGATTTATTAATAAACATACTTATTATGTATTTTGGACACTTTTAGATGATCTCAGGCTGCCTCTCAGATACTCTCCAAAACAGCAAAGACCGCTGGAGAGATAGTGAAGAAAATTGAGGTTTATTAGAATTTGATATCATAAATAAGCCCCTGCACAAGTTTAGTCACGTCATGATTTATCAGAACTTGAATAGGTCATGTGTATTACAAAGATTAAAAACAGAATTCCAATCTGTTTTCACTCTTGCACAGAATATACTTTTACTACGTTAACTACGAAAATGACCTAAAGAAGACTTACCTACTGATACAACCAAGAACATTAAATTAATTGGCCTATTTACTCTATTGAATTCAAAATAGTCTATTATTTGCTGACTCCAAATACAAGGACATATTTACAGATCCTCTCTGTTATTTAGAGCAGGATTACTTCTAGTGACTCATTTTGAAATAACTTCATTGTATTTAAATGAACTAAAGTCCTTTATGGGGGGAAAAAGACTGCTGATGAGTGAAGCAGCCTGGATTCTGGTCAGGTCTGCCTCCAATACGAAAGTCATTTGAGCACAAGGGCACCCACCAGAACCAAGAAAAATTAGAAAATTCATTTGCAGGAGTTTCTGTCGTGGCTCAGTGGTTAACAAATCCGACTAAGAACCATGAGGTTGCGTGTTTGATCCCTGGCCTTGCTCAGTGGGTTAAGGATCTAGCGTTGCCGTGAGCTGTGGTGTAGGGTGCAGACGCGGCTCGGATCCCGCTGTTAGACCCCTAGTCTGGGAACCTCCACATGCCATGGGAGCGGCTGTAGATAAAGGCAAAAAGACAAAAAAAAAAAAGAAAAAGAAAATTAATTTGCAGAGATGCAAACTGAGTTAAAGGCACTAAAGAGCAGAATGAATAATGCACAGGAATGAATTAGTGACTTGGATTATAAAGTAATGGAAATCGCCCAATCAGGACAGCAGACAGAAAACCAAATGAAAAAACATGAAAGCAATATGAGATCTATGGGATAATATAAAGTGGGCCAATCTACACATAATAGAGATTACAGAAGGAGAACAAAAAGAAAATGGGGAGTTCCCGTCGTGGCTCAGTGGTTAATGAATCCAACTAGGAACGATGAGGTTGCGGGTTCGATCCCTAGCATCACTTAATGGGTTATCAATCCGGCATTGCTGACAAAGCTCGGATCCTGCATTGCTGTGGCTGTGGCGTAGGCCGGCTCTACAGCTCCGATTAGACCCCTAGACTGGGAACCTCCATATGCCACAAGTGCGGCCCTAGAAGAAAGACCAAAAAAAAAAAAAAAGAGAGAGGAAAAAAAAGGAGAAAAAAAAAAGAAATCGTGTCTGAAAACTTTCGAAATCTAAGGGAAACTGATTTCAAGATACAAGAAGCACAGAGGGCCCCAAACAAGTAGAACCCAAACAGGCCCACGCCAAGACACATTACAATAAAAAATGGCAAAATTTAAAGTTAAAGAGAGGATTCTAAAGGTAGCAAGAGAAAAACAAAGTGTTAATTATCAGGGAACTGTTTCTGATTTCTCTACAGAAACACTACAGACTAGAAGAGAGTGGCAAGACATATTCAAAGTTCTAAAAGGGAAAAATTTGCAGCCTGGAATACTCTACCCAGCAAGAATATCACTTAAAATAGGAGAAATAAAGAATTTCTCCAACAAAGAAAAACTGAAAGGGAGCTCCCATTGTGGCTCAGCAGAAACGAATCTGACTAGTATCCAAGAGGACGCAGGTTCGATTCCTGGCCTTGCTCAGTAGGTTAAGGATCTGGCATTACCGTAAGCTGTGGTGCAGGTCACAGATATGGTTCAGATCTGAGATTGCTGTGGCTGTGGTGCAGACCAGTGGCTACAGCTCCAAATCGACCCCTAGCCTGGGAACCTCCATAAAGAAAAACTAAAAGAGCACAGCAATACTAAATCCATTCTAAAAGAAATACTGAAAGTGCTTCTCTAAATAAAAAAGAAGTAAGAAGAAATAGGATGGAGAAAATCACAATTGGAAAGCAACCACTTAAGCCAGTATACAGATCTAAGTAGAAAAAAAAAAAAAAAACTACTGAAAAAGTGACAATAAACACAAGGAACAGCAAAAGGACAAAGAGGAAGATGTTAAAAAAGGACTTCAAAATCATAGAATGTGGGGAAGGAAAGTAAGAAAATCTAGACTTCTTTCAGAATGTGTTCGAGCCTGTATGACTATCAAGCTAAAGCAAGCAGATATAGGAAGGGATTAACACACTTGAAAAACAGGGCAACCACAAATCAAAACCAAACATTACATTCACAAAAAATAAAAATAAAAAGGATGCAAGCATAAAATAAAAGGAAATCATCCAACCAAAGAAAGAAAGGAGCAAAAGAGAAGCATAGAATCAACTGGAAAACAAGGCTTACAATGGCAATAAATACATATTTATCAATAATTACCTTAAATGTCAATGGACTGAATGTTCCAATCAAAAGACATAAGAGTGGAAGATAGAATAAAAAAGCAAAAGCCTACAATATGCTGTCTATAAGAGACGCACTTTAGGGCAAAGGACACATATGAACCAAAAGTGACAGGATGGGAAAAGATATTTCATGCTAACGGACAAGACAGGAAAGCAGAAGTTGCAATACTCATAACAGACAAAATAGACTTTAAAATGAAGGCCATAAAGAAAGACAAAGAAGGACACTATTTATTGGTAAAAGGATCCATTCAGGAAGAGGATATTACAATCATCAATATATATGCCCCTAATATAGGAGCACCCAGATACATACAACAAATACTAACAGACATAAAAGGAGAAATCGATGGGAATACCGTAACATTAGAAGACTTTAACAGCCCACTCACGTTAATGGACAGATTCTCTAAACAGAAAATCAATAAGGCAACAGAGATCCTAAATGACACAATAGAAGAGTTAGAGTTCATTGACATTTGCAGGACATTACATCCAAAAAGTCAGAATACACATTCTTTTCAAGTGCACATGGAACATTCTCAAGGATTGATCACATACTGCGGCACAACACTAACCTCAACAAATTTAAGAGTACAGAAATTATTTCAGGTATCTTCTCTGACCACAGTGGCATGAAACTAGACATAAACCACAGGAAAAGAAATGAGAAACAACTGACTACATGGAGACTTAACAACATGCTACTAAAAAACCAATGGGTCAGTGAGGAAATCAAAAAGGAAATTAAAAAATACCTCAAGACAAATGGGTATGTTAACGAAGACACAGCATTCAAAAGTCTATGGGATGCTGCAAAAGCAGTGTTTAGAGGGAAGTTCATAGTGATACAGGTCTTCCTCAAAAAAGAAGAAAAATCTGAAATATACAACTTAACCCACCAGGAAGGAAGGAAATCATAATGATCAGAGAAGAAATCAATAAAATAGAGATTCAAAAAACTTTAGGGAAAAAAAATCAATTAAATCCAAGAGTTGGTTCTTTGAAAAGGTACACAAAATTGACAAACTTCTGGCCAGACTCACCAAAAAGAGAAGAGAAAAAAACCCAAATAAACAAAATAAGAAATGAAAAAGGAGAAATCTCAACAGATAGTGCAGAAATCCAAAAAACCATAGGAAATACTATGAACAATTACATGCCAATAAATCTGACAACCTAGAAGAAAAGGACAAATTTCTAGAGACTTATAGCCCGCCAAAACTGAATCAAGAAGAAACAGATCAACTGAACAGACCGATCACTGGAAATGAAATTGAATATGTCATAAAAACACTCCCTACAACAGAAGTCCGAAACCAGATGGCTTCACAGGCGAATTCTACCGAACATATGAAAAAAAAACTTACACCCATCCTTCTTAAACTTTTCCAAAAGGTTCAAGAAGTAACACTCCCAAAGACATTCTACGAAGCCACCATCACCCTAAAAACAAAACCAGACAAAGATACTACCAAAAAAGAAAATTACAGGCCAGTATTTTTAATGAATATAGACGTAAAAATTCAACAAAATTTTATCCAATGGAATTCAACAATACATGAAAAAGATCATACACCATGACCAAGTGGGGTTGATCCCAGGTTCACAAGGATGGTTCAACATAAGCAAATCAATCAATGTCATACACCACATTAACAAAAGAAAAGTCAAAAACCACATGATCATCTCAATAGATGCAGAAAAAACATTTGACAAAGTCCAACATCCATTCATAATAAAAACTCTTACCAAAGGGGTATAGAGGGAACATACCTTAACATAATAAAAGCCATTTATGACAAACCCATAGCAAATATAATACTCAATGGAGAAAAGCTGAAAGCCTTCCCACTAAAATCTGGAACAAGACAAGGATGCCCACTCTCACCACTTCTATTCAACATAGTATTAGAAGCCCTAGCCACAGCAATCAGACAAACAAAAGAAATAAAAGGCATCCAAATAGGAAGAGAAGAGGTAAAATTATCACTGTATGCAGATAACATGGTACTATATATAGAAAACCCTAAGGACTCCACACAAAAACTACTCAAACTGATGAATGAATTCAGCAAAGTGGCAGGATAACAAAATTAACATTCAGAAATTGGTTGCATTTCTGTATACTAACAATGAAATATTAGAAAAGGAATATAAAAATACAATACCTTAAAACTGCACCCGAAAAAATTAAATACCTAGGAATAAACCTGACCAAGGAGGTGAAAAACTTATATGCTTAACTATAAAACATTAATCAATGAAATTAAAGAGGATTCAAAGAAATGGAAAGATATTCTATGCTACTGGGTGGAAAAGTTAATGTAAAAAATGGCCATACTACCCAAAGCAATCTATGAATTCAATGCAATCCCTATCAAATTACCCACAACACTTTTCACAGAACTACAACAAACAATCCAAAAATTTATATGGAACCACAAAAGACCCAGAATCACCAAAGCAATCCTGAGGAACAAAAACCAGGCAGGAGGCCTAACTCTCCCAGACTTCAGACAGTATTACAAAGCTATAGTAATCAAGACAGTATAATATTGGTACCAAAACAGACATACAGAACAACGAAACAGAATTGAGAACCCAGAAATAAACCCAGACACCTATGGTCAATTAATCTTTGACAAAGGAGGCAAAAATATAAAATGCGAAAAAGACAGTCTTTTCAGGAAGTGGTGCTGGGAAAATTGGACAGCCTCATGTAAATCAGTGAAACTGGAACACAGCCTCACACCATGCACAAAAATAAACTCAAAATGGCTTAAAGACTTAAACTTAAGATAAGACATCATCAAACACCTAGAAGAGAACACGGGCAAAACATTCTCTGACATCAACCGTACAAATGTTTTCTCAGGTCAGTCTCCTAAGGCAACAGAAATAAAAGCAAAAATAAAACAATGGGACCTAATCAAACTGACAAGCTTTTGCACAGCAAAGGAAACCATAAAAAAAAAAAGAAGACTACCTATGGAATGGGAGAAAATAGTTTCAAACGGTGCAACTGACAAGGCCTTAATCTCTAAAATATACAAACAGCTTATACAACTCAACAGCAAAAAAGTCAACAACCCAATTGAAAAACGGGCAAAAAACCTGAATAGACATTTCTCCAAGAAAGCTGTACAGATGGGCAACAAGTACATGCAAAAACACTCAGCATCACTGACTATGAGAGAAATGCAAATCAAAACTACTATGAGGTACCACTTTATACCGGTCAGAATGGCCATCATTAATAAGTCCACAAATAACAAGTGCTGGAGAGGGTGTGGAGAAAAGGGAACCCTCCTGTACTGTTGGTGAGAATGTAAATTGGTACAACCACTATGGAAAACAGTATGGAGGTACCTTATAAAACTATATGTAGAACTATCATATGACCTAGCAATTCCATTTTTGGCCATATATCCAGACAAAACTTTCCTTGAAAAAGACACATGCACCCATATGTTCACTGCAGCACTATTCACAATAGCCAGGACATGGAAACAACCTAAATGTCTACTGACAGATGAATGGATGAGGAAGATGTGGTATATATACACACTGGAATACTTCTCAGCCATAAAAAAGAACTAAATAATGCCATTTGCGCAACATGGATGGAACTAGAGACCCTCAAACTAAGTGAAGTAAGTCAGAAAGAGAAAGACAAATACCATATGACATCACTTATATCTGGAATCTAATATACGGCACAAATGAACCTTTCCACAGAAAAGAAACTCATGGATTTGGAGAACAGACTTGTGATTGCCAAGTGGGAGGGACAGGGAGTGGGATAGACTGGGAATCTGGGGTTAAGAGATGCAAACTATTGCCTTTAGAATGGATAAGCAATGAGATCCCGCTGTATAGCACTGGAAACTATATCTACTCACTTACAATGGAGCATGATGGGGGATAATGTGAGAAAAATAATGTATATATGTATGTATAACTGGGTCTCTTTGCTGTACGGTAGAAAGTAACAGAACACTGTAAATCAACTATAATAGAAAAAATAAAAATAGTAAAAAATAAAAAAAAACAAGGGCACTCATCTATGAAATGATTTGCTAACTGACCTTTTGCACTTCCAACACTCGCTTAGTACTGGCTTTATCAAAAGAGTATTTTGTTTAATTTCAAGCAGTTGAGGAGGTTGTTAGTTTTAGGCACCATTAGCTGAACATAAATAACAGGTCTGTTCCTTACGGGCAGACCATGCCCAAGCAGTCTGGAAGACAATGGCAGGACGGTAAGTCCTAGGAGGACGGAACTGAATATGTCAAACCTGAGTTTCTACCGTGTCTATGCCTGTGTATAACCTTGGCCAGAACCAGTGAACTCAGAGAGAAACTGGCACTTTGCAAGCTTTCACACAATCCCTGAAATCTAGGTAAATAACCTCTAAAGCAACGTCCTACCCTTTCACTTGCCATTTTCTCTCTCTGGTCTCTAAAGTCCATGCAGTTCAGACCTGAAAGTCATGGGCACCTGGTTATAACTTAAAACCGGTATAAAAAAAAAAAAAAAACGGTATGAGAAGGTGGTCATTAAGGAAGGATGATAATGTCAGAAATGGAGAGAGAGAGAAAGGCAAATATACCCTTCATCAATCACTAAGAGTTGAAAGCGAACAGTGTACCCCAGGAGGGTGACAAAGAGATGTGGATAAATGGGAAAGAGATGAGTGGAGAGTGAGGAATGGTCCAGGGCTCGGTGAGGAGGTAGGGGGAGAGTCAAGTGACAGAAAATCCAGGCATAACTCCTGGGACACACCAAAGACAACTTCATGAAGTATAAACTATTGTGATATGAAACTGTTTTCAAGTTTTAAGCCTCTCTATTAAGGTCCTTTTCTCCCCAAACTCCATCTCAAAGCATTTATACTTTGTCCTTTGAGAAAATACACTAGTGCATATGGATTTCCTAACCCCAGACAGTAACAACTCTCCAGCCTTCCAGGAGCCATGGGACCAGAGGTCAGGTGACACCTCTACAGAGAATGGGGAATAAAAGTATAAAATCCCACAAAACAATAATGGACCTTCTCTATTCAAGTCTGTTTCCAGTAAAGAAAACCTTTCCCCCCAAACTAGAGAAGATCAAGACTACATTTTAAAATTAGCACATGGGGAGTTACCATCATGGCTCAGCTGTAACGAACCCGACTAATATCCATGAGGACGCGGGTCTCCATCCCTGGCCTCACTCAGTGGGTTAAGGATCTGATGTTGCTGTGAGCTGTGGTGTAGGCCAGCAGCTGTAGCTCTAATTCAACCTCTAGCCTGGGAATTTCCATAGGCCTAGGGTGCGGCCCTAAAAAAATAAAATAAAATAAAATTAGCACATGGAGAATGATTTAGTACAGAAAGACAATTCTGAACAAAGTCTGGTATGACTTAGACTTTATTTATGTGCTCATATATAGAAGTATGGCACACATACCTTCAGAAGAACACAGCTAGTCCCTAAGGACCTACACTTTCACTGAAGGTTACTCATTCTTGCTTGCATGATATCAAAGTGTTTATCAGCTTTCTGTAGAGCCAGGTAGAAATTAGCTGATAATCTAAAAGGTATGACTGATTATACGCCAAATCACCTTGTTTTGTGCAATGTGTGTGTGTGCGTGCATGTGAGAGTGCATGTACGTGTATGCAGAAAGGTGGGATTTATTATAAAAATATGTACTTAATCAAATGTATCCAACAGTTAGGACAAACAGCTCTCTCTGACCAGAGTCTGCAGTCATTCAGCTATAATTCACAAACAGATCACTTAAGCTAACTGCCACGTCAAACTCCCAAGCCTAAACAAGGAGAATGAGAATTAAGACCTATTAACACACCTCAAGTATCAACGACACCATTAAACCTATTATTAATCCAGTTTTACCTCATGTATAGGGAACTGCATGAAAGATTTAAAAAAAAAAAAAGCGCTCACCCAAAGTTTAAAGCTAGGAAATAGGTGAGCCTGTGTGAATCCAAACAACAAGTTGATAGCTTCATTAAAACCTTACCTTCTAAGTGGAAATTATCAGATCTGTGAAAATAAAAAAACAGCTTCTCCAGAGAAAAATACTGAGAACTCTAACTGGGGTTTTTTCCCTAAGTAAATCCCACAATACAAGAGTCAGGGTGTGGCCTGGCCAAGAAGATTTTTGATTAATGCTTCCTGTTCCAAAGACTTTTTTGTGTATCGATTGGTAGGAACTGGGTCTACTAATGGGGGGTTGGAAGGATCTCGATGTCTTTTTTGTGAAGACAGACTGAAGAGATGAACATAAAGAGGAAGTCTTCAAGGAAGCCAGAGAGCCACCTTGGAGCATTCCCCCTAGCCACACCTTGGCAGTTCTTAAATTTTTTGGTTTCAGGACTTCTTTAAACTCTTCTAAATTACTAAGAGACTCCAAAGAGCTCTTGTTTATGTGGGATATAAGCTATCTATATTTATCATATTAGAAATTAAAACTGAGTGAAATTTAAATGTTAATCTATTCTAAGATAAAATAATAAAACTATTACATTAACACACACAGTATGTTTCAACTTTTTTTAAAACAAGTCTTGAAAAGATTGGCAACATCTTACAATTTTGCAACTCTCTTTAATGTCTGGCTTCATAGATGACAGATGGACTTTCACACCTGTTTCTGTAATTAATCTGCTGCAATAGGATGTTTTGGTTAAAGTTTATGAAGAAAATTTGGCCTCATACAGATAGGTAGTTGGAAAAAGGAGAAGTATGCTAATAGGTTTTTCAGTTAACTGTGCATATTATTCTTTGATACTACACCAAAATTCAACGTGTGGTAGCTTCCTAGAGTTACCTGCAACATGAAATTTGAAATCCTATCAATCGATGTTTCTCTGTTACATTAAGTACGGTCACAGTAAAAAAAAATCCCATTGGTCTAAAAAAACCAAAAAAATCCACCCACTGATCTGTCTTGAACTTTTTTTTAAGGGCCGCAGGTGCAGCATATGGAAGGTTCCAGGCTAGGGGTCAAATCGGAGCTGTTGCTGCCAGCATACACCACAGTCGCAGCAACGCCAGATAAGGGCCGCATCTGCGACCTACACCACAGCTCAAGGCAATGCCAGATCCTTAGCCCATTAAGCGAGGCCAGGGACAGAACCTGCATCCCCATGGATACTGGTCAGATTCGTTTCCACTGCACCACAACGGGAACTCCCTGAGGACCTATCTTTGAACGAGAACCTTGGAAGTGTTTCACACGCTCAGGCAAGTCTGGGAAATGTTGCACAAGGCTGTTAAGATGTACACAGGGTGCTGTTCAGGAAAAACCGATGTGTCGGTACAATCCACACAATCTGACTCTGCATGCTTTGACTACAATCTGGCTGAAGTAATAACCTTCAGTGCCTTTAGAGGTGTGCTTTCATTGGGTATACTTCATGCCATCCTACTAGGAAGTTCCTCTTCTGTTATCTAATTTTTCATGGTTCTGTAACTTTCTAGGATTAACAAAAAATTTCACTATCAATAATAAAGTTTATGCTGTATATTGCTTCTTCCTCCTTTTACCTCACTGATCTATGAACTAAGCATTGCCTATTTTTCACTACTCTATTATCATGAAACTCATATCCTAGTTCAGCCCATCAGCTTCCCCCTGTGCATAGGACCACATCCTGATACTGTGTGCATACTATTCCCCTCCTTTCACTTAAGCTGTAGGCCTTGTGATGCTGAGTTCTGCAACCGGGCCTTCCGCACAAAAACCTCTATTCACTTCTTCCTGCCTATGCTGGTTCCACCCCTTTTCTCCAGATGATGCCAAGTCTTACATTGATATCTTCTTTCTCGCAGCTTCGGTAAAGTGTACAGCACGTGAAACAAAGCATGGACTTCGAAAGCCAAGGCAGACCTGGTCTGAATTCTAATCCAGCTATTAAGACCTTGGGTAAGTCTATTAAATTTTCTGTGCTTCAGTTTCATCAGTAAAAATATAAATAGTGCCTACTGCCTAGGATTATTTAGCACCTGGAATATATGTGTTCAGTAAATGGTAGTGACTATACACAGTTCTGCGTAAGCAGTAATAACTATAATTATTCCAAAAAAGTAAAAGCACAGCTACAGTCACAGGAGCAATTCTAGTATACTTTTTAAGAACTCTCAAATGCTGCATGTGGTTGTTATCCCAGGTGAAATACAGAGCCAGAATGGAAGACACGATTTCATATCCAGATACCTGAAAAGCTCAGTGGCAAGACTCGGCATACTAAATGCAAAGCACTTTAATTATTCCAATGTTTTTAGATTTTTTAGATAGTAATACTTTTTTTTACCTCTTTTTTTTTTGGCTGTGCCTTTGGCATTTGAAAGTTCCTAGACCAGGGATCAAACCTGAGCCACAGGAGCAACCCAAACCACAGCAGTGACAACTCCAATTTCTTAGCCCATGGAGCCACCAGGGAATTTCAAAGATTGCTTTCAGTGAGTTTTGAAAGATTAGGCAGTTTTATTTTCTTGTACCTAGACTTCCGCTCTACTAAAGTGAGGATAATAATAACCATCAATACTTACTGAAGGAATACTATGTGCCAGGCACTGTTTCCAGCATTTCACATATATGAGCTCATTTAATCCTTCGATATCTGAATGAGGTGGACATCACTGCTCTCTCCATGCTCCAGGTAAGGGCAGTGAAGCACAAGAGGTGAGGGGGCTTAGCCCTGGCCACAGTTCATGATCCCTCTTCCCCTTGGACTGTGAGGTCTAGGGACAATGAAATCTGGTACTTTTCTCACAACAGACATTCTGATACTGAAGCAGGCAGAGAAAAGCAGAGAGATCAGAACAAGGGTGAGAAGAGAGAGAAAGACTTAATTATCTGCTTGAGCCCTGAACCCAGCTATCTCTGGGATGGGAATACCCCCAGGCTTCCCAGTTATAACAGCCAACAAACTGTCCTTTTTACAGCCAATGTGAATTGGATTTCTGTCCCCTCTAACTAAAAAATTCCTTAAGACCAGTTCTTGAATTGTACTGAAGCAGACGTATAAAGTCTTGAAAAGCTCTAAATTTCATTCTGTCCTGATGTTTAGGAAAAGGATGTTTAAAATAAGTATAAAAATCAAATGATATTACAAACACCTGATATTTAGGAAAAGGACATTTAAAATAAGTATAAAAATCAAATGCAATTTCTCAGATTTGAAGTCATATCCCCTCACTGGGCCAAGGTCAGCCTGAATTACTAGATCACATGCTCCTCTCCAACCCCCATCCTCTGTCAATGGCTCCAGAATGGCAGCCTCTATTCTCCATTCATTCAAATAGCCACATATCAAGGTCAATACCAAGTCTGTCAGGTATAATGTATGTGGATGTACTTTCATGAAGATGATATGAGAAAATATAACACAACACATGCATATTCTGAGACACCCAACCATGAGAGAGAAGTCTGCAATATATAACAGGTGACCAGCTTATAGCATAGAGGAAAAGCTTTTTGTTTTTTGGTATACTGAGAAACACAGAGTGAACATATTTCTAGTTTATTAAGTAGTTAATTCATGGACTCCAGTGACTTAATCATTTCTTCTAATGACATTAAAGGGTAGTGACATATGTGTGCAGTTAATCATTTTTGAGGAACTCTAAGAAAAAAACTGACATCCCTTTCTCTCTTTTCCCCTAAAAAAAACAAACAAAAACAACTAAACTGAATTACTACCCTCTGAGACCTCCAAATGACTCTCAGTGTGATCACAATAACTGCTCTGTTCCTGTTAGCTTTGGCACTGGGCTGAAGATTACACTAGAATGATATTAGAAAGGCTGGTCTCTACAGCTCTCAGATTGCTAAAGTGCCAAATGAAAGTATAATCTTCAATTTAGCTAACTCAGTTATTCCTGCTAATAAGTAGGTAATTCAAAATTGAAATTTTTTTTTTTTTTTTTGGATAAGACATGGCATAGTGGAGTGGGGGAGAAGCTGCATGATGAATGAATAGGTAGATAGATAGACAGACAGACAGACAGACAGACAGACTGATAAAGTATTTTATCACCACTGGTAAAAAGCATGGTATAAATAGATAGAACATTCCACAAGCATCCACTAAGTGCCTATTCTGAGTATATAAAAGTGAGTAAAACGTAGAACCTGACCCCTCAAAAAGCTCACATTCTAGCTGTGAAGATGAAAGGTTTACAAATAAACTATAATTTAGTAAATGTTAAAATACAGTGTCATGAACAGAGGTTCTAAAAACACTCATTTAAAAGTTGTGATATCTCAACTGGCTTTCACAAGTAAGAAAGTCAAAGTGTAGTATGAAGAGTCTCCAGTGACAAGAAAACTGCTACAATCCCAAATTCCAATTCAATACAATCTCTTCTCAGAAATTCAAGGGTGAAGGGAAAGATTCCTGCTGCACAATCATCTCAAGAAGCACAACTACCTGGACAAAGGCAGACATTCACAACTGAAATTCACATTTTGCATTAGCAAAATTATTTCAGTAATGAACATAAAATAACTTAATATTAACCCTCAACGACTGAACTGAGTTTATCTAACACTAACATGAACACTCTTAGACAATTCTTCAGGGACGAAATAACTTCAACAAACAGTAATATCAAACTCTGAATCAGAGGAATTGGCAAAAATGCAGATTATGAGCTAAACGGCTCAACAACTGACAAAAAATTAGACAAACAGTGCGTTCATCTTGTCCCATGATCTGCTTAATTTCCAGACTTTCTGGGTTAGGGAGTGAAAAGGTTTTTTCTGATTTTCCCTGTAGAGGCAGAAATAACAAGCTGTCATTCTGTTGTATGGGCAGAGAGGTACACCACCACCTTCATAATGCAGCATTTGGACAGCAAGACAAAGAAACTCCGAATAAAAGTGAGGCAAAGACAGGGGCAAAGCGCTGGGGCATGGCAATGTGGCTCTTTCTTTAAATCCATTTTCCCTAGGCAAAGCTCATTCTTGTTACTTGCTATCTAAAAGCACCATCTGCACACAATTTAGAGAATCACAGAAGTTTCAAATGAAAAAGTTACGTTACATACACTTATAAACAAGTTTACTTCGGTACTTGTTAAGTTTAATTTGCTGCTATAAAAGAAAAATATTTGACAACCTGGTTATTATAAACGCCAAAGTTCACAGAAGAGATGTATGCAAAGCAAATCATCTCTAAGTCAATATGTCCTTCAGTAATAAATGAATGCATTCTAGTACTATTAGTATTAAAAAGGTCAAAACTCGGAGTTCCCGTTGTGGCTCAGTGCTTAACGAATCCGACTAGGAACCATGAGGTTGTGGGTTCGATCCCTGGCCTTGCTCAGTGGGTTAAGGATCCGGCGTTGCCGTGAGCTGTGATGTAGGTTGGAGATGAGGTTCGGATCCCGCGTTGCTGTGGCTGTGGCATAGGCTGGCGACTACAGCTCCTGTTAGACACCTAGCCTGAGAACCTCCATATGCTGTGAGTGCAGCCCTAGAAAAGGCAAAAAGACAAAAAAAAAAAGTCAAAACTCTGAACAAATGACACAATGAAATATTGAAACTGTTTTCCAAAATGGAAAAAAACACAATTATAGTGTAGTCTTCTTGAACAAACAACTATATACTTATTTTAATAAAATGTGCATGTTGATCATCTTAACATTTTGTTCAACACTTCACCATTTAGTGTGAAATGAATTTTTAATAAATAAAATTCAACACAATAGTAGCAATTCATCATGAATAACAGAAGATGCTGATCATGAAACTACATCTTCACTTTCCTTCTTTGCTTTCTGTTGGGCCCAGCTGCAGGGAGAGGGTCAGCACACTGCCTCAGGCTTTAGCTGCTCCACAGAGCCCCCAGCCACAGAGAGCACCTGGCCTGATGTCATTCCCTGCATGGTGCCACCATCCAGGGTGGGGAAAGAGAGGGAGAAGGTAAAGGGGACACTCAGGTGGGAAATACCCTGGGCTGTGCTGGGCCTGCACCTCAGCGAGACTTCTTCCTCAACCTAATCCCACTTTCTCCTCTTCAACAGGAACTACAACTTAATGACACCTACACTCCTAGCTTTGTCTCACTGTTGTGGAGAAAATGACCTGTGACAATAACATCAAGGAACCTGACATAAGGTGACAATTAGTGAAAAGAAATAAAATGATTAAAATGATATGTGACAAGCAGCTGGGCACATACTAGGTCCTCAATAAAATGTCTGCTGATTCGAACACTGGGCAGAAAGCAAAGCAAAAGGACATGGTAATTGAACAGTATTTTGCTGAGAGGGTGGAGATGAAAAAGAGAATGCAGTGGAAAGTAATTCCAAGACAAGTCATTCAGGCCTTAGAACTGAAGCTCTTTGAAGTGAAAGACTACTTATGAATTACGTTAGTTTACCCAGGACCTGGTACCTGGTACACACACAGGTACACACCAAGAATTCAACAAACATTTGCTAACCAGAAAGTTAGTATATTCATAGCAACTTGGTAATCCTCGTACTGCTTTATCAAGCTATATTTAGAAAAGATCTGGAATATAGCACGTTAGGTGTTAGGTTTTTCTTCATGGATTTTTTTTTTCTTTCTAGGGCTGCACACATGGCATATGGAAGTTCCCAGGCTAAGGGCAGAATCAGAGCTACAGCTGCCGGGCTATACCACAGCCACAGTCACGCGAGAGTTGCACTTGTGACCTATACCACAGCTCACAGCAATGGCGGATCCTTAACCTACTGAGTAAGGCCAGGGATCAAACCTACATCCTCAAGGATACTAGTTGGGCTCTAACCTGCTGAACCACAATGGGAACTCTTCTCCAAGGAATTTTTTTTTAAACAAAAATTTCACTCAATCAGCATAAACATCTGTTTTAACCTGGCAACTAACAGATTTTTAATGCAGGTGGGCTATTTCTAAACAAATACATTTTCAAAGCTCTTAAAGACTGATTTTTAAAGTATTCTGTGGTTTGGTTTCCCAGTTTCTCTCGGTCTTTGAAAAATAATCATTTTAAACTTTTTTTTTCTCAAGATACTTAAATTTAAGCAGCTGTACGAAAAATATTTTACAAGCTTTACTACCTTTTGTTTTAATTTCAATTTCAAATTAAATGATTTACCTAAACTAAGGCAGTAAACTAAGTAAATCATCTCAGATTTGTCTCTCATTTCCACCCGTATTGAATATTCTCTCAGGTGGTAGGCCTAGGAAAGCACTCTCTCCTTAAGGTCTCCACTGCTATTGTCACCAGTACATGCTGTACAGTGCTCCGAAGCTCTCTCCAGAATTATGACTGTCATCACGTTTCCCACAGTGTCTTTTACTGTGAAGGAAAAATTCAAATTCTTTAGCCACACATAAGAGGCTATGGCACCAGAAACGGAGGATCAGCCTTTCGAACGTTACCTCACTCTGCTCTCCAGCACAAACCAGGGTGACATGAACTAGGCTGAATTCTCTCTAATCTCCATACACACCAAATGTACTCCTCCTTTCTGGGCCAGTCTTCCTCCTTCCTACCATCCAGAGCTGCAGACTGTACCAGATTGTACTTAACAGGACTATTTAGTAAACCTAAACCTACTTCACCCAGTATTGTTTTAGATCTCATTATTTATTTCCTGCCAGTGTCCTCAGTTTAAAATCTAACACAAGATCCATTAAACTAAAAAACGTCTGGACCTAGGACATGCATTGAACTTGCCTTCATCACTGAGAGGCTGGAACTGCCCCTAAACAACTAGAGACCAACCAAGAACCAGGGCCAACCCGGTACTTACAAGGATACACATTCCTAAACGAAGCTAACTTTTCTCTCAAACTAGAATATAAGTATGTTTGTTTTCCTTTTAAGATAAACTTTATTTTGGAGTAGTTTCAAATCTACAGAAGTTTTAAAAAAGATACCAGAGTTCCTATATACTATTCACCCAATTTCTCCTAATGTTAATCAATTACCTAATCATAACACATTTCTCGGAGTTCCATGGTAACTCAGTGAGTTGGGGATCTGGCATGTCACTGCTGTGAGGTGGGTTGACCCCTGGCCTGAGAACTTCCACGTGTCACAGTGTGACCAAAATGAAAAGAAAAAATATATACATTTTTCAAAACTAAGAAATTAGCACTGGAACATTACTACTATTAAACTGCAGACTTTAATTGTATGTCACCAGTTTCTCCACTAATGTTCTTTTCCTGGTCCAAGATCTAATCCAGGATAACATGTTGCACTGCCATCATATCTCCTAAGTGGTTTGTTTTGTTTTGTTTTGTTTTGTCTTTTTAGGGCCGCACCTGCAACATATAGAGATTCCCAGCCTAGGGGTCGAGTTGGAGCTGTAGCCGCTGCCCTACACCACAACCACAGCAATGCGGGATCCAAGCCACATCTGTGACCTACACCACAGCTCACAGCAATGCTAGATCCCTAACCCAGAGAGATGCCAGGGATGGAACCTGTGTCCTCATAGATCCTAGTCAGATTCATTTCTGCTGAGCCATGACAGAAACTGCCCTGAGTGTTTCTGATTTGTGACAGTCTCAGTTTTGCTGTTTTTTTTTTTTCCATTACTTTGACACCTTTGAAGAGTCAGGTGCTCTGTAGGATGTCTCTCGATTGGGGTTTTTCTGTTGTTTTCTTTTTCTTTTTTTTTTTTTTTGTCTTTTTAGCACCACACCCATGGCATATGGAGGTTTCCAGGCTAGGGCGTCAAATCAGAGCTGTAGCCACCAGCCTACACCACAGCCACAGCAATGCCAGATCGGAGCCGAATCTGGAAACTACACGATAGCTTGCGGCAATGCTGGATCCTTACTGATGTTTTCTTGTAATTAAACTGGTGTTACCAGTTTGGGGGACGATTCACTCAGAGCTGAAATGTCTTCCTCACCATATCCTCCTGGGATACATGATATCCACAGACTTACCTCTTGCAGTGACAACCCTGACCACCTGATCCTGGTGGGCATGCCAGGTTCCTCCACGTAAAGTTACTACTGTTCTGTTCACATTCTATTTTTATAAATGACTCACTAATCCAGCCCACACCCTAGGGGAGGGATTTCAGACTCTATCTCCTGGAGGAGGATGCATCTACATAAATTGCTTGAAGTTCTTCTGTAAGGAAAATTTGTTCCTTTTCCCCATTTATTCACTCATATACAGCCTATGGACTTACGTATATTTATTTTATAATTCGGGTTATAATCAAATACGTTATTTTCTTGTTCAAATTATTCTAACTTTGGCCATTGGGTTCTCTTCCATACTAGCTCCTATGTTCTTTTGACACCAACCTTTCGGAGCCCACCTTACTTTCTTGCACTACATAAGATGGTTCAGGCTCATGGTGTATTTTCTGTGCCTCAGTTGTCCCAGTCCTAAAAATCAGCCACTTATCCAAGGAGCCCTGATTCCTATTATTGAAGAATGGTATTTAGAAATCAAAATCTAAGCACTCGGTGTGCTCATGGCTACTGAGGGGCCCCTGCTCTAGACTCTATCACTGGACAGAGCTAGGAGAGATAGAGAACCTATAAGGAATAATCTTTATATTTCTAGCAGCATTAACACAGTGCTTTAAGCTTAGTGAGGTGTCCATCAGAAATACTTTTAGATACAGGAAATTAATAAAATAGAGGTTCCCATTGTGGCTCAGCAGTAACAAACCTGACTAGTATTCATGAGGACGCTGGTTCGATCCCTGGCCCTACTCAGTGGGTTAAGGATTTGGTGCTGCAATGAGCTGTGGTGTAGGTCACAGACGTGGCTTGAATCTGGTGCTGCTGTGGCTGTGGCATTCAACCCCTGGCTTGGGAACTTCCATATGCCACAGGTGAGGCCTTAAAAATATATATATATATTCTTCACTAGTTTAAAAAACACTTTGGAATAGAGACTATTAATTCCTGTTCATGAGTGAAAATTTTTGCATTAGGATGAATTTTATTTCTTTATACAATCTATTACTGTGAAACTGCATACATTTCCTTTAAAACTAACTCTTACATTGTTTGTTTTGTTTTGTTCTGCTTAGCCACAGCATGCAGCAGCTTGATATAGGAGCTCAGTTCCCAGACCAGGGATTGAACCCAGGCTGCAGTGGTGAAAGTGCTGAATTCTAACCACTAGACCTCTAGGGAACTCCCTATTGTTTCAATACTCATCATAAACCCATACTATAAGTACTATTATTATTACCCTTTTTTTTATAGATGATGAAAATGAAACTTAGAGATGTGGTGCTGTGCTATAATAAGAAATACATACGCTCTGGTTCCTAGCACAGAGCTTCTAAAACTCTTGTAACTTCCTGAGTGGAAGGGGTTAGAGGAGTGTCTATTGTTATTCATAATAAGTCCCTTTCACTATACCTTAGCTTATGGCAATGAGGAGGGAGCCTAGCTGGCAAAGGAACCAATCACATGATGGAGGGGTTGAAACTTCCAGCCTCACCCTCAAGTTCCGGGGGAGGGGGGAGAAGGAAAGGCTGGCAATCGAGTTAATCATCAACTGCCACTGATTTAATCAAGAATGTGCACAAAACAGAAACTTCATAAATCCCTTAAAATGAGTTCAGAAAATACCGGGTTGGTGAATGCACTCATATTCTGGGAGGGGAACGGCACCCCAAATTCCTCAAAGTCAGAAGCTCCTTTGCTCGGAGTTCCTGTTGTGGCTCAGTGGTTAACGAATCCAACTAGGAACCATGAGGTAATGGGTACGATCCCTGGCCTGGCTCAGTGGGTTAAGGATCCAGTGTTGCCATGAGTTGTGGTAAAGGTTGCAGACGCGGCTCGGATCCGACATCGCTGTGGCTGTGGCGAAGGCCGGCAGCTACAGCTCCTGTTAGACCCCTAGCCTGGGAACCTCCATATGCCGCAGGTGCGGCCCTAGATAAGTCAAAAAAAAAAAAAAAAGCTCCTTTGCTCAGTACTTTTCAAGACCTTGTCCTGTGTACCTTTTCATAAGGCTGCTCATTTGTATCCTTTATAATATCCTTTATGATAGTAATTGTTTCCCTGAGTTCTGTGAGCCCTTCTAGCAAATTATCACACCAGAGCTGCGGACAAGGTCAGGAGAACCCCTGATGTACAGCCAGTTGGTCAGAAGTAGCAGACCTGAGATTGGACTCTGAAGGGGGAAGGCAGGCATACGGGACCGAGCCCTCAGCCTATGCGGTCTGCACTCATTCCAGATAGTGTTGGAATTGAATTAAATTATAGGACACCCAGCTGATGACCACAGGGAAGTGAAAAAATGCTTGGTGTGAGAAACCTATATATTTGGTGTCAGAAGTGTTGAGCAGAGGAACAGTTTTAAAGAACAGTTTAAAAGAAGTTAAATACTATAGTCACAGAGCTAAGTGACAGAGTTGGGCTTCAGAGCCAAACAATCTCCAGAACTATGCTCTTAAATAACAAAAAGTGGGAGTTCCCTTCGTGGCTCAGTGGTTAACGAATCCGACTAAGAACCATGAGGTTGCGGGTTCAATCCCTGGCCTTGCTCAGTGGGTTAAGGATCCGGTGCTGCCGTGAGCTATGGTGTAGGTTGCAGAAGCGGCTCGGATCCCGCGTTGCTGTGGCTGTGGCGAAGGCCGGCGGCTACAGCTCCTGTTAGACCCCTAGCCTGGGAACCTCCACATGCCACGGGTGCAGCTCCACATAAAGGCAAAAAGACAAAAAAAAAAAAAGTGAGTAAAATGAAAGATATTTCATTATTTAGACTCACAACAAACATGTATAGCTATGGATAGCAATGAAGAGTTGGACGAATAACAAAAACTGCCACATGAATTCTTACTTGTGTCTGCCTCATTGCCCGTTCCACTCGGCGTGTGCTTCCTCTCTCGAGTTTTGTCCGGAGGATCAAGGCCGATGTCTGAATGGCCCAGAACTTTGGTTGTGAGAGCAAACACTGATGAGAAGGAAAAAAAAAAACCACAAGAAATGAATAAACTAGGTAATCCCATTCTGAATACAACAAAATTAAAGTATCAGGATACCAATGAATGTAATATCTGAAAATCTCAGTGAAAAATAATAAAATACAACATGTGCTTTCAAAAATTTTTATGAAGAATGTGTTCATTTAAGCAGAATGGTTACTATTGTATTTAATTCCTTAAAGAACAAATCAGAATCTTTCCAGATAATCAAAACAGTAAGTAGAATACATCTACCATAAATTAATAAATCTCTGTATCTCATGAGTTATAAACAATGTGAGAAAATAAACTATATAAAAATAAATGTCATCTTCCTCAAATCTGAAATAAACATTTAAAAATCACCTAAACTCACAAGTGAAAACAAATAATTAGAAATCTGGTACCTTTCCACTTAAAAAATATCCTAATCCACTGATGCAAAAGCAAATCAAACTTTGAGAAAACCATTCTAAGATTTTTGAGAATGCTTTCTTTTCTAGTCTTGGTTAGGGGTAGGGAGTCTAATTTTAGTTAAAATGCTATTCCAGAGGGGGTATCTTAGGAAAAACTGACTCATAAAAAAACCCTGAATATGTACACACTGAATCATAACCCCAGAGAAACCTGTGACTGCCATCAGTTCAGAGAGTACAGTAGAAACTAGTGAATATCACATAACTGTAAGTGGAGAAAAAGTGAAAGTTTTGGGAGCAAAAATAGAGGCAAAATGTATTACAATACGATAGGAACTGCTTGTAGTTCCCGTTGTGGCTCAGAGGGTTACAAACCTGAATAGTATCCAAGAGGATGCAGGTTTGATCCCTGGCCTTGCTCAGTGGTTAAGGATCCAAAGCTGCCTTGAGCTATGGTGTAGGTCGCAGACTCGGCTTGGATCTGGTGTTGCTATGCCTGTAGCATAGGCCAGTGGCTACAGCTCAGATTCGACCCCTAACCTGGGAACCTCCATATGCTGCACCCATGGCCCTAAAAGGCAAAACAAAAAAACAAACAAAACCAATAGGAACCGCTTGGTATAATGAACATGATTTAAGCTACTTTGCTGATGATATGGAAACCAATACTGTCCCTGAGTTATCATTCAAATCAATAATTTTCAGTAAAGATTGCTTCCAAGAGGAGGAGTTCCCGTTGTGGCACAGTGGTTAATGAATCCGACTAGGAACCATGAGGTTGCAGGTTCGATCCCTGGCCCTGCTCAGTGGGTTGAGGATCCGGTGTTACCGTGAGCTGTGGTGTAGGCTACAGACGCGGCTCGGATCTGGCATTGCTGTGGCTCTGGCATAGGCTGCCGGCTACAGCTCTGATTAGACCCCTAGCCTGGGAACCTCCATATACCACGGATGTGGCCCTAAAAGGACAAAAAAAGAAAGAAAGAAAGAAAAGATTGCTTCCAAGAAAAGGAAAAGGCTTATTTGCCTGAAAGCTGACTACATCCTTGATACTTGCTTATTTCTAAAAGTCTGGCATAAAAAACATCCTAGAGTCCGATTAATCATTCAGAAATGCAGCTGCACATTAGGAGCACCTGAGAAGTTTTTGATATTTTAAAAATAAGTCAGATCTCTGACAGAGTTCCCTGGTGGCCTAGTGGTTAAGGATTCAGTGGTTGTCACTGATGAAGCTCAGGTTCAATCCCTGGTCCAGGTACTTCTGTGTGCTGTGGGCAAGGCCAAAAAAAAGGTAAATCAGATCTCTGAGAGCAGGATCTGGCCATCAGTGTTTTTTAAAACACTTCCCAGGTAATTCTAAAATATAGCCAAATTTAAGAACTACTAGATTAAGCTAATACAAGTATTTGCTCAAATTCATCTATAACTCCAAATTCTTATGAAAAGTTAGCAAGAAGTCCTTTAATGGATTATAAACTATATCAGAGTCCCAACAACTTCTTACTGAACCACACCCCAGCTTATTTCCATCATTTGTGTTTCCTGCCCCTAGAGGTATTTGAATTTTCAACTCCAAATCTAGGCCAACTTTCTTACAATAAAAAAGAAAATGAAGCACCAAGTAAGATCCCTTGCTTGATGTCACACTTTCGTTAGTAGCATAAGCTGATTCCAATACTTGATTCCCGGGACAATACCTTTTTCTTTATTTTTTGAAATGGCACTGGGGTGCATGAGGTTCCCTTTTGTAAATGAAATATGGATGATGTACAATATTATGTCAGTTTCAAGAGCATTATATAATGATTTGATACTTGCATACATTATGAAGTGATCACCACAATAAGTCTAATGATCTTTTCCCATACCAGGTCACTCCAATATTATTACTTATTCCTTATGCTGTATATTACACTCCCATGGCTTATTTATTCTATAAATGGAGGTTTGTAACTCTTAATCCCTTGCACTGATTTCACTCACCCCATCTCACTTCTGACAACCATCTGGGTTCTTCCCTGAATCTATGAGTGTGTTTTCATTTTGTTTTGTCTGGTTTTTTTTTTTTTTTTGATTTACCATATTGAGATCATGCCGTCTTTCTGATTTATTTCACTTAGCATAACACCCTCTAGATCCATCCCTGTGGCAAATGACAAGATTTCACTTCTTTATGGTCACAGAACACCTTTATATATTTTTTTAACACTTTCTCTGAGAAAGTGGATGACAGTATCCAGGAAATATGAGTAAAGTAATGTAAGAGGAAGACTCAGTTCAGAACTGTAGGAAACTCCTATACTAAAGGGAAGAGGAAGAAGAGGAGTAAACAAAGAATACACAAATAAGGAGTTCCCGTCCTGGCTCAGCAGAAACAAATCTGACTGGTATCCATGAGGACGCAGGTTCAATCCCTGGCCTCGCTCAGTGGGTTAAGGATCCAGGGTTGCCATGAGCTGTGGTGTAGGTGGCAGACACGGCTCAGTTATGGCGTTGCTGTGGTTGTGGCGTATGCCCATGGCTACAGCTCCGATTCAACCCCTAGCCTGCGAAACCTTCATATGCTTTGGGTGCAGCCCTAAAAAAGGCCAAAAAAAAAAAAAATAGAACACACAAATAAGGGAGAAGAAAAATCAGAGGAATAAATTCTTACTTCAGTGTGTTCACTCATTAACTCACCTGAGCACCTACTCTGTACAAAGCAGTGTGCACGCACCCCAGGGACCGAGTAGCAAACAAGACAGACAAGGTCCCTGCCCTCAGAGAACTTATAGTGCAATGACTATTAGGTAATCTTACTCTTCTATAACTAAGCTTGCAAATTAAAATATTTTTATCTCAGAGTTCCCTTGTGGTGCATCAGGTTGGTATCCAGCATTGTCACTGCAGCCGC
This sequence comes from Catagonus wagneri, assembly GCA_004024745.2. Classification (NCBI taxonomy): domain Eukaryota; kingdom Metazoa; phylum Chordata; class Mammalia; order Artiodactyla; family Tayassuidae; genus Catagonus; species Catagonus wagneri. The sequence goes on along the minus strand of PVHT021183518.1, from coordinate 17,617,962 downwards.
TCGGGTCACTGCTATGGCACAGGTTCTATCCCTGGCCTGGGAACTTTCACATGACATGGGTACAACCAAAAAATAAAATATTTTTTAACCCCTTGAAATACAGTACACAAGATTAGTGTATAACCTAATCTTGTTACTCTCCTTTAACTTAAATCTGCCAAAAGAGGTTGCGTCCTCCCACTTCCAAAGACTGCAGGGGCTCTCATGCTCTCATGAGAGGTGGGAAAGGGCACAGAGTTTGAAATGTGGCAGATGACATCGATAAGCAACAAACTACCAACACCGTAGACAAGCCCCTGGATCTCATCAGGCTCAGACTGCATGAGTGAATCTATGTGAAAATGAAAGAGAAAGAGAGCTTCGAGGCAGGATACATGCTTATGACCAGCACTTAAATGTGATATGGGGAGAGGTGGAAGAAACTGTAACAACTCTAGAAATTGATGAAGAAACATATAAAGAGATATATAAATCAACAAAACGGAATATTCTGAAGCTCTTTGTCCAGGGAGATGGTGTTATGCTAGCTGTCCCAACAAGGAGAGTTGGCTGAAACAAAGAATTTACCCAGTGTGGAAACAGAAGATGTTGTGTGATTGCCTCTTTAAATGTAGAAGACCTCCAAAAGAGAAACGTGCATACATTTTGATATTAAGAAATAACCAGAGTTCCCGTTGTGGCTCAGTGGTTAACGAATCCGACTAGGAGCCATGAGGTTGCAGGTTCGATCCCTGGCCTTGCTCAGTGGGTTAAGGATCCGCCGTTGCCGTGAGCTGTGGTGTAGGTTGCAGACGCGGCTCGGATCCGACATCGCTGTGGCTGTGGCGAAGGCCGGCAGCTACAGCTCCTGTTAGACCCCTAGCCTGGGAACCTCCATATGCCACAAGTGCGGCCCTAGATAAGGCAAAAAGACAAAAAATAAAATAAGAAATAACCAAGAATTCTTCCACTCCTGAAATAAGCTGATTTGCAGACAACTCAAAAATTCTTAAAACTGACAGAACACTGTAAACCAACTATAACAGAAAAAGTAAAAATCATTATAAAAAATTCCTAAGGTAAATGGCATTTTTATTTTTCTCCGACTCTTGCAATAAATGTGATCACCAAGATGCAGAACTCTTTTTCAGGAGTTGACCTGCTCCATTGTTTTTTCAGACAATTTCTGGGTTTTTTCCTTTAAATTAAATGTTTCCTTTTTTGATTTAAAAAAAATCTACCAAAAGAATGAATTATCAATATAAGTAGGTATAGATGGCACTATAAATATGTAACTGATGAAACAGAAGACTTTATTATAAAATGTGACCTCAAGAATTTTCAAAAGAGGAGTTCCTGCCGTGGCACAGTGGGTTAAGAATCCAACTACAGCAGCTTGGGTTGCTGCAGAGGTTGGTTTGAACCCCAGCCTTGGACAGTGGGTTAAAGGATCTGGTGTTGCCTTAGCTGTTGCCGTAAGGTCGCAGCTGTGGCTCAGATTCAGTCCCTGGCCCAGGAACTTCCATATGTCACAGATGAGACCATATAATTTAAAAAAAGGGAAAAAAAAGGAACTTTCAAAAGCAAGAACTTTTTTCATTCTGTAAATCTGCACATAATTTCTCTATCTATAATGGGTTAACTTTTTCTCTTAATTTTATTAAAAGGACTGTCTCTGCAACCTCATGCAGATGGAGGAGCACTGAGGAGACAGCTCTATAGAACAAGTCGGCCAGAGCTTGATCAGAATCCTAGTTCCACCAAGTGAGGTGATTAGCTGGATGACCTTGGGAAGTCACCTGACCTCCCAGGATCTCACTTTCCTCCTGTATAAAACAGGAACAGTAATTCCCATCTCTCACAAAGTTAAAATGCTTAGCAAGCCTCTAAGAGCACCTGCTGGAAAGCACACGTGGTCCCCTCAGGGCTTCTCTTTCTTAATGCTCTCAGAAATGCATCATCCAGGGTGAGAACAGGTTATTGCCCTAATCACTGCCTACCCCCAAATATGGCACCTGGGCATACTGAGCATTTTAAGCTGAAGGAGTTTGAGAAAACAGCAGGAGCAAGATCACTCTGACCTTCCTCCATGCCTCTCCCCTGAAACAGCTCATCACATTCTTGTGTGAGAAGCACCCTCCCTGTGCCCAGAGAAAGGAGCACCCTCACCTCTGAAGACTGGGAGGCTGAGGAGAATCTTCGCAAGCAGTCTCGCTAAGTTTCCCCCAGGTGCGACCATAAAGTTTAAAACTCTTAGCTCTGACCTATCATGCGCTGCATACACATCATCAAACCAATCATAAAATTACTCAGTTTTAACCCTTTCTTTCTTCCTTTTCATTCCCTCCTTCCTTCCTTTCCTTCTTTCTTTCCTTTTCTTTCTTTCTCTTTCTCTCTTTCTTTCGCCACACCCGTGGCAAATGGAGGTTCCCAGGCTAGGGGTCAAAATAGCGGCTGTGGCCACTGGCCTACACCACAGCCACAGAACCTCCTGATCCGAGCCGCGTCTGCAACCTACACCACAGCTCATGGCAACCCTGGATCCTCAACCACTGACTGAGGCCAGGGATCGAACCTGCGTTCTCATCGATCCTAGTCGGATTCGTTTCTGCTGAGCCATGGCAGGAACTCCAGCTTTAACTGTTTCTCCAGGTCTTCATTTCATTACAAGGGCTCCTATGTCACTCAAAACCTATATTAAGTAAAGACATGTGTTTTTCTCCTGTGACTCTGTCTTTATCAGTTTAATTTTCAAATCCAGCCTAAGAGGGTCAAGAAAAACTTTCTCCTCTCTATAGCTCCCAAATGGTCACTTTACTAATAAAGTCACAATACACAGACCACGCAGGCAGTGTGTTGTCAGTTCAAGCCCAGCTTTAAAAGGTTTGCACACCAAAGTGGGGAGATATTTTCCTTGGGAAAACTACCAAGTCAGACTGTTTTCTATGCTGGCATGAGAACAAGAGTTTGCCTGAGACTTTTATGTGAAGGTCAAGTAAAACATTTTCACTAAACACTGAAAGTAAAATGCAATCTGAAAAGCAGACATTTGAAAAGCTTTAGAGAAGGAACTGACTGGATAATGATATCACTGAAAAACGCATTTATCTTATATTTGTTTGGCTGGGAGATATACAGACTTGGGAAAGTCTTTCTAAAAGGAGATAACTGCAGATAGGCCGGGTTTAACAGAGCTGACAAAACACTGTTGCCCACAAGGTAAGAATCAATCACAATATGCGACATTAGGTAAAGAAAAAGAAAATTAAACAGGAGCTATATGTTTTCATACTCATTGAAGAAGAAAATCATATTTTTATAAAATTTCCAGTCTCGTAGTTTAGCAAGGAAACCCAATGGAGAGGACATCAAGCTAACGACCTAAGGAGCAAGCAGCCCTGCTGGTGAGGACTTGAGCTATAATCCGTCCAGGTGTGGGGGTGGAACTCTTCCAGTCTCCACAGTGTCCCCAAATGAGGGTTACTGCTCTTCCACTCACTTAAGGACCTGGGAATAACCACACACAGCTCCTGCTGGCTCTGTCTCACTCTTTATGCCTCACAGAGCCTCTGGGCCACCTTATCGAGTGGCTCCATCTCTGTCCGGAGATTCTCTACTGCTACATCTTCAGGGCACAGGTCCCCGCTCTGTGGTTCACCAGTGCCTTATGTGCAGCCTAGCACCTTGCAGGGACTCAGAAAGACAGATAAAGAAAGGACAGAAAAAGGGGCTTTTGCTTCATCCTCTTTTACATAGGGGCAGAAGTGCACCAAGAAGTTTCTTTCGAAGGACAAAACATAAATTCACAGTGACTGGCACTTATGAAAATCATCTGATTTTTTTTTTGGTGGCATTCCTTAGAATTAGGAACATCCTCTGCCAATGACACAGCGTTGTAAATAATAAGTATCATGAAATAATACTTTTATCACTATAATCCAGGTACACTTTGGCTTATACAGGCTTTTGCAAGGCAGCTCAGAAACTTAAACATTACTTTATAATATTTTTCTTTACTCTAATATGCTCCAAATACCAAATTAAATAAGCATATAAGCTTTTTGAAAATAAGTCACTCCTAAATTATGGCACACAAAACACTTTTAAGTAAGTACGACAAAGTGGAAAAAAAATACTGCCAAAAAAAAAAAAAACCTAGATTCTAGTCCAGAAGCTCTATCCATTAGCTACATAATACATAACTCTTGGGAATGGTACTGAACATTTTTTTTGTCTTTTTTTTTTTTTTTAGGGCCGCACCCACGGCATGTGGAGGTTTCCAGGCTAGGGGTCTAATCGGAGCTATAGCCGCCGGCCTACGCCACAGCCACAGCAACACCAGATCCTTAACCCACTGAGCAAGGCCAGGGATCGAACCCGCAACCTCATGGTTCCTAGTTGGATTCGTTTCCGCTGAGCAACGACGGGAACCCCCGGTACTGAACATTTCTGAACCTGATTTTCTTCGTCCACGTAATGATGGGACTTGATCTCTGATGGTCTCTAAGGCTGCTTTCAGCTATTAAAAACTTTGTTTTAATAAAATTCCTTTTTTTAAGCAAAAAAATAGTTAAGGTCTCAATTCATTATGATACTTTGTAAAAAAAAAAAAAAACCCTCAAATTAAGGTCAGTCTTAGACTAACTAACTTGGGTTCTTCTATCTTCCCAGGTATTATCTAAATGCCCTTAAACAAGTGGATTAGGAGTTCCTGTTGTGGGGCAGCGGAAACAAATCCGACTAGTAACCATGAGGACTAGGGTTCAATTCCTGGCCTCACTCAGTGGGTTAAGGATCCAGCGTTGCTGTGATCTGTGGTGTAGGTCAGCACCTGTGGCTCCGAATCAAGCCCTAACCTGGGAACTTCCATATGCTGTGGGTATGGCCCTATAAAGCAAAAAAAAAAAAAAGGTGGATTAACCTCTCTGGGACTAGGGATTAACTTCTCTGGGACCTATAACCTATAAAGAGTGAAAAAAAGAAAAAGCAAAAAAAATCCAAAAAACTGACTAAAAGATGACCAAAATTTATCCCACCTCCAAGATTCTGTAATGACATGAATTCTGAGTTCACCTTTTTTGGGGCGTGTCTTTTTTTTTTTTAGGGCCATACCTGCAGCATATGGAGATTCCCGGGCTAGGGGTTGAATCGCAGTTACAACCACAGGCCTAAATCTCAGCCACAGCAGCATCAGACCCAAGCCACATCTGCCACCTACACCAAACTCAACACCAGATCCTTAACCCACCGAGCAAGGCCAGGGATTGAACCTGCGTCCTCATGGATGCTAGTCAGATTCGTTCCCACTGAGCCATGAAAGGAACTCCAAACTCTTTTTATTTATAGTTAGAATGTTTTATAAGTTAAAGAATCAATCCAAGAGTTCTGTTTGGGCACAGCGGAAACAAAGCAGACTAGTATCCATGAGGATACGGGTTCAGTCCCTGGCCTCCCTCAGTTGGTCAGGGATCCAGCGTTGCTGATGAGCTGTGCTATAGGTGGAAGATGAGGCTTGGATCACATGCTGCTATGGCTGTGGCATAGGCCAGAGCTGCAGCTCCGATTCGATCCCTAGCCTGGGAATTTCCATATGCTGTGGGTGTGGCCCTAAAAAGCAAAAAAAAAAAAAAAAAAAAATCACTCCACTATATGTGTACATATAACTGACCTACTTTGCAAGTCAACTATACTCCAATAAATTTTTTTTTTTTTGCCTTTTGTCATTTTATGGCTGCACCCGCGGCATGTGGAGGTTCCCAGGCTAGGGTTCTAATCGGAGCTGTAGCCACTGTGTCTGCAACCTACACCACAGCTCACGGCAACACCGGATCGTTAACCCACCGAGCAAGGGCAGGGATCGAACCCGCAACCTCATGGTTCCTAGTCGGATTCGTTAACCACTGCACCACGACGGGAACTCCTCCAATAAAATTTTTAAAAAATAATCAATCCACTTAAGCTATTGTTTATAGGACCTGTAAGAAGATACCTTGAGAGCAAAAGGGAGACAGCTCTGCATGCCTTATTAGGAGTTTCTCACTTTCACATATGCCATCTGAGGAGTTCCTGCTGTGGCGCAACAGGATCAGCGGTGTCTCAGCAGCAGCAGCACAGACTGGAGTTTATCCCAGCACAGCACAGTGGGCATTGCCACAGCTGTGGTACAGGTTGCAGCTCTAGCTTGGATTTGATCCCCGGTTCCGATTTGCTCCCTGGCCCAGGAACTCCATATTCCACAGGGTGGTGAAAAAGATATGCCACCTGAGCTGATTTGGTCTCAGACTTAAAAAGAAACTGTAATAATCTAACATCTGAGGAAACGCCACTAATTGCTTGAAATAAAAAGGTCCGTGAATACCACTTTAACTCACACTAAAAAATAAAATTTAAGACTATGACACTTTATATAGAAAGGCATGACTTTATCTGGCTAACAGTTTCTCACCATATGCAACAGTACCCTCATTCCCAGAAAAAGTAGGAAAGAAAATTCTCTAACACCATCAAAGAGGATATGGAGGGTTGTTTCTATTAAAAACAAATTTCCTTTCATCCTTATCACTGTACATTTCAAATACTTCTTTCAAAGGTCACTGGGGCCCTTTATATGACAGACAGCCTGTCTGTTCCTTTAAACATTAAGGAGCTTTCAGATAGTTGCTTTTTCCACACATAAATCAAAGCAACTCAGAGCTCTTCTGCAGATGCATAACTGGCTACACTAAAGCCAAATCAAAGGATGCCCACCCAGGTCAGGCTGACCCCCATAAAAGAAAGGAACAAAGGAATACTATAAAAAATAGAACTCTTCCTCCTTCTTAATGAGCTATTTAAAAGAGCATTCATTGTTAAAATCAGTACCAAATGACAGTAAGTTTAAATTCCAAAAGTAGTCCATAAATTATTCCCAGAACAGCAGCCCAAATCCCCTGTCCCTGATCTGTAGACCATTTCAAACCTGTCTCACGGTTATTTTTCCCCAAGTTTCACTACTGCCCTAAACAACCCTTCCAACACAGCTCAAGGAACCCAGCACAGTTCACAGTGGCCCTTTCCTTGCCTTTCCTCTTATCACTCTATCTAGGTCCCATCTGTCTTTCAAGGCCCCACTAATCCTCCCTTAGTGAACAAAGCCTCCTCTGATGGCTCTGTCCTAAATATTTTCTTCTTTTCTAAGCAGTTAGGGGATTTATTTATCTGTGCTATCAATTTGTAGTTTAAATTGCTTAGCATTGCTAATTACATTTTCATAAGTTTATCTGATCTTGGCTAAATTAAAAATTCCATGAAGGCAAGTCTTAGATTTTATACCTTTATTTATTTATTTAGTCTTTATGCCTTCATCTAGAGCCGCAACTGCGGCATATGGAGGTTCCCAGGCTAGGGGTCTAACAGGAGCTGTAGCTGCCGGCCTGCGCCACAGCCACAGCAACGCGGGATCCAAGCCGCGTCTGCGACCTACACCACAGCTCATGGCAACGCCAGATCCTTAACCCACTGAGCAAGGCCGAACCCGCAACCTCACGGTTCTTAGTCGGATTCGTTAACCACTGAGCCACGAAGACATTTTTTCCACAATATCTAGAACCATGCTTGGCAAATCCTGAGATCTGGACCTCCTGTTATTATGATGCTCTCAAAGCTCTTGCTCTGCAAATACTCGCTTAGAAAGCAGACACCAGAGAGATCAAAATGATGGTCATTTGGTTGCCTCAGAAAAGAAAGATGGAGTAACCGTGGTGGCTCAGCAGAAACAAATCTAACTAGCATCCATGAGGATGCAGGTTCAGTCCCTGGCCTTGCTCCATGGGTTAAGGATGGAGTTAAGCTCCATGGGTTAAGCTCATTGCCGTGAGCTGTGGTGTAGGCCACTGGCTACAGCTCTGATTTAACCCCTTGCCTGGGTACCTCCATATGCCTTCATCAGGATGCACCTTTCACACGGTCATGAAAAGCGGACCTATTTAAAACATACAAATTATTTTTGAGCTGAATTTTTCATCATTTTACACTGCTTTAATTCATAATGTCAAACAGCCAAAGACCTATAGCTTCAATGATGGCCAAAAGCAGAAGCGCAAAGCCATGGGTTTGAATAAGATTCCTCAGTAGAAAATGTATTACTGTCTTACCTATAAGCCCCATATATTTCCCCTATCTGGGGACCATAAGCCCCACTGAAGAGCTTGTCTTAAAGAACACACAATCTCATGGTTTCTAGTCAGATTCGTTTCCACTGAGCCATGACAGGAACTCCCTGTTTGCTCATCTTAAACTGTGAGCTCACTGCTCAATTTTAATCTGGGTTTACACAGATGTTTCCTCTAGAGAGCTTGGCTTCTGCTGCCACAGCCATGTAGCACCACGAATTCATGATCACTTCAGACTTGCCTGAGGGTCTTAATTCAGTAGAAAGTTCTAAAAGTGCAATTACTTCAGGTCACTCCATCCTTCATGGCTTCCCGCTGAGGCCTCAGCTCCCTGCTTCTCATTGCTGGTCCTGGCCCTATCTGCTGAGTGCTCTGTGTCTATGCATATGTAAAAATATGTATATTTAAATCAGGTTTGAAGGCTCCTTAGACACCTCCTCTCCTTCTTGTGAGACTAGCGGCTTCTTTACACTGTGTAAGCCTCTGCTCTCTTATCCACGAGTCTCCCTTCTCCCTTTTCCATTTTGCAACTCCTATTTCCTTTACTACTAAAAATGATACGGAGCAAGACAAGGTTGAAACCCAGTAAGTAACACAGGGAGATAAACAGAGGTTTAAGGTAGCCTGAGTGGGCTCCAGAGAGCCTACTTATATATTCGACCCAAAAAAAGAAAGGTTATCTAGCCATGAGGCAATGATGGGATTTGCTCATTTTGTGCCAGAGTTCTTTTTCTTTTTTTTTTTTTAAGGGCTATACCTGTGATATATGGAAGTTCCCAGGCTAGGGGCTAAATCTGAGCTGCAGCTGCCAGCCTACACCATGGCCACAGCAACACCAAATCTGAGCTGCATCTGTGACCTACTACAGCTTGTGGCAACACTGTATCCTTAACCTACTGAGCAGGGCCAGGGATCAAACCTGCAATCTCACCGATACTAGTCAGGTTTGTTAGCGTTGAACCACAATAGGAACTCCCAGAGTTCTTTTAACTTTTTATTTTCAAATTTATTTTCTCCTTCAGAAACGCTTCAAGAATAATACAAAGAATTCCCATGTACCCTTCTCCCAAGTGTTAACATTTTGCCACACACAGTCATAGTTTGATCTGCAGGCCTAAAACAGATTTGACTAAAGATGGCATTTACAGATCTAAAATAATTAAATTCTACCCGTTAACTACTTTTACATCCAGTAATATAAGAAGTTACCTGAAATCATATATGAATACCTCACTTTATTATACACAAGTTTCCTGCCCTATGTACTTCTAAGGGTTACTTACATTCATCCTAGTTATCTTTCTGTTATTGTTGCTTCTGTTGACTCTCAGTCCTGAGGGGGAAAAACTTCAATCCAATAAACATTTTAATAGTGACAAACTGTGTTGGATGCTAAGGGAAAAAGTACCCCCAACTGGGGCTCTATACAGTATATCCATCCACTCAACTTTGGGGTTTCTTTTGAACACAACTTTCCAAAAATATTTGGTAAAAACTAGCTTGATTTTGCCTTTATCTTTCTTTCTTTTTTTTTTTTTAAGGCTGCACCCGTAGCATATGGAGGTTCCCAGGCTAGGGGTCAAATCAGAGCTGTAGTCGCCAGCCTACATCACAGCCACAGCAATGCCAGATCCAAGCCGCGTCTGCGACCTATATATACCACAGCTCACAGCAACACCAAATCCTTAACCCACTGAGCACGGCCAGGGATCGAAACTGCGTCCTCATGAATGCTACTCAGATTCGTTTCCACTGAGGCACAACAGGAACTCCTGATTTTGCCGTTAAAAGGAAGCTTCATATTGAATATGAACACTGAGGAATTTCCCACTGGGAATTTGTTCTTGACATTCTTTCCACTTAACACTTTAGATAGTGCTTTTCTGTTGTATTACATAAACTGATGATAAGGACTAATCTACACTGAAACTGAAATCTACTTTGACAAACTAATCAATCTTAAATTTATGAGCTCTAAAAAATGCATACACATTTTCCCTTTTAGGTAATTCTTAATGACCTTATTGAAGTATATGATAGATACAATAAAATAAACCCATAGTTAGTATACTGTTTTGACAAATGTATACACCTATATAACCATTATAAACATCAAGATTATATGAAATTTCTAACAGCCACAAAAATTCCCTGTTTCCTTGCAGCTCTTTGCAATCAGTCTCTGACATATTTTCTGTCATTATGATTTAATTTTGCCTATTCTAGAATTCTAATGAAATGGAATCATATAATCTTGCTTAAGTCAAAATCATGTTTTTCAGATTCCCCTGCACTGCTGAATGTATCAGTACCTCATTTTTTTTATTACTGAGTACTATTTCTTTAGATGGATATAAATGAAATTTGTCATTCACCTACTGATGGACACGTGTTGTTTCCAGTTTTAAACTATTATGGATTAAACATTTACAAACGCTTGTGTGTAAGTATTTGTGGAGCCATACACTTCCATTTCACATAGATAAATACCTATGGAACTGATGATTAACTATGAGAAAATGCCAAACTGTGTTCCAGTGTGGTTGTGCCATTTTATGTTATGTTACATTTACAATGTACGAGAATTCCAAATACTATACCCTGTATAGTAACATATCTTTTAAGTGATATATAATGGCACACTGTTGTGGTTTTAATTTTCATTTTTCCAATGACTAGTAATATTAACTATCTTTTATACTATTAATAGTCATTCATATATCCCAGTGTCATCTGGTAGGTTTTTTTTTTTTTTTTTTGTATTTTGTCCATGGTTTGTAACTTTTCTCTACAGAAGGATGGTTCCAAAGAGCTTACTTGGCCATCATAGAAGCAGAAATACCCCTAGGTAAATTTTAGAATTACCTTGTCAATTTCTGCAAAGAAAAAGAGAAGGGAGGGGGTCCTCCTAGATTCTGATTGCTATTGGATTTATTTTTTTTATTGGATTTAAATTATAGCTCAATTTTGGGAGGATTGCCATTTCAACAATATTAAGCCTTCCAATCCGAGAATATGGTATAGTTCTCCACTTATTTAGACCTTCTTCAATTTTTCACAGCAATATTTGTCATTTTTAGTACCCGAGTCTTATACTTCAGTTAAATGTATCACAAAACATTTGATGTTTATGCTACTGTAAGTTGTTTTAAAATTACTTTCCCAATAATTCATTGCTAGTATATATAAACACAACTGACTTTTTTTATGTTGCCCTTGTATTCTCAGACCTTGCTTATTAGTTCTAGTAGCTTTCATGTCTACTCTTTTTTTTTTTTTTTTTTGCCTTTTGTCATTTTATGGCCGCGGGTTTATGGCCGCACCCGCGGCATGTGGAGGTTCCCAGGCTAGGGGTCTAATCGGAGCTGTGGCCACTGGGCTGCGCCACAGCCACAGCAGCGCAGGATCCGAGCCGCGTCTGCAACCTACACCACAGCTCACGGCAACGCCGGATCGTTAACCCACTGAGCAAGGGCAGGGATCGAACCCGCAACCTCATGGTTCCTAGTCGGATTCGTTAACCACTGCGCCACGACGGGAACTCCCCTCATGTCTACTCTTTAGGATTTCCTAACATATATAATCGTGTTGTCTATGCATAATGATATCTTCCTCTCCATTCGGCACACCCTTTGTATATTCTTCATGTCTTATTGCACTAGCTGAGATTCCAGGCCAATGGAGAACAGAAGTGCCATTTTCCTGATCTTAGGGAGAAAAATTGCTTTTCATCAATAATGACTTCAACTGTAGATTTTTCATACGCTTTATCAGGTCGATATTCCCTTCTAGTCATAGTTTACTAAATTTTTATAATGAAAAGGTATTGCATTTTTTTCAAATGCTGAAGTAAATATGAGATGATCATTCGGCTTTTCTCCCTTGCTGTATTAAGAAGAATTGCATGGATGGCCAACAAGCACATGAAAAAATGCTCAACATCTCTGATAATTAGAGAAATGCAAATCAAAACTACCATGAGATACCACCTCACACCAGTCAGAATGGCCATCATTAACAAGTCCACAAACAACAAATGCTGGAGGGGGTGTGGAGAAAAGGGAACCCTCCTGCACTGTTGGTAGGAATGTAGGCTGGTGCAGCCA
>PVHT021183518.1:17497474-17604727 GCA_004024745.2 Catagonus wagneri | reverse complement strand
TCACCACATGGTGCAGTTGGAAAATCTGACAGAAATCTGTAAACCAGCTATAATGCAAAAATAAAAAAAAAAAAAGAAGAATTGCATGGTTTAATGTTAAACCAATTTTGCAATCCTGAGATAAACACTGTTTGGTCTTGACTTCTCCTGTTTTAGACACTGCTGTTTCATATATTTTGCCCCGGTTTTGTTTACAATGAGAGTTCAAATCTAGTACCTGTTTCCCCAACATGGCTAGAAATAAACCCACTAATAAGCATTAACCTTAAGCCACCGTCTACTGTAAAGTAAGCAGTCTAGCAGTTACCACAATAGGTGATGGTAGCAAAAGAGCCATGTAAGACCCCCCAATCCTATTACTCATTCTTTCTCCGTCTTTTCTTGAAATTAGATATATACAAGTAACCCAGTTCAACTCCAGTCAACAAGTTAATCCACAAACTGAAAACATACCCATTTCTTGCTTCTTTAAAAAGTTACCAGATAGTGACCCAGGGATAGCTACAAGGTTCATGATGAGAATGCCTGTGAGGAGTTGCCACTGTGGCTCAGTGGTTAACGAAACCAACTAGCAACCATGATGATGCGGGTTCAATCCCTAGCCTCACTCAGCGGGATAAGGATGTGGCATCGCCATGAGCTGTGGTGTAGACTGCAGGTGCAGCTCGGATCTGGCATTGCTATGGCTGTGGTATAGGCCGGCAGCGGTAGCACCAATTGGACCGCTAGCCTGGGAACCTCCATATGCCATGGGTGTGGACCTAAAAAGACAAAAGACAAAAAAAAAAGAGAATGCTGTGAAACTGAAATGCATGAGTAACATCTGGGGAGACAAGTATTCAAACCAGAAAGGAAATCAAAACCCTGGGTTATCCTGCTTAATACAGACATGCCATCATGTCTACCAGACACATCATGGTGATCTCACAAAGCTATATTGTCTATCTTTAAAAATTAATATTAAAAAACAAGTATGCCCTAGAAGAAAAAAAGGTATCATGTTTATCTGTAAAAGTGGTGTGCAAGCTATTTTAAGTTCATAGATAAATATTTATTAAACAGCTTTAAAATTAATGGCAGAAAGAGAAAATATATACAATATAATGTGTAGCTTCCAATAGTCCTTTTCCTTTTTTCATTTACAGAGACTCTGGGGCTCCAGGCAGACAGTCAGAAGGCAGGCTGCCAGTATCAATTCACACTTAAGCAAAACTTTTGCCAATGAAAACTGAAACACCTGTATGAATTAACTAAATTGTTCCCATTTTTAACAATGAAAGGAAATTAAAAGCATTATTGAATGTCACTGACTTGGCTCATCTGAAAGGAAATAACGTAGATAACACAGCTAATTTTAAATTATCACGCTGATACAACATAAATGGCTGTCTAAAACAATACAAGTTACTTTTACTATGACTCATTCAGTTTTCCTGAAATGTGAGTTTAGACTATCTCAGGAATAGCATTACATAATGACAATGTTAAGGAAAAAAAAAAAAGGATTCCTTTTAGGAAAATCTTCTGACACTGTTGAATTAAAGCATTTTCCCAACATATCTCACATATATTTCAACATATGGCAAACACTGAAAACACTGGCAAAATTTTTCCAAAAAAGAGATTTCACCATTATTACAGTCCACTTTAGGACAGCTCATTAAAACAGAACAAAATTCAGGACCAATATGTCATTCATTTGTTAATTCAGTAAGTATTTATCAGACGTCCAATAACTATGGTTCCTAACCCTCCAAGAGCTCACAATATTCTGGTAGGAGCGTGCAGATTTCAACTGGACTCGCTCTTCTAGCAACAGAGAAAGACGCCTCACAGCCTCAGTATTGACAGCTCCGGACCCCAAACACCACACTGCAGCCAGAGCAGGGGGACGGGGGCTCAGGAAGGAGGAGGATGCTGCTTCTTTCCTCTCTGCTCCCTTCTCCTCCAGCTCTATAGCCAATACCAGACAGGCCCCTTCTACTTTGGAATTCCTGTTCCTTGAAAGCAGTAATGCTCTCCGGCTAACCAGCCACTAGATAACCTGACTCATCACTGAATGCTACCCACTCTGAAGTATTTTCTTCCACATTCTGTAATCTGACCCTCCAAACAAATTTTCGGTGCCAGGGGAGGGACACATCACTCCTTCCCTCATTTTACAGAAGAGGCAGATGAAACAGGAGGTTATTAAGCACACAGTAGGCAGCAGCTGGGCAGTAGTACTACCTCTACTATGGAACTCAGGGGAGTGAGGGAGGGCCACGCCGCAGGACACAAACAAAGCCTGTCCCTGGTTCTAGTGTGCCTCATTCATTCCCATGTTCTGCATACTTATCCTGAGCAGCAACTCTGAGGAAAACATTGAAGGGCTACAGCAGGCCTTGAAGAAGACCCGGAGAAAAACTGAGACCAGCCCCTAAAACAGAAGTTTATGCCTCATGGGGAAGGTAAGACATATACATAATTAAAATAAGCCCAGATATGATCCTTATTAAAACAGAGTTCAGGGAGTTCCTATCCTGGCTCAGCAGCTGTTGAGCCCGACTGGAGTCCAGGGGGCGTGGGTTCAATCCCTGGCCTCACTTGGTTGAAGAGCCGGTGTTGCTGTGAGCTGTGGTGTGAGTCACAGATGCGGTTCAGATCTGGTGTTACTGAGGTTGTGGTGTAGGCTGGCAGCTGCAGCTCCGATAGGACCCCTGGCCTGGGAACCTCCATATGCCACAGGGTGCAGACTTAAGGAGACAAAAAAAAAAAAAAATAGCGAATGCAGATGCAGGGTAGCACCTAAAAATGATTCCTCTTGCCTCACACACTCCTCTGGAGTTATATAGGATAAAAATAAGGGATATTTATGTACAGGATATATAGTTATGTAGGATATAAATTTCAGTGAAATTATCCATTGAAACTAGGGACCACTTCAAATTCACCTTATCATCCCCTTCAGAATCATGTACAAAGGAATAAGAGGAGGGACTGAATGAGAAAAGGGATAGATGACAAGGACTGATCTGGGTTTTCCTGGTGTATTGTGTATGCTTCCTTTGGGATAAAAAAGGAATGCGTGGTGGTGCACAGCCCGAAGTATGCATGGGATGCCTCAAGCCCTTCTCACATAAAAGTTCCCTGCCATACTTCTTACCAATTAAAGATTTACTTGGCATTAACAAACTCATCTCTTAGAAGAGTTAGGCCTGACACTATGAAGCACTGTCACTGAACATTTTTCCTCCAGAAAGAGATCAGTCCTCCTGTTGGTTCTGATTTGGAAGTAAGCTAGAGGAGAGCAGAGGAATTATGTTTTCTAAAGCCCCGAGAGAAAAGTATGAAACCTGAGTTTATAACCTTCAGTGCAAGCGGAGGATGAGTTACCTAGTTACCTACCATCAGAGGTGACCAGAGTTAATTACTTCAGAAGTACCTCACTGTACAGAGGAATAAGGCCAGGAAAAGAAATATTTAAAAAAGGAAAAAATCAGAAAAGAAAAAAGAAGAAATACACCCCACTCATAAACACTAAAAAAAAAAAAAAATTAGCTGTTTGAATGTAAAAAGAATATTCTAATGTTATTTCAGGATAACTCTGGATACTACATATACCACAATAATCAGAGTAGGAAGCCAATCCCAAGATGATGTTACTCTCACGGTCCCCGTGAGAGGCCAGCAGGTATGCTTCCTACCTCTCACTGCATCCTGTTTACCTCATCATTAGAAGAAACCCAAGCATCTCAGTTATTATTTACCATCTAGATACTAGATGACTGTCCCCATCAGCTCTAGCTTCCCTATACTGACTCTAGCTCCCCATCATTCCAGACCCTCTGTGTCCTTCCCTGGGGCTCACATCAGAAAGACCAAGTTCAACATCACTTTCCCACTGAGATCTTCCCCTACCATCTTGTCTAAAGCCATCCCCAACCCATTCTCATTCCCTTATGCTGTTTTATATTTACATGAGCACTTCTATTAAATATCTATTTCTTTGTCAACTGTGTATTTCCCTTATAAGAATGTAAACCACTGTAAACTCCGAGAGAAAAGACTCTTTACTGTGGTATCTCCATAAACAGCACAATGCCTGATTGGTATTAAGTGTTCAATCAACATTACCTGAATAAATAAATGGGAGGTATACAACAATTCTTTATGTGTACCTTTTAAAAAATGTTTACCTAAACACACATATGCTACAATGAATAAGAGCAGATTTCTGAGAATACTGAAGTGGGAAAATAAAACAGGCACTCACAGGACTCAAAAGATTAAATCTATCCAGTTCCAAAACTGTATGTAGAAAATAGCAACTGGTAAAAGTTATACTACAATACAAAGGAAGCTAGCTTTTCTCTTTACCAGATAAAAGTACTTTATTTTTCCCTTATCTGAAAAATAACAAAGGAAGAAAACACCAGAATTCTTACTTAATTCCTAACTATGATAATGAAAATGCCTTTGAAAAACTGATGTATCTTAAGAAACTTGTGTTTATTAAAGACATACGTATCTCCTTTTTATCCCTAAAGCTAGAAAGATACTGACTGACCTCTCGCTCTGTAACTTTTCTTTTCTTGAAAAGCCTTCTTTGATCTTGAATCCTCAACATCTATTACTTTGTCTATCTTTTTCACTGCCTTCTTTTCCGACTGTGGTCTTGATATATCAACTTTATTTTCTTAGACCCTATTCCCTCCTGAATTCTTTGTACCGAAGTGACTGCTCTCTGAAACTGTCCTAGAGATGAGCAACACACACCGAACCATTAAAGCATCAGCCTTTCCTCCTGACTGCTGTGCTGTAGAACACTGACAAGTAGTACCCTGCGCTTCTGACACTGCCTCCTGCTTCGGCCTGAATAACCCATGCTCTCCTGGTTATAGTCACTGCTCTCTGAAGCCCTCTTTCTCATCACGTCTGTGCAGCATCGCCCTAAATTTTAGATGAAAGAGCTGTACACTATGCTGGCTTTGGAGTAAAAATTCAAACTCTTGTTCTGTCACTTCATTTACTCATTCAACAAGTAATTAAGCAGTACCTTCTATGTGCAAGATACTGGACTAGGCCCTGGGATCAAAACATGAACAAGAAAAATGTGGTCACTGCCCTCAAATCCAAGCAAGTATAAAGAAAAATGCTTACGTATAAATCGGCAGTAAGATATAAGCAGCTTGGAAACTAAAATGATGAGGTTTTTTTCCTTTTAATTTCCTTAGGTGGCAGTGTTTCAACATAAGCAGTCTGAGGCAAGAATATACCAGAGGCAAAATAATTTACAAGGAAGAAAAAAATGAAACAGAACGGAAAAAGACATTACTCACTGATGTAAATGCCAGCAGCTCCTCTTCAGTTAACTTATGTACTGGGTTATTCTTTTGGAAATTTGTGCTTTAAATTAAAAAAAAAAAAAGCAAATTAATTCCAGAATCATGTTGTAATGAATGAAATATAATTTTTAAAAGGCAAGTAAAGTATATACATTTGAAAGCACATATTTCAATATTATTGTATTATATACAAATGTAGAGATGCGTGTGCCAAAGATAAGCACAAAAAGTAATAAAATGCTGACAAATAAAATGTGGTTGGTGTATTAAATGTCAACATAATTTCTTTTATAAGAAAAAATAGGAGTCCCTGTTGTGGCTCAGCAGTAATGAACCCAACCACTACCCATGAGGAAGAGGGTTTTATCCCTGGCCCCAATCAGTGGGTTAAGGATCCAACATTACTGTGAGATGCAGTATAGGTCATGGCTCAGATCCGGTGTTGCTGTGGCTGTGGTATAGGCCAGCAGTTGCAGCTACAATTTGACCCCTAGCCTGGGAACTTCCATAATGCCACCATAAAAAAGCAAAAAAAAAAAAAAAAATCCAATCTGTGCCAGTCCACAAAGGATAAGAATTAATATAGCATCAAATCCTACTTATTAAACTCATGCACAAAAAAATATACTATAACAATGAGACAGGCAAAAATTAAGAGGTTGTCAAAGAGGCAGAACAATGGGAATTCTTAGATCTTACTGATCCAAGTGTGGTTTGATTCTTTTTTTTTTTTTTTTTGCTTTTTAGTGCCACGCTAGCAACAAGTGGAGCTTCCCAGGCTAGGGGTTGAATCGAAACTACAGCTGCCAGCCACAGCCACAGCTACAGCCACAGCAATGCAGGATCCAAGCCACATCTGTGACCTACACCACAGCTTATGGCAACACTGAATCCTTAACCCACTGAGCAAGGTCAGGGATTGAACCCGCAACCTCATGGTTCCTAGTCAGATTCGTTAACCACTGAGCCACGATGGGAACTTCCAATAAGATCACTTTTATAAAGCTCAAAAATTAACAAAATAAAGCAACTGACTTAGACGTATAAGACATGTGAGTAAATATATTTTTTGAAAAGGTAAGAAACTGACAAAGACAAAATTTAGGACTGCGACTCCTCCCTTTTAAAGAGAGGCAAGTGGATGAGATGAGAACACAGACGAAGCTAAGGGTATTTGCAATCTTCTAGTTCTTAAATTGGGTGGTGGGTTCATATTATAATTACATTATATAACCTGTATTTATATATTACATAAACTACTTCATATGGAAATATTACTTGTATTAAGAATGAGGAGTTCCCACTGTGGTGCAGTGGGTTAGGGAACTGGAATTGCCACAGCTGTGGTGTAGGTTGCAGCTGCAGCTCAGATTCGATCCCTGGCCTGGGAACTTTCATATGTTGTAGGTGCAGCCAAAAAAAAGAGAAAAGAGAATGAAAAGACAGGAATTCCCATTGTGGCTCAGTAGGTTAAAGATATGGTGTTGTGTCCATGAGGACATGGGTTCGATCCCTGGCCTTACTCAGTGGGTTAAGGATCTGGCGTTACCATGAGCTGTGGTGTAGGTCACAGACATGACTCAGATCCCATGTTGCTGTGGCTGTGGTATAGGCCGGCAGCTACAGCTCCGATTCAACCCCTAGCCTGGGAACCTCCATATGCCTCGGGTGTGGCCCTAAAAAGACAAAAGACAAAAAAAAAAAGGGAAAGAAAAGAAAGCATCAGCTCACAAAACAGTACCACTTCTTTATAATTTTCAATATTAATGAAGGATCTTACAATGAGCATAAAATGTTTATGTAATAACTGTTAAAGAACACATAATTGCTGGTAAAAAATTAATGAATGGAAGGAAAGAATTATGAAATCATTTTAATCATTTTATGTCGTACACCTGAAATTAATAAAATCTTGTGTTTCAATTTTACCTCAGTTAAAAACACACACACAAAATGCACACACATACATATTTAAACATTTCTAGTTTGACTACACAAAGGAATTACGTATCAGTTGGCAAAATGATCCAATTAATCTCTAAGGTCCTTTCAGTTCTAAAACTAGACTCTGATAAGTGAACAAAAACATAAAAGCCATTCCAAGATAGGAAACTCATCCAAAATGGATCAACATTCACCTCTCACATATAAAATTCCAAGCCTAACGTCACTGCTTAAAGTATATAGATAAAATGAAATGCTACAGGCTCATTACAAATAATTATGATATAGTAACTGAATAAGGCCATCAGTCTTCACCATAATTTATTGATTTAGGCTTAGAATATATTACTCAGCATATCTGAAAATCAGGCTGTTAATTCAAAGGGAGTTACCCTTCCCATTCCAGTTGTCTGAATTATTGAAGCCTTGCTGTATTTGAAGAATTCCTCCCAAGTTACTTCACATAAAAGCAATCAGGTACACTGATGTATGAGACATGGGACAAGCGCCAGCATTGCGGTCTACAGGTAAAATCAAACTCAAGCAGGAGGCCAGTGAAGGGCAAGAGTGGAAAAAAAGGAGCATGAAGTTTGGTCAATCTAACTATTAGAATTCACGGTAGGAGTTCTCTGGGAGCCTTGCAGTAAAGAATCTGGCATTGTCACTACTGTGGCTCAGGTTACTGCTATGCATGGGTTCAATCTCTGGCCCAGGAACATCTTTTTTAAAATGTTTTAATTTAGTAAGCCAACTATAATGGAAAAAATAAAAAAATGAAAAAAATAAATTTTTAAATTAAAAAAAAAAAAAAGAATTCACCCTTTGTCTCCTCTCCAAACCATCTAGCTTACCACAATGTCCAAGTCACCTCTTCACAGGGATTAATGGCCATGGAGATCAGACACTATAACAAAACTACTGCTTACAACCCTCACAGTAATTCAGTTCATGCAAATCAACAATTCATTGATATTCTCACCTAGAAGTTAATAAACTGCATTAGATGCCCTAAGATTCAAAATATAATCAAGTAGTTTCTACCAAACAATGAAGATTTAAATTGCCCATGAAATCCATTCAGCACTTTATATGTACGTATATATAGATTCTATCAAGACCACATTTGGGGAGGAAACACCATATATGAAAACAAGCATTTTCTTGGGCTTTTTGTTTGTTTAGCTGCATCCACGGCATTTGGAAGTTCCCAAGACAAGGATCAAATCCCTATCACAGCAGTGACCTAGACCACTGCAGTGACAACACTGGATCCTTAACCTGCTACACCACAAAAGAACTCCCTATGCTATTTTTTAAAAGATTATTTTGGCAAATTCATAACTGTCAATTCATCAGGAAACTAAATCAAACCAAATATATATATTCCCAGGCATTCTCTCAGTTGTGATTTAGCTGTATTGAGTCAGACTTCCCAATTGAGAGAGGACTAAAAAACCAAGAAAATGCTGGAGTTTCCTGGTGCTCTGTAGGTTAAGGATCTGATGTTGTCACTGCTGTGGCTCATGGCTCAGGTCACCTCTGTGGCACGGGTTCAATCCCTGGCCTGGGAATTTGTGCATACCGTGGGTACAGCCAAACAAAAAAAAAAAAAAAAAAAAAAAAAAAAAAAAAAAAAAAAAAAAAAAAAAAGAAAGAAAAGAAAAACAGCATAAAGGAAAACTCAGAATTTGGGTCAGTAAAACCTGGTCTCAAGCCCTTGCTTCATTGTAATTCTAAGTGAGTCATTTAGCCATTTGAACACTAATTTCCAATCTGAAAAATGGAGGAAAACAATTCTAGGATTGTTATAACATTAATAAGAGGATAATATGAAAGTACATGGTATAATTCCTAGCACATAATATTGCTTGTAAATGGCTGCTATTTATATTATTTACATAATAAGTATCATTTATGAATTGAACAAAACATTTTTTTGGCAATAAGCAGAAATTCTGTCACTGGAATCAAATAATGTGATAGAACAATTGATCTGGATTTAGAAACTGAACTCTGTGTAATTCAATTTTTTTTTTTTTGTCCTTTTTATGGCCGCATCTGCGGCATATGGAGGCTCCCGGGCTACGGGTCTAATTGGAGCTATAGCCACCGGCCTATACCACAGCCACAGCAACGCGGCATCCGAGCCGCGTCTGCAACCTACACCACAGCTCACGGCAACGCTGGATCCTTAACCCACTGAGCAAGGCCAGGGATTGAACCCGCAACCTCATGGCTCCTAGTAGGATTTGTTAATCTCTGAGCCACAATGGGAACTCCTGTGTGATCCTTTTTAATCAAACAAAAGGTGACTGCAGAACTAAGTTTAACTTTTGTATAAATGAAAATGTACTATTAGTATAAAGGAAACAAAATTCTATAAGGCAAACACTGAGAATTTTTTTAAATAAATGCTTCATTTCTTAAACTGCCTATTACTAATTTAACCAATCTCAATATTGTGACTCTGTAAAATATCCTATTTTGAATACTACTAAATATGCAGATGAAAAACGGGATGTTTATTAGTCTAAAAGACCATGTTAATTACAAAGACAGAAAGAATAACGTTACACTAGAGAAGCCTGGCAGGCACAACCTTAATCCCATGATCAAAGTTAACACCAGCAGGGATGGAACAAATATAAATTGTGTGCTACCTGCTGGGATGCAGTAAGAACCACAAAACCTCCCTTCTCTGATATCCCTGCTAATGATGCAAGATGTGAATTGAATCATAATTTTTTTTTAATCAAACAAATTCAAAATGAGGGAAAGTCTATGTTTCAAGTGCCAAGATCAAGAAAGTCAAGGAAAAATGAAGAACTATTCCAGATTGATAGAAACTAATGAGATGTGACCACTAAATATAACACATATGTTCTAGGCTCGATCCTGTGCTATATATATAAAAAAAAAAAAGATTATGGGGACAATTGGTAAAAATTGAATGGGGTTTGAGTATTAGGTGATAGCAAAGTATGAACGTTTAATTTCCTGACTTTGATAGCTGTATTATGCCTATGCACAAAAACTCTCTTGTTTGTTGAAAACAAACTCCAAAGTATTCAGGGGTGACAGAACATCACGTTGAAAAATTACTCTCAAAGAAGTTCTTTGCAATCTTTATCCTTGCAACTTTTTTCCAAATTTGAAATTATTTCAAAACAGAAAAATAAAATAGGATGAAAAACTATTTTACTACATGGAAGGTTCTATTAAAAATAATTCTCTCCTTTGAATGCAGATATCCTCAAGGGTCAAAAAACTGTCACCTATCCTAGATATTTCTTTAAGAGTCTATTCCTAGCTAAGGCAAATGAAAGAAACTTTGTTTATGAAGAAAAAAGGATAAGTACACTAACTTACGGAGATTCCTGAGATTCCTAATCTCTAACCCTTTAATTGTTTGCCCAACTATTCTCCGTCTTTATAAGTCATTACATATTCCCTATGCATCCACAACTCTTTGGACCTACTTGAACAAACATTTCCCCAACACAAGAGAACTAAGGGGTTCAAGGTAGCCAAATAAGTCATTAACTTACCAGATTCCAAGGATTACAGCCAGCTCTTCGGCACATAGGTCAGGCATCTGAAACTGTTCACAATCTGCTAACTTTATCTCATTTAGAACAGTATCATCATTGAGCTCAAGATTCTGGTGGAATACAAAAAATATTTAGAACAAAAGGTAAATTTGACTCATTTAATGGACTATGTACAACAGACTGCTGGGGGAGATAACATCATTTTGTTTAAGATTTTATAATATCTATATACAGTCAATAGTCTGCTTCTTGTGAAACACACATTTGGGGACAATTTACTGTGTAGAAAAGGAAGCCATGCCATCTACAGTTCAGGAATGCACTGACAACATCAATAATAAGGAATAACTGCTATCATTGATTGAGCTTCGTAGGCAAAAGTCCCCCAACTGATGCATCAGGATTCAAAAACCTGATCTTTCTAGTCTGCTTCTAAATTAACCTAAAACATCAACTCCCAACTCTGTTTCTCAATAGGATCTAGAATAGGTGAAACAATGTGAAAAAAGAAATAAAACCTGAAGACTTAGAGAACTTGACAGAATACTTGACTTCGAGAACTACTATAAAACCAAGACAGTGTGGTACTGGTATGAAGACAGACATACAGACAAAACAGAATAGAGTCCAAAATTTTAGACCCATGTTAGATGGTCAACTGATTTTCAACAAGGTGCCCAGGTGACTCAATGAAGGGGTTTCTTTCAATAAGTGATGTTAGAACACCTGGATATCCATTTGGGAAAAAAATGACCCTCAGCCCTTATACCATACATAAAAATTAAACCAAAATTGATTACATACCTTTCTGTAGAAGCTAATACTAAAAAACTTCTAGGAAAAAAAAAAAGTCTTAAAAGGAAAAGCTTTGCAAATTTGGGACAGACAGTCCTTAACCAAGACACAAAAAACCTGAACCATCAAAGAAAAACTTAATAAACTCGACTTTATTTAAAAACTTCTGCTCTTTGAAAAAAATTATTAAGAAAATGAAAAGCCGGGAGTTCCCATCATGGCACAGTGGAAACGAATCCGACTAGGGACCATGAGGTTGTGGGTTCAACCCCTGACCTTGCTCAGCAGGTTAAGGATCTGGCGTTGCCATGAGCTGTGCTGTAGGTTGCAGACATGGCTTGGATCCCACGTGGCTGTAGCTGTGGTGTAGGCTGGCAGCTGTAGCTCCAATTCGACCCCAAGCCAGGGAACTTCCATATGCTACAGGTGCCACCCTAAAAATCAAAAAAACAAAAAAAAAGAGAAGAAAATGAAAAGCCAAGCTACAGACTCAGAGAACATATAAGAAAAATATCTGAAAAAGGCTTGTGTTCAGAATATGGAATTATAACTATTAATAAGAAAAACAATTCAATATAAAAACGGACAAAAGATTTGTACAGACATTTCACAAAAGATCCTCAACAGCAGTCAAAACGGAAATACTAATTAAAATCAGAATGCACACCAGTACACATACATTAGAATAGATAAAATTTAAAAGACTGACAATACCAAATGTCCACAGGGATCTGGAGCAATTAGAATTTTCCCATATTGCTGGCAGAAATATACAACCACAGAAAACAGTTTGCCAGGTTCTCATAATAAACATATTTACCATACGAGCTATCAGTTCCAGTTCTAAGCAGTTACCCATGAGAAAGAAAAACATATGTCCACCCGAAGACATGTATATAAGGGCTCATAGCAGTTTTATCAGTAATAACCCCAAACTGGAAACAACCCAAATGTCCGTCAACAAGTAAAAAGATTAAAAAGGAAAATTATGCTATATCCATTTAACGAAATTATAATCAGCAATAAAAAGGAAGTACTGACACGTGCAACCACATAGACATATCTCAGAAACATCATGCTGAGCAAAAGAGGCTATACACAAAAGAGCACATACTGTATGATTCCACTCACATGAAATTCTAGAAAAGAATTTCTACTACCTGTAGTCACAGAAAGCAGATCAATGATTGTTTAGGGCCAGAGGGATGGGGGATTAACTGCAAAGGGGCAGGATGGAACTTTCTAGGGTAATAAGATAAATATTGACTGTAATGATTGAGTGTACATATCTTTCAAATCTCATCACACCGTAAAATTACAAATTTTCTGTATTGGGAGTTCCTGTCATGGCTCAGTGGTAATTGAACCGACTGTATCCATCAGGACGTAGGTTTGATCCCTGGCCTTGCTAAGTGGGTAAAGGATCCAGTGTTGCATGAGCTGTGGTGTAGGCTGCAGATGTGGCTTGTTGCTGTTGCTATTCCTATGGCTGTGGCTGTGGCTGTGGCGTAGGCTGGCAGCTGCAGCTCTGATTTGGGCCCTAGCTTGGGAACTTCCATATGCCATGGGTGCCGCCCTAAAAAGACACACACAAAAAAAAGAAAAAAAAGTCTGTGTTAAGTTATATCTCAATAAAATTGATTTTAAAAAATTAATCATCAAAAAAATTATAAAATCACAATGAGATACCACTACACAGAACTCACTAGAATGGCTAAAAAATTTAACTACCTATACCAAGCAATGGTAAGGATGTAGAGCAAGTGGTGCTCTCGTGTACTGATGGTGGGAGTGTCAGATAGTACAGCCACTTGAGAAACAGTTTGGCAACTTCTCATCAACTTAAAAATACACTTACCACACAACCTAGCCATTCCATCCCTTGGCATTTACCCATCAGAATTAAAAACATACGTTTACAGAAAAACTTACACATGAACGGTCCAAGCAGCTTTATTCACAACAGTTCAACACTAGAAGCTGCTAAACTATCTACTAACAGATGAATGGAAAAACTCACTGTGGCTTATCCATACAATGAAATACTACTCAGCAATAAACAGGAGCTAACCATTGGTATCAAAATACAGATGAATCGAAAAACATTATCCTAAGTGAAAGAAACCAGACACAAGAGAGTCATACTGTATGATTCCATTTATTTGAAATCCTAGAAAAAACAGCTCTAATCTGTGACAGAAAGCAGATCAGCGAGCGGGAAAGTGATTGACTGCAAAGCAGTATGGGTGCACTTTTTGACATAACGGAAATGGTTTTCTGTATTTTGGTTACAGTGGTAGTTACATGGCTCTATTTGTCAAAACTCATCAAACTGGACACTTAAAAATGGACACTTAAAATTTTTATTTTATGTAAATTACTCCTCAATAAACCTGATTTAAAAAAAGTTTAATTTTGGAGATCCCATTGTGGCTCAGTGGAAACGAATCTGATTAGTATCTGTGAGGACACAGGCTCGATCCCTAGCCTCACTCAGTGGGTTGAGGATCCAGCATTGGCATGAGCTGTGGTATAGGCTGCAGATGTGGCTTGGATCCTGTGTTGCTGTGGCTGTGGTGTAGGCCAGCAGCTACAACTCCAATTCGACCCCTACCCTGGGAACCTCCATATGCCACGAGTGTGGCCCTAAAAAGACAAAAAAAAAAAAAAGGCTTAATTCAATAAAAGCAGCTAGAACTAGGAAGACTTTACATAGAGCTGGACAAAGCCCCCAGTTTCAGAAGGCTGGAAATTGTCTATGGCCAACCTCTTACCTGTGCCCAAATCCCAGCCCTAAGGAACAATTTCCCTCGTCCATCCTCAAATTCACCCTAACTGTAGGCCCAGCTCTACCTGTAAAGTTTCAAGAAAGGAGTACAGCAACCTCCAACAACTGCTGATGGGAGGAAGACAGAATTTTAGGCAGCTGCTCAGTCTCCAGTGAAAAAGTGACTCTTCCTCTCCCGCCAACACAGCTTCAAAAGGAAGGGCTGGCAGGTACACAGCGCACCCTGGTGGCCAACCATTTTCAACACAAGCCTTTTATAATTTTTAAAATAAGAGCTATGCGTGTAACTTTATATTTTTTAGTAGCCACATTTTAAAAAGTAAAATAGGGAGTTCCCGTTGTGGCTCAGTGGTTAACGAACCTGACTAGTTCCATGAAGGCACGGGTTCGAACTCTGGCTTCACTCAGTGGCTTAAGGATCCAGCATTGCTGTGAGCTGTGGTATAAATGTCACAGACGCAGCTAGGATCTGGTATTGCTGTGGATGTGGCATAGGCCAGCGGCTACAGTTCCGGTATTGGACCCCTAGCCTGGGAACTTCCTTCTGCCACGGGTGTGGCCTTAAAGAGACAACAAAAAAAGTAATGCACCAATAGAAAATTATTAATTAGATGCTACACATTCTTTTTTCATACACAACCAACCAACTTTCAAGTGATTAATGATCATATGTGGCTACCACACTGGACAGTGCAGCTCTAGAGTATCCAAACTCTCACCTTTTCATCCTGACAGGGTTGCATCAACCTGCTTATTAATACCCAATGTTTGCAGAATGCCTTTATAAATCTACTCTGATCACTTAAAAAAGTGTGATGTGAGAAAAAACAAACGAGGAAGCTAACATAGTGTTCCCAGGTTCTCACCCCACTGGATAATAAAGATGTGACAGGAACCCAAATCCCCACCTCTCCCCAGGGACTCCTTCCCTTCCCCACAGAAGACCTGAGACAGGTCAGCTTTAGCAACAGGGCATTATTTACTTGTCAGATACAAACCCGTGATCAAAACAGTTTTGATCTTCCATTCAAGATTCTCTATGTTTCTATTTAGCTGTTTTTTGGGAATTAAAATGGGTCGGCTCGCAGGACCTACTTACCTAACTGTTCTACAAGTCGCACAATTAAAACATTGTTCTACTAATTCTGTCCCACTCCAAACTCACAACATTCTACTGAATCAAGAAGTTAGCTACAGTGTTTCAGACCTCCTAGTCAAGTGATGCTTATAATATTGTTATTGTGTAGGCATGATAGATTTGTTTCTTCTTTTAGTCTTGCCCCTGCTGTGTAATAAATGTTATATCTAGATTAGCAAGCTAAAGCCTAAAACTGCATGAGTGAGGAGTTTTGGACAGACTTAAGTCTTTCCACATAACCTTGTACAATCTTGCAACAGAGGCCAGTCCCATAAGACACATATCTGAATTGTCCTGTACTACTGAATTTGTTTTTTTTTTTGTCTTTTTGCCTTATCTAGGGTCGCACCCGCGGCATATGGAGGTTCCCAGGCTAGGCGTCTAACAGAAGCTGTAGCCGCAGGCCTTCACCACAGCCACAGCAACGCGGGATCTGAGCCGCGTCTGCGACCTACACCACAGCTCACGGCAACGCCGGATCCTTAAACCACTGAGTAAGGTCAGGGATCGAACCCACAACCTCATGGTTTTAGTTGGATTCGTTAACCACTGAGCCACGACGGGAACTCCTGTACTACTGAATTTTTCTTATTCTGAATATCTTTGACATTACACACGACAAAAATGAAAACTGATATTTCAGATCTGTTTTCTGAAATCTTTTAAGTTAAAGTCACATGCAAGAACTGAGTTTGCAACTACTAATTCTGTATCTGTATGAGAGGGTGTTGGGTTGAAGGAACAAGCAAATGAGTACCACATTTGGGACATTTACTTAGTTTTATCTTTAGTTAAACACCATTCTGGTGCATTTATTCAATCATATAATATGTGATACATTGCTATAAAATGTATAATTTTGTGATCTTTATTTCCTTTGTATTCATTTTAAGCATCTTAATAAACTGCTTAATGTAAAAAAAAGAAAAAATCAGCACAGAATTTATCCAATTTGTGAGATACACCATATTCAGCATTTAAAGTCTATTTCTTATTAGTGATATTGATCATGTATATGTTTGTGTTTTCTGTGAATATACAATTTTAACCTATTCTCTCTCCTCACACTGTGTCCCTCCCATGAGTGAACAATATAGAATAGAGGCTGTGTAACAAATTAAAAATCGGAATTCCCTCGTGGCTCAGCAAGTTAAGGGTCTGGCATTACCACCGCTGTGGCTGCTGTAGGTTGCTGCTGTGGGGTGGGTATGATCTCTGGCCTGGGAATCACTGCATGCTGTGGATGTGGCAAAAAAAAAAAAAAAAATCTAGGAAGGCCCAAAAGGAAACACTATGTTCCTCAGGGGCAATAAAGTCACTGTACTTCCTCAATCCTAATATATACTTTTCAAATTGCAACATTTCTAAGTCGGATATGTTTTGTTTTCATTATAATTGGTATAATACTGTTCCTTTTTCCCTGAAGAGTGGTTATTAAACAGATGGTGTCTTTTATAATCTCACAGTGTCTTTGACATAAGGAAACATGACACATAACTAATCAAACAAGCAAGTCTGCCTTTCATCGATGAGGATAAAGCTGTTACCATCTCATCCGTGCCTACATGACATAATTTGTACTTTCTACCTTTAAGTAATTAACGAGGATCAAAAAATTATCTGAAGATATTTTATCTCAAATATGAAAGATTAAATAAATTCTGTATTAAATTATACATCATTTTTATACATTCCTCTAATAATCTGTCCTATTTATAATCACAGAAGACAATTTTCAATAGGAGAACTCCACATAAACAAACAATAATGGATTACTGAATTAAATGCTTATATTACATAATTAACTCTCTTTTCATTGATACTGTGTTACGGCTTGAAAACCAGGCTTGTGATAGTTAATCTAAGACTTAGGGAGGGACTTGGGTTATATCAGGAGGCTGAAGGAGGGCAGTCTGTAAACGGAGGATGGCCGCAGGTATAGACACAGGCCAGCAGCAACAGAGAAGCACACACACATTCAGCTTCTCCTACTTCCGGAGGTACAGGCTGCCCCCCCGTGTGCAGACTTACTCCTGAGTTTCCCCACCCTTCCCTCCCTCCCTTCTCCTTTTAGAATAGCTGTCCCCCACCACCACCCCAAAGTTATCAGAAAAGCAAACAGTGAAAACCTGAAGCAAGCCCAGGAGGTACATACTCTCTCAACAAAGGCCTTCTTCAGGACCCCTTACTGTCACTCTTCTTTCCCATTTCCCTAGCCCCTACCCTTGACACCATTTTCAGTACAAAATAGAATTCTAGTGTTCAGTGCACCAAGAAAATTTGTTTCAAGGTTCTGGAATGAAGAGTAGCAAAACATCGGCGATAAGGACAGTAATATCAACCAAAGGACAGCAGAAATGACAGTATGAGGTCTCTGGGATAAGAAAACATAAATGCTAATGGGCTCCACGGAAGTAGATGGAAAGGCCTATTAAGCAGGTAAACTGACCAAGAGCTACAAATCTAAGCTACAAGAGAATGTAGTAGCCTGGTCAACCAGTCCAATAGTGACAGAGTAAGTAAAGACAGATCAGAAAACAGGTAAAAAGGAATCCTGATCATCTGTTTACATATTTAGAAGTCCAAGAAATTTCAAGTCTCTCAATACTTGAAAATTTATCACAACAGGAGGCAAAAACCAAAGTAGCCTCTTGAAAAAATAGTCTTTACTCAGATTGCCTTTTGGATTTTTTGAGGACGGTAATATATAACTAACTACATTATTAATTCCCAGTTACTGAAGCCTAGAAGAAAAACAACATTTTATCTCCATTTAAGGGTAAAAATGGCTTAAACATGGGTTCTGTTTTGGGTTTTTTGTTTTTTTTTACCATCCAGCCACCTCATAAAAGTTCACGAAGGGTCAAAAGGAGCCTCTTTGCACCCAACCCAGTGTTTCTACAAAACTCACCAATGCAAACTGCTGGACTTGGATGCTAATTTAAAAAATTTATGATCCCACTCACCTTGGTTAAATATTCCTGAGGAGTGGGCGCTGGACTGAATTCACAATCTGAACAGACAGGTCCTTCCCTTCTTACATCTAGAATAAGTTGTGCCACATAATTTTCCTGGAACCGTGTCCTTTTTCCCAAAGCACCTGAAAAAATATATATTAAATTATGTCTGTTAACTCAAAAATCAGACCTACTGTACTATCATAAAGAGCTATATTTTCAGAGTGCTTTAGAGCTTATGAGGAATCTTCTTCATTTCAAATAAGAGACACCTGAGGCCCAATGATGACTTTATGTTTATTATTATTATTTTTTTTGTCTTTCTGCCCCACGGCATATGGAGGTTCCCAGGCTAGGGGTCTAACAGGAGCTGTAGCTGCTGGCCTTCGCCACAGCCATAGCCACAGCAATGCGGGATCCGAGCCGCATCTGCAACCTACACCACAGCTCACGGCAACGCCGGATCCTTAACCTACTGAGCAAGGCCAGGGATCGAACCCGCAACCTCACGGTTCTTAGTCGGATTCGTTAACCACTGAGCCACGAAAGGAACTCCGCAGTGATGACTTTAAAATGACTTTTTATAAACTTATCAAGCTATAAGCTACAGGGCCAAAACTCAAACCAAAGACTTCTGCCACTAGAGTCCACATACTTACTTTTGCATTACACTACCTTCCTCCTTAAAAAAAAAAAAAGGTAACTCGTGATCAAGTGTGGTAGACAGAAGAAATATTACCCTCACCATATAACAAACGAAACAACGAAGGTTCTGAAGTGGACTCACTTGCTCAGTATCACAGGGCTTTCATTATCAGAGCCAGAGCTTAAAGCCGGGGTCTTCAGGTTCTAAATCCCAGTCTCTCTATTACACTACCTGGCTCCATGTAAAACTAAACTTTTTTTTTCGTTTTGTATCTGAAATAACTTGCTGCAGAACCGTTTTAAGAAAAACAAAAGTTCCGACATCTCTTCTCTGGCAAAAGTCAAATTACAAAGAACCTTGATTACAAAGGTCTGGATTTTATCCTGTGATGAGTCTGGATCTACGCTACACAACAACCTTTTAAACATGGTATACTAAAAATACCTATTGAGATGGTCTAACACAACGTACTTTTTTATAGTAAGTCTCCAGGTGAATGGAAAAAAATAAACTGATTCTCATTTTATATTTGTGAGCACATTTGTATTTTTAAGTTCTTCAGTCTTAACTTGGGAAAAATATGAAGAACTAGCTATTAAAGATACCAACAGTTAATGCTGACTATACTGAGTATTATGCTATTAGTTTTTAAGATAATCCAAAAAAGAGTCTCCTAGGACCAAAACACTTAAAAACATAGTCTCTAAACTTATATATAACTATATTCTCAAATACAAGACTCTCAAACGTGGCCATTACTCCAAAAGTTATAAGTTGGACATTTAATAATTTTTCCTGGAGTTCCCATCGTGGCACAGCGGAAACAAACCTGACTAGGAACCATGAGGTTGCAGGTTCGATCCCTGGCATCACTTAGTGGGTTAACAATCCAGCGTCGCCGTGAGCTGTGGTGTAGGTTGCAGACGCGGCTCAGATCTGGCGTTGCTGTGGCTCTGGTGTAGGCCAGCAGCTACAGCTCTGATTAGACCCCTAGCCTGGGAACCTCCATATGCCACAGGGGTGGCCCTAAAAAGACAAAAAATAAATAAAAGTAAAAATAAAATAATAATTTTCCCCATACAAACAATGTAATAAAAGGTGGCTAAGATCCCAGACTAGGGAACAAAGTCATATTTACCTCATAATACATCTGAAAGATTTTACTGACAAGACTAGCTCAGAGTTTGGGGGCTAAGTTTCAGCCTTAGAGTAATCTAGACCTAGCCTGGGAAGGACAAATAGGTTCAATCATTTCAACATTCTGTGAATGCTTGTTTCAGCATTCACAAAACCCAGGTATAAATGGTGCAACCAACTGATGATGTCTGACTTTAATGTTTCAATATTGAATGCCAACTGTACTGTGAGACTACAGATAGAGCAATACGCTAAAATAAAACAGTGTTTCTGGGGAGATGCACTGAAGGTTTGGGATGGAAATGCTATAAAATTTGGTTGTGATGATAGTTGTACAACTCTAAATGTAATAAAATTCACTGAGTAACAAAAAAAAAGAAAACAATGTTTCTTATTTGGTATTCAGAAGAAACACACAGATTTTAGGAAAAATTCTTGAATTGATTTGTTCTTCAAACAAATGCTTATTGAGTTCCTACTGTATTTCAGACAGTGTTCTAAGGCAATGAAGAAACATCTAAACAAAACAGTTAAAAATTTCTGTTCTTAAGGAATATAAGAAAGGCAGGATGGAAGCCACAGGTGGGTATTTGCAAGAAAGGGCAGAGTCCTCTTGTAGTGCAGCAGATTAAGGATCCGGCATTGTTACCACAGTGGCTCAAGCAGCTGCTGTGGCATGGGTTTGATCCCTGACCCAGGAACCTCCATATGCCGTGGATGCAGCCAAAAAAAAAAACAAAGCGCAATGTAGAAAGGCCAAACTAAAGTTGGGCGTCAGGAGGGGCCTTGAGAAGCCTACATCCACAACCAAATGGGTTAAGTTCATTAGTGTACATGCCATATGTTACCGACACATATCTAACTAGATTAGAAAATAAATGGGCATCTGCAGGAATAAAGAAAATACATAATCTCAAATTTATTATAAAACTATGACCTTTCAGTAGTTCCCATTGTGGCGCAGCAGGAACGAATCCGACTAGGAACCATGAGATTGCGGGTTCGATCCCTGGCCTCGCTCAGTGGGTTAAGGACCCGGTGTTGCCGTGAGCTGTGGTGTAGGCTGCAGATGCAGCTCGGATCCTGCATTGCTGTGGCTGTGGCATAGGCCAGCAGCTGTAGCTCCGATTTGACCCCTAGCCTGGGAAACTTTACACGCCAAGGGTGCGGCCCTAAAATGCAAAAAAAAAAAGGAACCTATGAACTTTGAAAATAAAATCTTTAAAATCTATATTTGTAACGCAAAGAGGACACAGAAAACCAAATACAACCATACGATACAGCCAAACTGCCTATACATATATATACACACACACACACACATATATTCATTTTATCATGAGAATAAATCAATTATCCACAAAAGGTAAAAAATCTTACCTGTCAAATCAATTTGTAATCTGCTAATGTCTTTAGCAATAGTGAACTCATCTTTTGCTTTTTTATATTCATAATAATATAAAAATGTATATGCACATTCCAGATGGAACTGAATGGCCAAATATCGACCTGAATCATCTACAAACAGATTCTCCTGCTTCATCACTGCAAGACAAAAGATGAAACATTAAAAAGTATGATGAGAATAAAAATATATTAATAAGTAAAATACTGAGTCCACAATATGTGAAATATATATATTACATAGTTTCTGCTCCTAAAAAAGTTCAAGCTAGAAGATGAGGAACACATAAAGTAATAGTTTATAGAAAACATTCTCTAAGCACTTATGTGTTCCAAGCTTGAAGCTAAGGACATTGATACATCATCTCCTTCATTCCACACAATCCTGGGAGATATGATTCATAATACCAATCCTTCTTATTTTAGTGAGCTTGTCTTAATCACGCTGTATGAAAAGATGGCAACACAAGGTAATGATGCAACATACCAAATGAATCTGCAAAGAGTTAAACAACATGAAAATGTAATGAAGAGGAGATTGGTTACAGACATTTTTCCACATAAAGAATATAGAATTTCTCCCTTAAAGGAGAAACAGATTTATATCCATATATACTTAAGACAATACACGTGTCAAATAGAGAATAAATGAGTATTGGCTTAGCAGTAAGACTCTAATTTATTTCTCTAATCACCTGAGATGAAAAGTTGGGAGGATAATAGCCTAATAACATGGTATCTGAAGTAAGATGATTGTAAAAATTATAAAGGGGCTAGCTGGCATATTATACCAAAGGGGGCTAAGAAGTCCCCTCATCAAACCCTCTCCAACACCCTGACAAACTATTCCTCACAAATATTCCCTTACAGGATCAGCATTTCACAAAGCAGTTGGTAAGACTGGAAGCAAAATGAAAGAACAGAAAACGCACTTACAAGGCCGCAAGACTGAGAGACAGCTTTCTGTCATTCAGGCTGAAAGGAAGTGATGTTAGCAGACACCTACTCTGCTCAGCACCAGGTATCTTACATGTGGTGTTAATTCTCACAATGATGTCTTCAGGGTTGACATTAACTCCGTTTAATTTGTTAGAAAACTGAGCTTGGGACAGCTTGCCCACTACCTCAGTTAAGTGGCAAAGCCAGATTTTGAATTCAAACTTGTTGAGAAGAGGGGAGGAGAGAGCTGGCAGAGGAAGGACAAAGCTGCAGAGGTGATGTTAACAAAACCTAATGTAGAAGTTCCTGTCATGGATCAGCAGTTACCGAACCTGACTAGCATCCATGAGGACGAGGGTTCGATCCCTGGCCTTGCTCAGTGGGTTAAGGATCCGGCGTTGCCGTGAGCTGTGGTGTAGGCCGGCGGCTACAGCTCCAATTGGACTCCTAGCCTGGGAACCTCCATATGCCGTGGGTGTGGTCCTAAAAAGACCAAAAATAAGAAATAAAAAGAATAAGATACAAAACCTAATCTACTTTATCACCTCATGATCTAACAGAAACCTAAAGTTAAGAAGCAGACATCCTTTGTCTGACCATGAACTGAAATTAAAGTGAGTCTGAAAAAGAAAGTGTTTTCCTATACACTGCCAGTCCTTTAAAGAGATTCTTAACGCAAATAAACTGACTAAATCAAGATGTACATATGTTACTTCAGAAGGCAGACGGGCATGTAAATATCAACTTCTCACTGTGAAAACCCTTCAGTAAATTTCCTCTATGCAAACCAAACTCAAGAAAAGCTGGTGGGAGTTAACGGTCATGCCACAATGGAAACAAATCTGACTAGTTTCCATGAGCATGCAGGTTTGTTCAATCCCTGGCCTCACTCAGTGGGTGGGGGATCCAGCACTGCCGTAAGCTGTGGTGCAGGTCACAGACGAGGCTCGGATCCCACACTGTTGCAGCTGTGGTGTAGGGTGTAGTCTGGGCAGCTGTAACTTCGATTCAACCCCTAGCCTGGGAACTTCCACATGTGGCAGGTGCAGCCCTAAAGTTCAAAAGAAAAAAAAAATGCTAGAAAATATGAACAAGGAAAAGGAAACTACAGAAATCAACCAGGAAAATTGGAAAAGATACCAAATACAGTTTAGGAAAAATATTTTTTGGAGTTCTCCTGTAGTACAGCAGGACGGGGATCTAGCATTGTCACTGCAGCAGCTTGGGTCACTATTGTGGCAAGGTTTGATCCCTAGCCAAGGAACTTCCACATGTCATTAGGTGCAGCTAAAACAAACAAACAATCAAAAAATCAAATATAAATACAGAATTATTAACTACAGACACTATGCTGTACCTGCAAGGTTAAATTTTTTACCAGCTTTCTTGAGGTAATTCACATACATACAGCCCACCTGTACAATTCAGTGGCTTTTAGTATACTCTAAGAAATGTGCGACCACCACCAGAGTCAGCTTTAAAAGTTTTACTACCTCAAAAATAAATCCTGAACTATCACTCTCGTACCTCCAGCCCTCCCACAGCCCTAGACACCACTAATCTACTTTATGACTCTAAATTTGCCTATTCTTGGCAATTTATATAAACGAAATCACATACTACATCGTCTTTTGTAACTGGCTTCTATAACACAGTCTGTTTACAAGGTTCACTTGTGCTGTAGTAGGTATCAGTACTTCATTTCTGTTTATGGTAAATACCACTACAATGGAATCCACTGTATGGATACACAACGTTCTATTTACCCATTTATCAGTTTATGGACACTTCCATCTTTGAGCTATTATGAATAATGCTGCTATAAACATTCATATACAAGGCTTGGTGTGGACCTATGTTTTCACTTCTTAGGTATATATCTAGAAGTCGAATTGCTGAATCATATGGTGATTCTGTTCTTAACTGTTTAAGAAACTGCCAAACTGTCTCCCAAAGTGGCTATACCCTTTTGTATTCCCACCAGCAGTTTCAATTTTTCCAAACCCTCAATAATACTTGATATTATCTGGCTTTTTTATTATAGCCGTTCTTGTATGAACTAATATCTCACTGCAGTTTTGATTCACACTGCCCCAATGACAAATGATAGTGAACATTTTTTTTCATGTTCTTAGTAGTCATTTGAACATCTTTAGGTAAACACCTATTCAAACCCTTTGCCTATTCATTTATTTATTTATTTATTCGCTTTTTAGGGATGCACCTGTGGCATGTGGAAATTCCCAGGTTTGGGGTCAAATCAGAACTTCAGCTGCCAGCCTACATCACAGCCACAGCAATGCCAGATCTGAGCCACATCTGTGACCTACACCACAGCTCACAGCAACGGTAGATCCTTAACCCACTGAATGAGGCCAGGGGTCAAACCCACATCCTCAAGGATACTAGCCGGGTTTGTTTCCACCGAGCCACAACAGGAAGTACCATTTACCCATTTTTTTTTTCTCTTTTTTGCCTTTATCTGGAGCCGCACCTGTGGCATATGGAGGTTCCCAGGCTAGGAGTCTAACAGGAGCTGTAGCTCCTGGCCTTCACCACAGTCACAGCAACGCAGGATCCAAGCCGCTTCTGCAACCTACACCACAGCTCACGGCAATGCCAGATCCTTAACCCACTGAACAAGGCCAGGGATCGAACCCGCAACCTCATGGTTCTTAGTTGGATTCGTTAACCACTGAGCCACGAAGGGAACTCCCCCATTTACCCATTTTTTAATTAAGTCATTTGTCTTTTTTATTATTGGGTTGTCAGAGTTCTTTATATATTCTAGATACAAGTCCCTTCCTTATCAGATAAATAATTTGCAAATATTTTCTCCCTTTCTATGGCTTGTCTTTTCACTTTGACAGTAGCCTTTGAAACACAAAATGTTTCACTTTGTTTTTTTTAATTTTGATTAAGACCAACTTATCTATTTCTTTTGTTGCTCAGGCTTTTGGTGTCATATCTAAGAATCCAAGGCCAAATATGAGGTCATAAAGATTTAGCCCTATACTTTCTCCTAAGAGTTTTATAGTTTTAGCTCTTACATTGAGGTCTCTATTCCATTTTAACTTCTGAATATGGCATAAGGTAACGGTCCAATTTCATTCTTTTGCATGTGGTTACCCAGCTGTCCCAGCACTATTTGTTGAAAAGACTACACTTTGCTCATTGAAACATTTAATATGTAGAGTAAAGCAAGTAATTATGTTCACATTGTTAGGAACAAGATTTTTCAGTTTAAGAAAAAGAAACTTCAATATAAACATACTTTTCAAGGTTAAATTTTAATTGGAGCTTCTTGATCAGGGTCAGGGACTTGACAGGCATGTTTGCTGGGCCTGGCCTGAATGGTGATCAATTAGTATGTTTGCCAGGAATGAAGTCTCACAAAGAGCCTCAGCTGGGTGCCTGCCTAAGTTTGAGATATGAGTTATGAGTTTCCAAAACCCAGACGGGTGACTTAAACAAAGCCTCAGCCAGCAAGTTTGCAAGGTCCAGGGCTCACCCAGAGAGTGTGCTGGGGCGGGGATCAGCAGAGACTAGAGCGGTTTGCTTACCAGAGCTAGGGTCTCAACTGGTGTGCTCAACAGGGCCAGGAACTTAACCAAAATTCAACAGAGCAGGTCAAAGATTAAGCTGTGTGTCCCATGAGGTCAAGGCCAAAGGGAGCAGCCAGCACAGCAGGAGGTAGTCAAAGAGACAGTCTACGTGGCTGGGAGACTGATAACACAGAAGACCGTACAAGTAATTATACTGAGACTGATGGGAGCCTTGTTTGCTTAAAGGGAGCTACAAATTTGGAAGAGAGAAGACTAAATAAACCCTGTGATACTGAATTGGAATTGGCTATATATAAATTCATGGTTTTTAATACTTAGATGAAAATAGAAATAGATACAAATATACATAGGTAATTATACATACCCACATGTATACTTTCTAGCTATGTCTGTTGAAAGGCTTTTATTTATTTATTTATCTATTTATTTTGTCTTTTTGCCTTATCTAGGGCCGCAACCTGAGGCATATGGAGGTTCCCAGGCTAAGGGTCTAACAGGAGCTGTAGCTGCCAGCCTACACCACAGCCACAGCAACGCGGGATCTGAGCCATGTCTGCAATGTACACCACAGCTCACGTTAACCACTGAGCCATGATGGGAACTCCTGTTGAAAGGCTTTTAAAGGAATAAGAGCTCCTTGGAAAAACTACTGATTCCAGGACTGGAGCAAGGAAATACAAAATGATGCTAAAACATCTTTATATGTCAGAAAATAAAGTGCTCAAAGATATGACCAATTTGAACAAGTTCCCTCTGGCCAAATCTGGGATAATTTGAGCACAAAAACAATGACTGTAACAAGTTATAATCCACTGAATGAATTAGGAATCTGTGAGCCCAAACTAACAAATACATATATTACAAGTTTAGTGAGGGCGTTCCTGTGGTGGCGCAGTGGAAACGAATCCGACTAGGAACCATGAGGTTGTGGGTTCATTCCCTGGCCTTGCTCAGTGGGTTAAGGATCCCGCACTGCTGTGGCTGTGGTGCGTAGGCCGGTGGCTACAGCTCCAATTCGACCCCTAGCCTGGGAACCTCCACATGCCACAGGCGCAGCCCTAAAAAGACAAAAGACCAAAAAAAAAAAAAAAAAGAATATGTCTCGCCTCGCATAAACCAACTATAAACAGAAAGTAAACCAACTATAATGGAAAAAATAAAAATCATTTTAAAAAAAGAAAATAGACAATAGACAAGTGTAGTCTTGTCTATTGTTTCAACTTCGTCACCTGACACAACTCTTAAAACCACCATTCCAAACTACTGAAATTCCTAAATGCATAAAGATGTTTCAAGTCTCAGGAGTTCCCGCTGTGATGCAGTGGAAACAAATCCGACCAGGAACCATGAGGTTGTGGGTTCGATCCCTGGCCTCACTCAGTAGGTTACAGATCTGGCATTGCCGTGAGTTGTGGTGTAGGTCACAGACACGGCTCGGGTCTGGCGTTGCTGTGGCTGTGGTGTAGGCTGGCAGCTGAAGCACCGATTGGACCCCTAGCCTGGGAACCTCCACATGCCAAAGGGCAGCCCTGAAAAGACAAAAGACCAAAAAAAAAAAAGATGTTTCAACTCTCTATGCCTCTCTTTGTACATATTATAGGCCCTTTCCAACTTCACCTAATAAATTCTTACTCACTCTTCAAGAATCAGTTCAAGCATTAGCCACTTTGTAAAGCCTTCTCTGGTCTCTCAAATTTACATGAATCACATCCATTCTTTCATTCCTTCCTCTTTTTCAAATGGAAATATACTATCTGATGTACAGTATATTTGTTTCAGGTCTACTACTCAGTATTTTGCTATTTACAGACATTATGAAATGATCACCCTGAGAAGTCTAATAACCATCCGTCCCCATACAAAGTTACTGCAATATTATTGATCACATTTTCTTCTGCTGTATATCATCTCCATGGCTTATCTATTTCTATAACTGGAGGTTTGTACCTCTTAATCCCTCTCAGCTATTTTGCTCCTCCTACCCCCTTCCCCTCTGGCAACCAACTGTTTATCTTCTGTATCTGTGAGTTGTGTTTATGTGTTTCGTTTTTTAGATTCCACATATAAGTGAGATCACACAATTTTTGCCTTTCTCTGATTTATTTGACCTAGCATGATGCTCTCAAGGTACTGTCATGTTGTCATAAATGGCAAGGGTTTCTTTTTATTTTTTTTAATGGTTGTCATTCCCTCCTCTTTATGCTCTTTCTTCTTCCTTGTATTTTAGCCCCATACTGTCAAGTTCACTGATATCCCTAGCACTTGCCACAGTGACTGGAACACAGCAAGTATTCAAAAAAATTTTTTTAATTAAATATCAACTTGGGCAGGAAACAGAATGTCAAAAATAAAACTGGGGGAGTTCCCACTGTGACTTAGCCGTAATGAACCCAACTAGTATCCATGAGGTTGTGGATTTGATCTCTGTACCTGCTCAGTGAGTTGAGGATCCAGCATTGCCGTGAGCTGCAGTATAGGTCACAGATGTGGCTAGGATCCCGTGTTGCTGTGGCTGTGCTGTAGGCCGGCAGCTGCAGCTCCAATTCGACCCTTAGCCTGGGAACTTCCATATGCCATGGTGCAGCCCTAAAAAAAAAAAAAAAAAATTTAAATAAAATAAAATGAATTTGGAATACTTAAAGATTTCCCTACTTTAAAAAAATAACATGATGAAATTGATAATAAAAAAAAATCCAGTACTCCTGCATAGGGAGAAGAAACAAAGGCCAAGAAAGAGCCTACAAGTCAGGTGCAACCATTCAGATATGAAAGGTGACTAACAGTCTTGAAGAATAGCAAGGCCGACCACACAGAAGAAAGGACAGATCTACCCTGAAATTCTCTCGTGCACAACAGCAGTGCTGTCCAATAAAACCTTCTGTGATGATGTAAATGTTCTACAGCTGCACTGTAGAAAATGCTAGCCATTTACCACAAGTAGCTTCTGAGCACTTGAAACGAGGCTGGTTAAACTGAATAACTGAATTCTTTATTTCATTTATTTTAATTAATCGCATGCAGCTAGTGGCTACTACACTGGACAGCACAGCCCTAGTTAACAGTTGCAAGTGACAGAATAGCAGGGTTGGGGTTTTTGTTGTTGTTGTTTTGGCCATGCCCATAGCATGTGGAAGTTCTGGGGTCAGGGACTGAACCCGCACCGCACCCCAGCAGCAACCCAAGCCACTGCAGTGACAATGCCAGATTCTTAACCCACTGTGCCACAAGAGAACTCCTAGAATGGTTTTTTAATGACTAAAAGGAAGCACTTTGTAGCAAT
Source organism: Catagonus wagneri (assembly GCA_004024745.2). Classification (NCBI taxonomy): domain Eukaryota; kingdom Metazoa; phylum Chordata; class Mammalia; order Artiodactyla; family Tayassuidae; genus Catagonus; species Catagonus wagneri. Next base: position 17,575,255 of record PVHT021183518.1, on the reverse strand, counting down.
TACAGAGCCCAGCAATGGAATGGGCTCTCTCTCAGAGTAATCTCAGAAAGCCCAAGGAAAGAGGTGACAACTTTTTTGTACACAGTCTTTCAACAGATTCTAGCATTAGGATGGGTAGGAAGCTGGCCTACAAAGAATCACATTATTTTGCACCTGGAAGGATTCAAAGATCATTTTTACACAGAAGGAAACCTTGGGTTGGAGGTCAGACAGATTCCCAGAAGTCTCACAGAGTGTCAGTGACAAAACAGAAACTAAAATTGGATCTTAAAACCCTATGTTCTATTAATTATCTTGAATGTGATCATTTCACAAATGTATACATATGTAAAATGTCATCAACTGTACACTTTAAATATGAGTCCTACTGTAGGTTAATAACACTTCAAAAAAGCTGTTTAAAAAAAGTACACAAATTCACTACTACACCATCCTATGTCAAGTCTTCAGTTCTATATGTCGTCGTGAGGAATAAACTAGTTAATACATTTAAAAATGTAGAACAGTGCTAGGTATGGAGCAAGCAACACTGAAATACAAACTGAATTATCATTATTATATCAGAATTCTGCCCTCCTGGCCAGGTTGTAGAAATGTAATGGAAAGAAGACTGAACAGGATTTGGAGTCAGAAACTTAGTTCATAGCTCTGGTTCTTGGACAATCTCTCTGAGTCTCAGTTCTTTGTGAAATGAGTGAAACGGACAAGATAATCTCTAAAGGGCCTTTCCAAACTAAAGATTTCAGACATGGACTAGGATGAGAGTAGGAGGATGGAAACAGAAGGATGGATGTGGAACCCTTAGGGAAGAAGTAAGATTTAAGAATTGGCTAAATACACAGAATGATGGAAAACAATGAGTCAACTCAGAACACAAAGTTTTTTTGTTTTGTTTCTTTTTTGTTTTGTCTTTTTGCCTTATGTAGAGCCGCACCCGCGGCATATGGAGGTTCCCAGGCTAAGGGTCTAACAGGAGCTGTAGTTGCCGGCCTTCGCCACAGCCTCCGCAACGCGGGATCCGAGCTGCGTCTGCAACCTACACCACAGCTCACAGCAACGCCGGATCCTTAACCCACTGAGCAAGGCCAGGGATCGTACCCGCAACCTCATGGTTCTTAGTCGGATTCGTTAACCACTGAGCCACGAAGGGAACTCCACGAACACAAAGTTTTGAATTCTGGATACCTCAAGTTTAAAAAAGAGAAACATGTTGACCCAACACACAAATATTTATTATTTTAGTAAATCAGAAGGTTCTCCATGGAAATGAACAGTCATGACCTTCTGAATCAAAATATCAACCAGTACATTTAAAATATATGCTAAAACCAGAGTTCCCGTCATGGCGCAGCAGAAACGAATCCAACTAGGAACCATAAGGTAGCAGGTTTGATTCCTGGCCTTGCTCAATGGGTTAAGGATCTGGCGTTGCCATGAGCTGTGGTGTAAGTTACAGATGTGGCTCGGATCTGGTGTTGCTGCGGCTGTGGTATAGGCCAGCAGCTGTAGCTCCAATCAGACCCCTAGCCTGTGAAACCCCATGTGCCTCGGGTGCCACCCTAAAAAGCAAATAAAATAAAATATATGCTAAAACCAAAATCTCTTCTCATGATATTATTTAGAATATGCTATGCTGGAATTCCCACTGCGGCAGAGTAGAAACTAATCCTACTAGTATCCATGAGGATGCAGGTTCAATCCCTGGCCTCACTCAGTGGGTTAAGGATATGGCGTTGCCATGAGCTATGGTGTAGGTCACAGATGCAGCTTAGATCTGACTTTGTGGTGGCTCTAGTGTAGGCCGGCAACTGTAGCTCCAATTCGGCCCTTAGCCTGGGAACTTCCATATGCCACAGATGCAGCCCTAAAAAGAAAAAAAAAAGCTATGTTAAAATGAAATCCCCAGGGATTCATATGGATAATTACAATTAATTAGGCATTTCCTTCATGGTTCTGCAGTTAATGAACCCAACTAGGATCCATAAAGATACAGGTTCGATCCCTGGCCTCACTCAGTGGGTTAAGGATCCAGCGTTGCCGTGAGCTGTGGTGTAGGTCACAGATGCAGCTCAGATTCCACGCTGCTGTGGCTGTGGCTGTGGCCGGCAGCTGTAGCTCCGATTTGACACCCTAGCCTGGAAAGCTCCACATGCCGCAGCTGCAGCCCCAAAAAGCAAAAAAAAAAAAAAAAAGATAATTGTATTTACTATATGTAATGCTATTCATTACAAAGTATCAATTTTTTAAAAAAATCAGTGCATACATCAGTCACCAAGAAACTAAATAAGAGTTGCCTATAGATGTTACAGTGGAATCTCCAACAAAGCATTTTAACCGGCTTTCTCTTGGACAGTGACTTCCTCATTAACTCATCTTCAAATATCCAAACCTCAGCAGTGCATCTCATGTACTATATGGAACACGTTTGCAGTATCAGATCCCACAGTAAGTGGCTGTGGACCCTTAAGCAGTCTTTACAGAATCATAGTTTCATTAGTATGACATCTAAAAGAGTGCCTTAGAGTATGGTGAGGAACAGACTTTTTCAAGAATCTAACTCATTCCTTTCATACATGTGATCAGTCTAGTAAAGTTATGCTGACATTCTGATGAACTCTATTCCACTACGCTGTACTGATGTAACATTCCTGGACAAAAATATAAAGACACCATTGCTTATGTTTCATAGACTGAAAAAAAAAAAGAAAGAAAAAAACTTGCCAACATTTTGATGATCCTTCAAGGGCAACATTTCAAATGTAATATTCTTCTCTGGACAATGAACCATATTTCAGTTATAACTGACTGCTTGGTCAACATTTGGGTCAATTCCCAGAACATTTTTTTAAATAATATTGTTTATGAAATGTTTCAGTTTAAGACCATCTGCAGACTTATTTAGACATAGCCAAAATGGACCAATTTATGACTAGATAAAATGAAAAATGTCGTTGATTAGCCTAGAACAGCAACATAAAAAATTCTTAGTTGCAAGGCAAAGCAAATGATATGCTGAAATATTCTGCAGAAAAGAACTGAGACCACGGGGGGAATGAGTCAGTGAGAGTCATACTTTCCAGATATCTTAATTAACCCTTTCTGTTTAGGAACTAAATATTTCCTCCTAGGTTAGAATTCTCTCTAAAACACATCTAATGGCTCCTACCTTTTAAAAATGTCCATTAAAAAGGGGCTTTTTCTTTCTCAATACTTAAGGGTCATCATTACAAACTGAGATGTGGTAAAGAGGTAGCCATAAATGTAGATTTATATAATAAGGGATAAAAGGAAGGGTGGCCTTCCCTAGAGCAACTGCATCAAAATTCATTTCCTTTACAAAAAAAAGAAACAAGGAGAAATTCCTAGAGACACTTTGCTTTTTATTCATTTACAAATTTTCCATAAAACTTTAAGGAAGCATAGGAAACTGTAAAATGCTACATGATATAATGTAATTACCTTTTGATGTCATCCTTCTTTCAAATGTTTTCACTATGCTCTGGAAAAGTCAACTTTTTTCCCCATTATCATCAGTGATATTCAACTCATCCCTGGTTTTCAAACTTTACCGAATTTCATGAACTAGAAGCTCATCCCCATTCTTCTTTCTCTCTTGCACTGAGTTTGTGTATGGAATGTATCTCACTTCATTTTAAAAATATGAAATGGCATGAACGGGGGAAAATTTAGTCTACACATTTTTTCATATTACTAAAAAGAGAAAGAGGATAATGATGTCTGCTAAACTGAGCATCAGGTCTTAATTTTCTCCAAGTCCTACCTCATATTTCACTTGGAAGAGAACTCCACACCTAGGCAACACTATCATGAGAAGATTCAAGGTCTCACATGGTGTCTGCGTAGGATCAATTTTCTCATAACTTTTGTAATATTTCACTTTCTGAAAAACTCTTGCACAGAAGTTAACTCAGATAAAAACTGCTATCGAGACAGAGGACAAATAGAAGGAGTTCTACAACTTCTTCCCTAAAAAGTGAGCGTAGAAAAGGCTCAATAACTGTTAACTATAACTATTCAACAACTATGCACTAAATGTTTATTACTTTCTAGGCATTATACTAAGTAGAAACAAGAAAAAAGTAAGCCCTCAAGGAGTTCACAACTAGAGAGTTGCTTACAGTCTCAACGAAAATACAAATGGTTACAGTCTTAATGAAAATACAGATGGCTCAGTAGCCTACATTTGCTCATAAAAATCTTGCGTAATCCAAAAGCATTAAATCAAAGACTTGCAGGATAAAGAAATACTGTTTTTTAGTTCTGTTACTTCTTGTATCATTGCACATGTAATGAAGTATCATTATAGAGAAAAAGTAAATTCCTTACATTTAATAAAACAACCTGCTACCCTATGTCGGGTTTAAATCTCATGGCAGAAAAATATTCTTTTATATATGCAAAGTTGAAGCTGAGATTTTTATATATGTCCAAGTCTGATCTAATATGCCATTGCTTGTTCCACAGCTTTATATTACCAAAAGTCTTGAACAAATATAAACTAAGTCCAAGAACACCATAAACCAGCTATAAAGGAAAAAATAAAAACCATTTTTAAAAAAATTTAAAAATTTAAAAAACAAACTAAGTCCAGGTGTAAACAACACAAATGAATCAATTATACGGACTGAATAATATTTTCCTTCCTCTTTTTGAATGATGTATAGGTGTTCATTTTATCTAAGATTAGCATATGCATATGTATTTCTGTCTTATAACAAAATAAAAATTGAGAAACCGGTTTCTGGCTTAGTCATACTTATTACTGCACAAAACTAACATCCTCTCTAGTATATTTTGACCTAGCCTGTCACTATACAGATACTATACCTTTAAAGGAAACAGACTCCAGAAAAGTATAGAAGCTTCTTGCAACTCCACACTCACACACACACAAGAGCCTTCATAAATGTGCTACCTCAACCAAGTGCAGATCACTGCTTCTCCACCAGAGTGGCGCTAACCACCGCCCCCCACCCTAGACACACAAATACACACACATACGTAATGCACTGTGAAAGGAACATGCACTTTGGAACACCTAATGTCAGGCACATCTAACATTAAATCCCTTCTCTGAAACTCGGAAGTTCATTTCCAAATTCAAGTTAATCGTGTTCAGTTTTCCTTCACTACAAAAGAACGTTTTTGATTTTGTTTTGTCTGGCAATTTTGCCAGGAGTAAGTGTTCTAAAATCCCAGGAAATCAATGTCAAGGTACCCCAGACTTTCTCTTTTTCAAAATGCTTCCCTAAAAAGTATGAGGCATCTGCAACAAAGGCATTTACATGGGTGTGTGTTTTATGATTAAGTGGTAAATTTTATATTTATAGTCTAGACATACTTCAAAATTACATCATATATTTCAACAAAAAATAATAAAATGAAATGCAAAAATGCATGTCTACTCATTGTCACCCTCGGTAAAATGTTATTTTTTACCAATTGTTAAAAAAAAAGGAATCCTTTCTTCACGTACTCAAAAGGATATAGGATAAATAACTTCCTTTTCTATGTGTAATTTGGCACAATTTACTCCACCTTAAATTAGTTAAGGGAAGCTCCCACTGTGGCTCAGTGGTAATGAGCCCAACTAGTAACCACGAGGATGCGGTTCTATCCCTGACCTTGCTCAGTGGGTTAAGGATCCAGCGTTGCCATGAGCTGTGGTGTAGGTTGCAGACGCGGCTCGGATCCCACGTTGCTGTGGCTGTGGCGAAGGCAGGCAGCTACAGCTCCTGTTAGACCCCTACCCTGGGAACCTCCATATGCCGCCAGTGTGGCTCTACATAAAGGCAAAAAGACAATAAATAAATAAATAAATAAATAAAGTTCAAAGACAAAAAAAATCCTACAATCTGACATCCTGATAATTTGTGATATTCCACATTCAGAAAGAATGGAGAAAAAAAGACACAACCTCAAACAGAAAGTGACCATCAGGTGTCAAATGATAAACTAAAAAACAATACCTCACCCAAGAAAACAGAAGGGAGCTACATGCTCACAGCAAAGAAAGTCTGCAACATACCTTGCTCAATACAGTCTTCAGCGAGAGCAAAAAGCTGAGGTGAGCGTTCCTCAAGCAATTGCTGGTGAATATTCACACATCTCAAAGTCCACCATGGCAAGCTCTAGAAAAAGAAAACACCAATGTCAGCTTTGGGGGGAAAAATTGTGTTAATTCAAATTAATTTTTACAATGTTGTCTTACATTTTTTTCTTCAATAAGCTTACCCATCCACTGCTCAATAATAATACCAAATTTTCAATAAGCTTACCCATCCACTGCTCAATAACAATACCAAATCTACTGTTCTGACTTCAGTGTAATAGCACATCCATTGCTAGGTCTTCCACAAGAATAAACCTCTTCTTTGTTCTCTCAGAGTCTGTATTTATTCTTACATTTATTCTTCAATAAGCTTACCCATTTATTCTTCAATAAGCTTACATTTATTCTTCAATAAGCTTACCCATCCACCGCTCAATAATAATACCAAATCTACTGTTCTGACTTCAGTGTAATAGCAAATCCATTGCTATATCTTCCACAAGAATAAACCTCTTCTTTGTTCTCTCAGAGCCTGTATTTGGAGCCAGCTGGGCTTCCTGATGCCATTTCAAACTCACCATTTCCTCCTTTAAAATGCCCACTGTAGGGCGTTCCTATTGTGGCTCAGTGGGTTAAGAACCCAACTAGTATCCGCGAGGACAGGAGTTCAATTCCTGTCCTCGCTCAATGGATTAAAGGCTCCAGCATTGCTGCAAACCTTGGTGGAGATCACAGATGTGGCTCAGATCTGGCATTGCTGTGGCTGTGGTGTAGGCCAGCAGCTGCAGCTCCAATTCAACCTCTAACCCAGGACCTTCCATATGCCATGAACTTCTATATGCTGCAGGTTTGGCCTTTAAAAAAAAAAAAAGTGCCCCCTGTAACCATCCTCTCTGTCATGGCACACTACCGGCACCAGAATCCAACCCCAACAATTCTAGGAGGCCTCCCACAAGAACCTCCTGCGGGGTGACTTTTTCTCAACTTGCAACACATTATTTGCACTTCCCTTTGCAAACACATTCCACCGTATTCGTGTGTGCCATGCTAGCTTTCAATGTTATCTGCCATCTGACCAAAGACATGAGAAATCATGTCTTACACATCTCTGTATCCTCCTCAGAGCACCATATGCTGTGCAACTACAAGGTAAGAAAAACCCCAGATTCGGACACTGCCCAAACTGGAGAGATCCTTTCTCCACCCTCTTCCATGAAACCTTCCACTAGCAGGGCACACGCTGATGTCTCACGTCTCTCAGCTTCCACAGTGTACCTAGAAGTTAGCACCCACTGGAGAGCTCTTGTTTTTCAAGCGTGTAACTACCTGGTTCATATATTTGTGAGTACAGAGACTGCATTTTACACACTGTCTTCACGAATGCACTGGCTTAGAACACAGCAGTTTTTTCTCTGTTCTCTGATATCTCTCTTCTGCTGCCTTACCACCATCTTTCTCTCCCAGAAAAATCCAAGACTAAGGTTTATATTCTTCTACACCTTCCTCTATGCATGTGCGCATGTGTGCAAGTAACAAGTATCAAATATTTTGACAGGCTCATTAAAGTACCACGTATGATCATGCACTGAATCATTAAAATTAATTACTTTGAATTGTATTGCAAAAAGGTGTGAGAAATTAACTTTTTTTTTTAAAAAAAGCAATATCCACTAATAGGAGATCATGCTTAATTACCAGAAGCATTTTCTTTTTTACTCGAACTTAAGGAGTAAAGCTGCCTGCTATACACAACTGCTGCCTAAATGATGCAATCACAAATCAATTTTGACTCTGACAAAATCCTTTCTAATTATTAACACTGTTTCCTCAATCCATGTAAGGAAAGGTAGAATTATCTAATAGAAAGAAGTTTCACATTTTAAATTTAATTCCCTGAGGTGTTGCCTCATTTTCATTCTTTTCCTATCACTAGGCTAATGAAGCCAGTCTGTATTTCAATTAACTGTCCCTTATCTGCTGTCTGCAAAAAGTGAGTCAGGTTTGGCAGCATATTCTTTCCTTTTCCAGACATGGAAATGTAGATAGTCAAGTCAGAGACTTCCCTTTTAAGAAAACATATAAGATGCTGTATTCTTAAAAATCAGATCTATAAACTAACTCTTAACCCAAAATCTTTATATAAGAGAAAGTAGAACATGAAATGAATAAAGAAAGCATTGCCTATTTTTCTACTACAAAATAATGTGCCTTTTTCAATTTGCCAGGAATCACTTCATAGAAAATTTGAGGCATTAATGAAAAAGGAAACTTGAGAGTTCCCTTTGTGGCTCAGCAGTAACAAACTCAACTAGTATCCATGAGGACGCAGGTTCAATCCCTGGCCTCACACAGTGGGTTAAGGATCTGGCGTTGCTGTGAGCTGCCGTGCAGGTCACAGATGCGGCTCAGATCCCACCTTGCTGTGGCTGTGGCGTAGGCCGGCAGCTGCAGCTCCAATTGGACTCCTAGCCTGGGAACCTCCATATGCCGCACGTATGGTGCTAAAAAGCAAAAAAATAAAATAAAATATAATTAATTAAAAAGGAAACTTGAAGCCTTGCTCTAGTTTCTAGATCCTATCTGATGATTATAGCACTCATTACAGAATGTTCTGACTGAGAAGTCACACTAGTCAGCAACCTCCTAGAAAGCAGACAGCATGGGTATACTCCAAAAACACCCAATAAATGTTGGTCAACTTAGTCCATTTTATGAATAAGGAAACTGATATTCGGAGAAATTAATTAGCCTAAGGTCACACGATTGTTAAGTAGCTGAGCCGGACAAACTCTGGTCTGATACCAAAGACAAGATTCTTTTTACCCAACATCTACATATTACTAATACTAGTCTACATACTTCAGAGACTAGGGGTAGAGGAAAATCATCTTCTTTGATAGTTCCACAAAAATAACATCATAATAAACAACCTGATACATTCCTTGGGAGTCAGCCTATTCAAAATTAATTTTCAGGTTATGATTAACTTGAATAAGTATGTGATACTTCTTTATCATTTTATCTTCATTTATCAAATAAGTCTTTCCCTTTTTTTTTTTTTGGCTCTTTAGGGCCGCACCCACGGCATATGGAGGTTTCCAGGCTAGGGGTCAAATCAGAGCTGTAGCTGCTGGCCTACACCACAGCCACAGCAGAGCAGGATCCAAGCAGCATCTGTGACCTATACCACAGCTCACGGCAAAGCCAGAGCTGGAACCAGGAAGGCCAGGGATGGAATCCACAACCTCCTAGTTAGATTCGTTAACCACTGAGCCACGATGGGAACTCCCTCAAATAAGTCATTTTTAAAATCACCACTTAGAGAATGATATAGTAAACGCCCAAAGGAGAAAAAACTATTATGTTTCAGCTGAAAGGCAAGGTTTCAGCACAGAATGATCTTTGCACGGCAATGTACAACACAAATACACGGTTTTAGCAGAAGTCAAAAGTTGTTTAGCAGAGTTTCCGCCATGGCACAATGCGTCACGAATCCAACTGCAGTAGCTTGGGTTGATGCAGAGGTGTAGGTCTGATCCCCAGCCCCGTGCAGTGGCTTAAAGTATCCGGCATTGCCTCAGCCGCAGCTTGGGTTGCAGCGCAGCTCAGATTCAAGTCTCTGGCTCTGGAACTGCCATATGCCAAAAGTGCGGCCATAAAAAGAAAGGTACAACATGCAGGTCAAACCCAGCCCATCATCTGTTTTCCTGTAGCCAAAGAATCAAGACGGCTTTTTGAATTTTTTCTTTTTTTTTGGCCACACCTGCAGCATGTGGAAGTTCCCAGGCCAGGGATCAAACCCGTGCTACAGCAGATACCCAAGCCACTGCAGTGAGAATGACGGATTCTTAACCCCACTGTGCCATAGGAAAACTTCATGCTTCTAACATTTTTAAATCATTGCAAAAAAAAAAAAAAGAAAAATAATATTCTATGACATGAGAAAAGTATATGAAGTATAAATTTCAGTGTCCATAAATAAAGTTTTATTGGTACACAGTCACACGCATTCACCATACGTATCTTCTACAGCTGCTTTAACACTACAAGGCAGGTTGCATAGTTATCTGCAGAGCTGAGTAGGTGGGACAGAGCCTGAACACTGCACGGCTGACAACCTCCACTAAACCTCAAGGACTTTCTTTGCACCTCGCTTTTGTGTCACCTCCTACTGCACATTAGCTGCATATTAGCTTTCTGTATGAATGCTTTATATGTGACCTAAAGAAACCATGTAACAGATATCCAACAAAAGCTCTACTAAATCCAACCCAAATAATGAAACAAGGTAGGATATAAGCCAAGAAACAATAATTAAGATCTACTGCAAGTGCTGTACTTCTGGCTATTGCTTATTACCCTTACATGAAATTCAAAAAAAAGACTAAGAGGGATGTTTTTAAACCTATATTTAAGATTCAGAGAATGAACATTTACGCACATGGAAACATACACAAAACATGTATATACAGTCCTATAAAAAAGGCTCGATATCTGATTTTATACTAGATGAGTTTCATGAAGGGAGATAGTTTTTTATTATTTTCATCTGATTTTAAAATTAAATACCTAAGGGTTCCCTTGTGGGGCAACGCGTTAAAGATCCGGCATTGTCACTGCAATGGCTCAGGTCACTGTTGGAAACATTCATGTGCCTTGGGCATAGCTCTAATTAATTAATTAATTAGGGCTAGGAAACTTAGAAAACATATATACCAAGACACTCAGCATCACACCTAAAGTTTGATGCTAATCAGCATAAAAGTTGCGCCTGGGTCTGAAGCTCCTGGCTCCTTTTTTTCTCTTACCTGAAGAGCAGTGAGTTTATGTCTTACATTCACTAGGATAATTCGTGCTAATAACAGCAGTATAGGCTTCGCGGTCAGGCTGTAGATTGATTCACCATCTAGAATGAGCAGACTCAGAACAAGTGCATCCAGTCCTTTGGCCTGAAAAAACAATTTTAAGCTGAGATAATAAAACTTAGCAAAATATTCACCTTTATATGTCTTATAAGCGTACATATTTTCCAGTCAAGCGTACATATTTTCCAGTCAATCAGCTCTGAAATAGAGTCATGGGTCTATTACACGTCAATCAGCACTGGAGTGAGTCATAACATCGTAAATGCCCTTAGAGGTCGACAACTCAGGCTGCTCTGGTAGACCACCCACACCCTTGCACTTGAGAGGAACAGGGCAAGCAAGAAAATGATACTATTGAAGAAGCATCATGACTTTATAAATTTACTTACAGCAAAATATCTTCTCAATAAAAACAACCAATATATGAAAGTATTTATATGAAACACCTATATTTCACGTATGCTTCACCAGCTGGCAAATATCATTACAAACCATGTCTGCTCCATAACTACCTACTGTCAAGACAAAGAACAACAACTTTTACCCATCAAATGCTGAGCAGGCAAATAATCACAGACTAACGCGAACACAAAGCTGCCGCAAAGGGATGCCTCTGAAAAATCCACTTCTTGGCTGAACAGAGATTTTCTAAAATGGCCAAAGCACCTGTATCTTTAAAATGTGGACTGAATAATTGTTTTGTTTGTTTGTTTTGTTTTTGTTTGGCCATACCCTCAGCATGTGGAATTTTCTGGGCCAGGGATCAAATCCATGCCACAGCAGTGACAATAACAGACCCTTAACCTCCAGGCCACCAAGCAACCCCCAAAGTGGACTGAATAATTTTTTGTCTTTTTGCGTTTTCTAGGGCTGCACCCATGGCATATGGAGGTTCCCAGGCTAGGGGTCAAATCGGAGCTGTAGCCAACGGCCTGCATCACAGCCACAGCAATGCAGGATCCAAGCCGCATCTGAAACCTACACCACAGCTCACGGCAATGCCGGATCCTTAACCCACTGAGCGAGGCCAGGGATTGACCCACAACCTCATGGTTCCTAGTCAGATTCGTTAACCACTGAGCCATGACGGGAACTCCTGGACCAAATAATTTTGACAGCTGCTGCAAAATCGACAGCAGGAAAGCTCAACCATTAGGAACATAGGCTCTAATGTCATAGACACAGAATGGTGTCCTTTTTCTGTTTGTTAGCTTTTGGACATGGGTAAATTTTTGTTTTAACTGAAATCTCTGTTTCATCCATTACAAAATGAAATAATAAAACCTACACCTCGGAGTTCCCGTCGTGCAGATAACAATTCTCCTTATCCATATATGAAGACAGTGTTATTAACCCGCACCAGTAGGTCATCAAGAGAGCTTGCCAGGCACTTACAAATAAGTATATGTGTGATATAAAGGAAATCGTCCCTGGAAACTGGGCTTAAGCACAGCAGCAAAACTTGCCTGCAACAAAATTAAGCAGATCACCAGATTCACCGCTTTGCCAGAAAAGATCTTCATGTAACTACAGTAACATATGCAGCTGGGGACTGTGCTTTAATAAAAAGAGACAAAAACTGGAGTTCCCTTCGTGGCTCAGTGGTTAATGAATCCGACTAAGAACCATGAGGTTGCGGGTTCGATCCCTGGCCTTGCTCAGTGGGTTAAGGATCCGGCATTGCCGTGAGCTGTGGTGTAGGTTGCAGACACGGCTCGGATCTTGCGTTGCTGTGGCTGTGGTGCAGGCCAGCGGCTACAGCTCCGATTAGACCCCTAGCCTGGGAACCTCCATATGCCGCGGGTGCGGCTCTACATAAAAAGGCAAAAAGACAGAAAAAGAAAAAAGACAAAAACTAATAGGAGTTCCCGTCGTGGCCTAGCAGAAACGAATCCGACTAGGAACCATGAAGTTCCGGGTTTGATTCCTGGCCTCGCTCAGTGGGTTAAGGATCCGGCGTTGCCATGAGCTGTGGTGTAGGTTGCAGACGCTCGGATTGCGCGTTGCTATGGCTGTGGCATGGGTCAGCGGCCACAGCTCCGGTTAGACCCCTAGCCTGGAAACCTCCACATGCTGTGGGTACAGCCCTAAAACAATAAAAGGCCAAAAAAAAAAAAAAAAGAGCACTAACAGAGCTCCATAAAATGGGGAGCATCTGGAGAGGAGTTTGAGACTAACAATGGAACTTCTGGATTTATTTGAAAATCTGACCAATGAACAGGCATTTTTAATAGGTTCTGTACCAGCTATAATGTCATGTTTCTTTCCTACCTACTATCAATTCTGGTTTATAAAGACCCATTCCTAAAGACTGAACCACACAGTGGCTGTGGTGTAGGTCAGCAGCTGCAGCTCCAATTCAGCCCCTAGCCTGCAAACTTCCATATGCCGTGGGTGTGGCCCTAAAAAGACAAAAAAAAAAAGAGAATAACACAGTAATACCTATAAATGACATTTCCAAGAAGCATACCTCATTGAACTGCTGGAACAAGACAGATGGCAAAAAATCCCGAGGATGTAAATCAACAAGAGGTCCCGTCCAGTTACTCTGAACAAAAAGCTGCAAACTGCTCACACCAATTAAGAATATCAGCTGTTGTCTGCATATAAGAAAAAAGAAATAAACATCAGCCACCATTACTGTATAAAATAGCACACTACTACTTCACTTCAGTTTTATTAAGAGAAATGTGTAAGATATCAACCAACATTTACTGAGATTATTTGAGAGTATTACCAAAAAAATTTCTGAAACCTATACCATTTAGGTCTGCAATGTCCAATATTATCACCATGAACTACATATGCTCTTTTCCTTCTTCTTCTTCTTTTTTTTTTTTTGCTGCTTAGGGCTGCACCCGAGGCATATGGAAGTTCCCAGTCTAGGGGATAAATCAAAGCTACAGCTGTCAGCCTACACCACAACCACACCAAATCCAAGCTGTGTCTGCAACCTACACCACAGCTCAGGGTAATGCGGATCCTTGACACACTGAGCAAGGCCAGGGATCAAATCCACATCCTCATGGACACGAGTTGGGTTCGTTTCCAATGTGCCACAATGGGAATTCTTATACATGCTCTTTTAAATTTCAATTAATTACAACTAAATAAAACTTAAAATTCAGCCCTTCTGTCACACTGTCCACATTTCAAGTTTTCGATAGCTAAACATGGCTACTGGCTACCGTGCTGGACATCTCCATCATCAGAGAAAGTTCTCATGAACAGCACTGGCTTACGACCTGATCAGGCACTTAGCACTTTTTCTTGCATTCTCTTTAACAGCTCTGACACTAACTGGATGGACAACTGATTTTCTACAAAAGAAAACCAACAACAAGAAGTTGTTCTCAAACACTGCCTTGATCTTGGACTACCAACTATTAAAACAAACAAACAAAAAAATCCTAAAGAAATTCCACTGGAACTTATTTATTTTCAGCCCTACTTTGACTTAAGACAGGAGTGGGTGGGTAAACTTCTTTTATAAAGGGACAGATAAAAAAAAAATACTTTAGGCTTTGCAGACTATTTGCTTCTCTTGTACCAACTCTTTAAAACTGTAAACACTGGGAGTTCCCACTGTGGTTCAGCTGTAATGAACCTGACCAGTATCCATGAGGATGCAGGTGCAGACGTAAAGAAAAAAAAGGTAAACATCATTCTCAGGCACTTTGGTCTTGACCCACCAGCCATAATCTGCCAGTCCCGGATTAAGACAAAAATAGGTGGGGATGCAACTCTAACAAAGAAGAGCCAGAGAAACTTGTAGCTTCATGCTGGATAAAAAGTAAGAGCAGACATCCTCTTCTTCCTATATCCCCTAGGCCCTATTCAAAAGGAAGGTTAAGAAAAAACAAACAAACAAAATCAATGCTACAAGCCTGCGGAAACCAGAATGCTCTAAATGCAACACAACTGACAGCAGAGCAAAGAATGAGCAGAAAACAGACAACAAAAGAGCCTGTTTATAGTTAGAAGTTAGGAAACTTGGGGAAACGGGTGTGAAGCAAGGTTTTGAAGCCTTAATATAATTGTCCTAACTAAAAATCAAAATCCTTAAGGCAACAGTTCTCTTGTGGTGCAGCAGGTTATGGATCTGGCTCTGTTGCTGGAGAGGCTCGGGTGGCTGCTGTGGAATGGTTTCAATCCCTGGCCTGGGAACTTCCACATACCATAAGCACAGTCAAAAAAAAAAAAAAAATCCTTAAGGTGAAATGAGAATACAGTTTCATTTTCAAATACCTCAAAATAAGGCAACTGAAATGTCTCTTCTCAGCTCTATATAACAAGCTGGAATTCTGGTCTACCAATGAATAATGCACGTGTGTGAACGTGTGTTTTCATGTGCACCATACAAAGCTAATGGCTATGATATCTCACACACATCAGACAGAGAAATAATAACCAAAAAGATACCAGAGGAATATAAACTACTAGTAAAGAAGAAAAATGAAAATGAAGGACATTAATTTTTTAAAATAAACTAAAATACCTATAGTAGCATTTTTTTTGTGAACTTCCTGTGACTACAGATTATGTCTCATTCATCTTCACAAGCTCAGCACCCAGGACTGTACTTGATTTGTTGAAGAACTAAATGAAGCCATTCCCTAAAAATAACGGTAAAACAAAACTGCATATGTTTTAAAGATGACTAAAACTTGAAGCGGCTGCCACAGATGGTAGGAAAAAGAAAAGTATATTAACGAACTTACAAGACTGATACATAAGCCACTGAAAATCTTAGGTTACACTGCTATGTAACCATGCATTATACATAATTCTATAAAATTACATAAATGTCAATGGAAGAAGGTAAACCAAGGGTTCCACTAAAAAAACACTAAAGATAACAATCTAAAACATAACAAAAATAGTTACACTTATCACTCAGCAATCTAGAAATACCAAGGTGAACAGTGTACTCTTTCAAGTTAAAAGGCAATAACGTCTAGGGTTTGGCCAATGGCTAAAACCTATCGTATCTAAGCATTTGGAAGCTCAACAGGTTAGCAGCTACCACTCAGTCACATGCCAGTATTATATATGAAATGCTTATATCCTATACCACTTTACCTTTTCATTTTCTGGATGGTCCTGTGAACAGAAGCTCTTATATAGATTACTTGGTACATCATGAGTCCTGACTGACCATAAAGCCAGGTTTTTTAACTGCAAAAAGTCAGTGCCTTATGCTGTCAAGGCATTATCAAATGTATTCAGAACTGTTTCTCTACGAAAATTTCAAATAAAACCCTACCTCTTAATTTTGTCCAAATCTGTTGAGTAATCCAGAAAGGTCACTATCTGCTTCTCTAGGTAGCCATCAATCTTTTCATCAGTCACCGTTGCTGAATTTAAAATATTTTGAGTCAATGAATTTAAGAATATGGCCCCGTAATTCCCTTCTAGCAGCAATTGTAGGAAAGATGAACTCTCTGTAAAACAAAACAAATTTAGTTCAGCAATTCAAAGAACAATATGTTCATACTGTAAAGTGTAACACTGTTACCATTTCAGTACACAAAAAACTGTATATACTTAGAATGCTTGTTATACAATAATCACAAAGCACGGAGAAAATTCCCAGCATTATATAAACATCACTGCTCCTAGAATCAGAAGCCTATCTACACCATGTGCAGCAAGGCAGAAGTTAGACCCAGAAATAATATTCCTCATTAGCAAGTAACATCACCCTTCTGCTGGGAATTCAAAAGGATTCCTACTGACAAAAGAAAAGTTTCCAGGAGTTCCCTTTGTGGCTCAGTGGTTAACGAATCCGACTAAGAACCATGAGCTTGCAGGTTCGATCCCTGGCCTTGCTCAGTGGGCTAAGGATCCGGCGTTGCTGTGAGCTGTGGTGTAGGGCACAGACGTGGCTCGGATCCCGCGTTGCTGTGGCCGTGGCGAAGGCAGGCAGCTACAGCTCCTGTTAGACCCCTAGCCTGGGAACCTCCATATGCCGTGGGTGCGGCTCTACATAAAGGCAAAAAGACAAAAAAAAAAAAAAAAAAAAAAAATTGAAAAAAAAAAATTTCCGCAGAAAGCTTCCTTTCACAGTCTGGCTCCTCCTAGTCCTACTGTCCTCCCTGATGAAAAGGTGGTTCACTCACTGTTTCCGTAATATCCCAATGTATATTCCTGCCTCCACACTTTTTTCTTTCTTTCTTTTCTGTCTTTTTAGGGCCACACCAGCAGCACGTGGACGTTCCCAGGCTAGGGGTCGAATGGGAGCTATAGCCACTGGCCTACCCACAGCCACTGCAACACCGGATCCTTAAGCCGCTGAGTGAGGCCAGGGATAGAACCTGCGTTTTCTTGGATACTAGACAGATTTGTTTCCACTGAGCCACGACGGGAATTCCCTGCCTCCACACTTTTACAACTTGGGATTTCTCCTGGGAAACGCTTTTCCACTTGTCAGTCTTATTTTGTAATCAAAAATCAGGTCAAGTTTGATTTCTTCCATAAGACTTTTCCAGAACCAGATTTCAGATACCACCTCTCTACTGAAACCTACTATGTATACACACAAACTCGGGTGCACACACACATACAGAGAGATTACTTTTATACTGTCCTAAATTGTTATCCCTCCTCCTCTGGGTCTAGCCTAAATCCCCCAACCAGAAGTGCCTATATCCCACTATGTGCTTTGCTTACAAGATTACATCTTTGCTGCCTCGTTTCACCTGTTGTGCTTACCAGCTGTGTGACCTTGAATAAATTACTTAACCAATCTATACTTAAATGACTTCATCTGGAAAATGAGACTAGACGTAGAGCCCATTATAAGGATTAAATGACTGCATAAATGTCAAGAGATTAGGAAAATAATTGGCATTGTTATTATTACTGAACCTGGACGGTGAGAAGGCAGGCATGGAGCTTGAGGACCACGCCTACCATATCAAGTATGCCCAGATTTTAGTGGGAAAAAAAACCCACGAGGGATGACAACCCTGTCGCCGGCACCCCTTCTCCTCCCAGTCCCCACACTGGCCTAAGTTCCTGGCAGGTACACCCCTCTCACCCGAACCGACGACTCCCTCCTGCTTCCACTGCTTCCTCTCAGCCTCAGAGGAGAAGCCCCTCAGTACTGCCAGCTCCGGGGTCCACATCACCCCAGGCATCGCTGCAGCCAGAAAACGTTCCTACAAGAGTGACACAGGAGCCAACCAAAAAAAAAAGTAGAAGAATGAAGGTCCAAAGACGCAGACTAGTCGCAACAGTTCCTGTGAACACATCCACAGCAATAGAACCCCATGTGTGGCTACCGGCACAAGGGGGCGGCCATGACGGGAGCGCGGAGAACCCTGGGAAACACACACACATACATGCTTTCTCGGGACCAGTTTCCGCCTAGGCGACCAACCCAAGTCCTTGCTACGAGCATGCCCAGTGGGGATTCCCTGCTACAGGCGGGGAGGGCTTTGCTTAGAGGGCGCGGTCTACCTCAGCCCTGCCTCCTGGAGTGAGGCGCCGCAGGAGCAACGGAGGGCGGCTTGAAATGATGTTGAATGTTGCAGTCATGCCTAGGTGAGGTGTAATTGGAAGGTCTGAGGCTTTGATCCCTAAAACTCTTTCAGTAAGAACCCTCCTGACTACCTAACGAAAGCCATAGTTTTTTCCTTAAAAGCACGTGGGCCCTTATACCAGCATTGCGGTAGCATTTCAGGGAGTTAAGAGATCCTGTGAAGTGGACTCCGTGAACCCCAGGTTAAGAACGCGTCAGCGGAGGTCTCTATTCTGGAATGAATTCAAGTATAAATGAAGTATCAGGTGTTGATGCTGCCACTACGTAAATCATGACTGGATGGGACTTCTGGCCCGGCCGCTGGTGCAGAGAAGCTTTTGGAGGCTAGACGGCAAGCGCTTTAGAAACCTGCCAGCTCTCTGTGCCTGCTGCTGGGGCCAGAGCTGGCGCCTTAATCGCAAATCCTTAAATCTTCATAGCCAAGACCGAGCTCTGAGAGCCTGACTTTGTGGGGCAGGATTCTGCCTCCAGTCAGCTTGCAGCCTGCACTGTGGGTGTGTTGCCATACACCAACCAGGAGAAAGCTGCAGGGTGACACTGATCACAAGGGACTCAAGGAAGAATCAAATGCAATTCTGGAAGATCCTCGCCGAATACCGGCTCCAAGGCGAGAAGCAAATTTTTTTTTTTTTGTCTTGTCATTTTAGGGCCGCACCCGCGGCGTATGGAGGTTCCCAGGGTAGGGGTCTAATCAGAGCTGCAGATGGTGGGCTATGCCAAAACCACAGCAACGTTAGATCCTAGCGTGTCTGCGACCTACACCAGAGCTCAGAGGCAACGCTGGATCCTTAACTCACTGAACGAGGCCAGGAATTGAACCTGTGTCCTTATGGATGCTAGTCAGTTTCGTTTCACTGAGCCAAGAGGGGCACTGAGAGAAGGGAAATTCTCTCTCTCTCTCTCTTTTTTTTTTTCTTTTTGTCTTTTTGGGGCCACACCCAAGGCACATGGAGGTTCCCAGGTTTGGGGTCCGTTTGGAGCTGTTGCTGACGGCCTCCGCCAGAGCCACAGCAATGCCAGATCCGAGGCACATCTCCAACCTACACCATAACCCATGACAACACCGGATCCTTAACCCACTGAGCAAGGCCAGAGATTAAACCTGCAACTTCATGGTTCCTAGTTGGATTCATTTCCGCTGTGCCACGGTGGGAACTCCAAGGTTTGTTTCTTTTAAATGCGATCTGCCAAGCAATGAGAGTAATTAAATCCCTTGAAGCAAAAAGGACTCCAGTAATAAAACGAGGAGAAAAAAATATAACCTCAATAAAAAAAAAAAAAAAAACTGAGTGGAACTTGAGTTGATGGGTGAGATATATCCACTTTAGGGTCAGTGCAGAGTGCCTTGACTGGAAGGTCTGTTGGGAACCTCAATGTCACTGTGTTTATAAATCGTTTTGTGTGCTAGTCAGATTTCTTAAGGAGACTAAATCTCCTACCTGGATGGTGTCTAGTTGCCAGAATTCCAGAGCCAACAACTGGAGCAAGAAAGCCAGGAGTCTCAGTACTCATGGCCCAATCTGTGTGGCTGACCCTCTGCGACCACTGCTGGGGTGTTGGGTGACAAATGACTAACTTGTCTGCACGAGTCCTCTTCATTTCAGCCCCTCCTTCTCCCACCCCACAATCTTCAGTCCCAGAGGCATCTGGTGCTCCCAGTTCCTGAGTCTTTCCTCAGTGTAGATAAAAATTGGCCTTAACTTTGCCCATTGCATTTTTAGGACCAGGCTTTCTCTGGTCAGTTAAATCAGTTACCTGACTTCCAACAGTGTTACATACTCTCATCTTCTATTTCCTTGTGATTTATGTCTTAATCTTTTTCTTTATTATAGTTTTAATGGGTTTTGAAGAAAAAGATCCATATATTCAATATGCCATGTTTACCAAAAACATGGTAAACTTAAACTGAGTTATAAATGACACCTTCCTCCAAGTAGCTTCAGGTTTGATACATCCAAGTGTTTTAACTAATTCTATCTCATATCTTTTCAGGTAGTAAAGCGGAGGCAGGATCTTTTTGTTAGCTCAAGCATGGAGAAGACAGGATTGTAACCAGCATATCATGACCCTTCAATCCCTTTTCATAATTCATCAACAACTCTCGGGTTTAATAATGATAATAATTTTTTTAATGTTTGCAGATGTTTGTAGCAGCATTTTTAGTAATAGCCAAAAACTGGAAGCAATGCAAATATCCATCCACAAATGAATGAACAAGTTATGATATACAATGGAATACTGTCCAGCTATAAAAAGAATAAATTACACCCAGTATACACAAGAATCAATTATGCTGAGTAAAATAAGCCTGAATAAAAATCTTATATTATTCCATTTATATCAATGAAAACTAAACTCTAATGGCAGAAAGCAGGTTACTGGTTATTTGGGGATGGGAGGATGGAGAGGAAAGCAGGGAGGGGTTACAAAGAGGAATAAGGACGACGTGGGGAGTGATGCGTATGTTCTCCATCTTGGTGCTGATGGACTCCTAGAAATATACATTTGGAAAAGTTTATCACACTGTACAGTTAAAATGTATGTACTTTGTGTCAATTAGAACTCAATAACACTTTTTAAAAAATTGGTCGGTAAGACTTAAAATCTGATTTCCCAAGACTAACATTCTCCAAAAGCCCTCTGCCACCATACAGTTCTTTCTCCTCATCCCACCACTGGTCCTCTGCCTCTTCCAAACACTGACCCTCAGAACACAGACTCACTGGATACTCAGCCCAAAAGATAGGGACTACCACCGAACCTTAGGTATGAAACCAGCAACTGGGTGGGGATAACCCCCCTTACCTTACAATTGGTGCTCTTCTGGTTAAGGCCACTGAGAAAATCGTTGTGGGATCCCCTTTAGGCATTTTGGTATCTCATGCAGTAGACGCTTTCCTGACATCACATTCAGTATTTCTCTGTCAGTCGCCGCATATTAAGTCCTTTTGTTAACTGCCCTTCACAGAAGTCTTTTCCATTGTAATAACCTTAACCTGGGTACTCCTCTCCCTTCTATCACGGATGAAATTGCTCATGACAGCTTAACACTGACGGATCATCTCCTGATTCCTCAAAATCCCATTGGGTAACATTGACTTCTCACGGTTCACTGATGGTTCTTATTTTTTAATTGACAATGGTAAATATTGTTCTGGGTATGCTATTACAGCTCCTCTGGATGTTGTTGAGGCAGCGTCTTCACCTATAGCTACTTCAGCCCAATAAGCCGAATTGTATGCTCTTCCATGAGTTTGTACTTCAGCCAAGGATGAAACTGCCTTATCTACTCGGAGCAGATAAGCTTTTAAAGTAGGTCATGATTTTGGAATGTTGCGGAAGAAATGCGGCTTCCTAACTTCCAATGGAAATAAAAACTTTAAATGGCCCCTTAATTTATCAATATCAGTGATTATTAACAAGGCCACAATATTGCCCAGTTGGGGAGAGGGTCTTAAAGACGTAATGAAAGTAAAATAAGGTCACCAGGGTGAGCCCTAATCCAAAGCGACTGGTGTCCTTATAAAGAGATTAGGACAAAGATGCATACAGAGGGAAGACCAGGTAAAGACACTGAGAGAAAACAGCCATCTATGAACCAAAGAGAGAGGCCTGGAAGTAAGCAACCCGGCCGACACCTTTTGGCCTCAAGATTTTTGGCCTCAAGTATTGTGAGAAAATAAATTTTTGTTGTTTAAGCCTCTCGGCCTCTGGTACTTTGTTACGGCCGCCCTAGCAAATTAATACACTGTAGCAAACCGTAACTTCAGCTTTGCATTTTTATTTCAGGTGTTTAGTGATTTGACAACTGCGGAGTCTACCAACATCATTCTAAAGACCATCCTAGGCAGCATTCTAGGGAATCCACTGGTCCCTTGAGTCCAGTCTTCATTTGTCCTTCAAATCTGCTGCCAGGTAAGGTAGTCTTAACAATATGAGATCGAACTAGTTTTCACAAAACACAAACTCTCCAGTAGATTCAGTCAAGTCCGTGAATGGTAGGGAGCCGAATGTACAGATTCTGGCAGAGTAAAGGCGTAGAGGTGGATAAACCATAAAGCTAAAGAAACAAGTTTTTTGGCCCTTCCTAAGGCTCTGGGAAGGATCGTAACAATGTAGTGACCTGAGCCTAAGACTGCATAAAATTTGCAAAAGTAACAAAGTAGATTAATGACTGCTTAGGGCTAGTGAGGGGCCAAGAGGAGAGAGTGATAGCTAGAAGATGTGGGGTTTCTTCTCGAGGTGCTGAAAATGTTCTAAAACTCACTGTAGTGATGGTTGCACATGTCTGTGAATACCTTAAAGACCACCACTGAATCATACACTTCAAATGGGTAAACTGTAGGGTCCGTGAAATGTATCTTAATACCACTTCCCCCCCAAAAGATTTTCATGTCCATCAGTTAGGTCCATTCTGCCTTCCACTCAGATACACTTCCCCTCTAAACAGGTGCCTTTGGAATGACTGTGGTAATCTGGGGCATCCAGGAAGTTAATTTGAGTGTATTTAATTTTGGTTTAGTGGAGACATATTTATATAAGATGCAGTCATTTCTATGGAAAAAAAAGATTTAAAAAAAACTTCAGGAAAGTTTCAACCAATATTCTAGAATAGACTCAAGGTGAGATAAAGGGAGCCTAACGAATGGGCTCAAACATGAATTATTGAATTCAATCAGAAATAATACATAAACTTGCCAGGTTAAAAATACCCGATGAGTGGAGTTCCTGCTTTCGTGTAACGGGATTGGTGGTGTCTCTGCAGTGCCAGGACACAGGTTCAGTCCCTGGCCCAGCGCAGTGGGTTAAAGGATCCGGCATTGCCATAGCTATGGTGTAGGTCAAAACTGCAGCTTGGGTCTGACCACTGGCCTGGGAACTCCTTATGCTGTAGGGTGGCCAAAAAAGGAAAGAAAAAAGAAAAAAAAATCCAGTGTGTAGATATTTCCAGATAGTCTCAGAAAGTAAATAAGTGAGAAATCCATGTAATTTATGTCTCTTTATATAAAATGACAAAATGAGCCTTTTTTTAAGACGTGGGAGCCTGCATATAAGGATAATGGTACACATTACAAGCAGGCCCATTGAAAGAAATAACACATATTGCCTAAAAAACAAAAAAAGTCTCAAATCCCTCCAATGATGTCACTCCAAAAGAGACATTAGCACCCAACAATATTCTTTCTTTCCTCTAAACTCATAAGTAGAATTATATGTAATAAAAGGGAAATAATTCTTGTTAATAGAGTGCCATTTTATCTACCTCAATCCCACTACTACAAAACATAAAATCCTGTTGTGAACAGTTTTAAAGCTGGCTGAAAGGCCAAAAGTAAATCAAGTTCACTCTTTAAAAAAAAAAAAAAAAAGCAGGAGTTCCCATTGTGACTCAGCAGTAAGGAACCTGACTAGTATTCATGAGGATGCGGGTTTGATCCCTGGCCTTGCTCAATGGGTTACAGATCCAGCATTGCTGTGAGCTGTGGTGCAGGTCGCAGAAGTAGCTTGGATCTGGCATTGATGTGGCTGAGGCGTAGGCTGGCGGCTACAGCTCCCTTTTGACCCCTAGCCTGGGAATTTACACATGCTGTGGGTTGCAACCCTAAAAAAAGACCAAAAAAAAAAAAATCGCTTGTGCCAGTGTATGGGGGGAAAAGAAAATAAAAAACAAATTTGATGAGTTCCTGTTGTAGCACAGTGTAAAAGAATCTGACTAGTAACCATGAGGTTGCAGATTCGATCCCTGGCCTCTTTCAGTAGGTTAGGGACCCAGCATTGCCGTGAGCTGTTGGTGTAGGTCACAGATACGGCTCGGATCCTGCATTGCTATGGCTCTGGCGTAGGCCAACGGCTACAGTTTCAATTAGAACCTTAGCCTGGGAACCTCCATATGCCTCGAGTGAGGCCCTAAAAAGCAAAAGAACAAAAACAAAAAATTGAGGGTATATAGTAAATTGTAAAGAGCTTGAAGGGAAAAGAACTTTATTTACATCGGTCTAAGAGAAACATTCAAGCAGTGAGAATCTCTAATGAGCCTGTGTCCTAATCTATTACTGATGTTTTGGAATCATTATTAGAAAAATACTTGTTTATTCTATGGGACACAATGCCTGCAATTTTAGTTTGCTTCCATTCTGAATGCACTGCAGGTCTTAAGCAGTATCAGAATATAGCAGATCTAGACATTAGAATATCTAGACTATATATAATTCAAAAAATTATTAAAAATAATAGCCCTGATCAGAGAATCTCTATAGGCAAAATATAGGAAGATAATGAGCACAAAATATAGGAAGATAATGAGCACAAGAGTCCAGGTTGATTATTCCTTAATCATTATACATCTTTCTTTAGTGTACAAATATTGAAAATGTCAGTCTGTGCTTTTGGAATATTATCTCAGTAACACGGTACATACTGAAGAACCATTGCCTGGTAAAACCTATTCTTTAATTTAGTAGCCAATGCTTCGCCTCTCGTGTCTAACCAGTCTCATTACCTTCCAAGACTTGAAGCTTGTTTTAGCAAACTGATACTGTTCTAGCATCTATGCATAGCCCTGTCAGAGCATTAACTCTTAATTGTGGATAAGCATATAATATGGTGGAAAAATGCAGCTGTAGTTATTTGCCTACTAAATAATCAGCTTTGGTTTAAGGAATAACCAGTCAGCAATGTCCAGCTAGGGACCAACCCTCACTTGAGTTGTTTAGCGCAGGGATGCTCAAGCCAGTCCGTGACCATTTGGCAGTGTGCTAAGTACAGAAAGTGAATAGGTAACGGGAAAAGTGCTGCAACGTCTTCGTTGTATTTTATAAAGAACTAGTCTCTGCAGGAAGGAAGGGTAACCAAAAACTTTGGCCCTTCACCACGCTTTGGCATAATAAGCAAAACATTTCACCTCACCTATCTTACCCTAAATAAACCAAATTATAGGACATCAAATAAAAAATATTTACATCACCTCCTACATTTGTAACTTCAGAGATACTTAATGCTAGAATGTTATCTAAACAGTTTTTGTACTTCTCTTTAAGATGACAATTTCAGAGTTAATAGTCTTATGACATTGGATTTACTAGTTTCTGCATATATGCTCTTGCACCTAGGCCAACCTGTGCCTGTTGGCTTTTGCTCCAGCCTGCTCCAAGGCCTTCACAGTCACCCTTCTCCCCTGGCTCCTCAGCCTGTAAACAGGCTGAAGTTATTCTCATACCAAAAATACATATATTTCCCCAAGTTCTGTCAATTGTCCCATCCTCTCCACTCATTTCATCGTCTGAGTTTATGGCCACAACCTGGACTCCAGTGTGCGCTAATGACTTCCTTGCCAATCAATTGTTGGCAGAATGATCTTTCTGAAACACCATCTGACCAGACTTCTGCTCTAATTAAAGCTACTGGGAGAGCTCTCTATCACCTAGAGGATGTCAAAGCTCCTTAACAGGACCAATGAGCTCCTCCAGGACCCAATCCCTCCTATCTTCCCAACACCACAGCCCACATCACCCATTCGACTATACCCACTTTGCCTCTCAAAATTCAGTAGTGTCAAACATGGTGCCATTGACTCAAGCTTTTCTTTTGCTCTCTTGTGTCTGGAATAACTTCTGTATGCCTTGCCAACTTATTTATCTTCATCCTTCAAGACTCAAGATATCTTCCTTTAGGAAGATCTTGATCGTATCACCTCAATGCCCATCAACATCTTGTCCAAGTGTCCCTCGGCTGTGCTCCCCACAGTACCCTGTAAATAACAGTATCAGAGAACATACCATATTGCATGGACATTTTATTTTCATGCTTGTCATTCAACCCTCAAGTGCACTAACCTGTACTTAGTACAAAGTGAGTGCCCAAATGTTTGCTGGTATAAAGTCTAGTTTCCAGATGGAACCAAATTTAAGTCTCAAATTTACACTCTAGGTCTTGGTTTAAAAAAAAATGAATTGGACCTTATAGTACTGATATTGCTGTTTTGCTTTTATAAAGCTTTCTGAGGACTAATGGGTGTGGAATGGGTGAAATAATCCTACTGCTTTTTGCTTTTTGGCCATGCACATGACATGTAGAAGTTCCTGGGCCAGGGACTGAACTTGGGCCACAGCAGTGAGAACGCTGGATCCTTGACTGCTAGGCCACCAGTGAACTCAAAAATGACTCTACCTTATTTAATTAATTAATTAATTGTCTTTTTTCCTTTTCTAGGGCCGCACTCGTGGCATATGGAGGTTCCCAGGCTAGGGGTCTAACAGGAGCTGTAGCTGCCGACCTACGCCAGAGCCACAACAACGCCCGATCCAAGCCGCGTCTGCAACCTACACCACAGCTCACAGCAACACCAGATCCTTAACCCACTTAGCGATGCCAGGGATCAAACCTGCAACCTCATGGTTCCTAGTCGGATTCGTTAACCACTGAGCCACAACGGGAACTCCCCTACCTTATTTTAAAGATTGAAAATAGGGAGTTCCCGTCATGGCTCAGTGGAAACGAGTCTAACTAGTATCCACAAGGATGCAGGTTCGATCCCTGGCCTCACTCAGTGGGTTAAGGATCCGGCATTGCTGTGAGCTGTGGTAGGTAACAGACACAGTCCAGATCTGATGTGGTGCAGGCCGGTGGCTACAGATCCAATTTGACTCCCAGCCTGGGAACTTCCATATGCTGTGGGTATGGCCGTAGGAAATAAAAAAAGGGATTGAAAATAAAATTCAAAATTAGAGGCAAACAATACACTTCGATGCTTGTATAGATTTTTTTATCATCTATACCGAACAGAACAAAAACAAAAACGAAAAACCCTAGAGGACTGATGACTGTCCTTTCACTGCTTATTGTTTTTGTGGGTTTTTTTTTCTTTTTTTTTTTTAGGGCTGCACCCATGGCATATGGAAGTTCCCAGGCTAGGGGTCGAATAGGAGCTACAGCTGCCAGCCTATACCACAGCCACAGCAACGGGGGATCCAAGCCTCAGACCTACACCACAGCTCACGGCAACACTGGATCCTTAACCCACCTAGCAAGGCCAGGGATCGAACCTGAATCCTCATGGGTACTAGTCAGGTTCGTCACTGCTGAGCCACCATAGGAACTCTTATTGCTGATAATTTTATACTGAGATATAAGCTAGCACGTCTGCTAGTGACGTTTAATTGACTTGTCTGTCTCACAAACTGACTTGAGTTTTGTCATGCTTGGTGTAATTCACCATACACCAGACCTCACGTTATGTTTCAAAACGGCTGATTTCCTGGCCACACTATCCACTTTAAGGAGCTCTGGGCCTTGCTGAGAGACTATCATGGTCCCTAGTTTCGCTTTTCCTTCAAAGAGCAACTCACTTTCACAGAGGGATATAGCTTCTCCTCACGGTCAGCTCCAGATTCAGGGTTCCCACACGCCAGCTTACTTTACGTAAATGCCGTCAAGAATCACCTTCTCTTTTCCTTTGTTCTTCTCCCATGGTAGGTATTCAAAGTGTCCAACTTTTTGTAGAAATAGCATTTCAAAACATGGCAAACTGTTTTAGAAACAAGACATACTAATACACCTAAGTCTTTATTTATTTGGCTCTAGGAAGAATTTGCATGAAAACGAGCCTATATGGCAGGTACAGGACGTACTGTAACAGCACCAGAGAGGTCCATCCTCTCTGCTCTACAGAGCCTCAGTGTTTAATACATACATGTGATGTTAGCCATAAAACCAGAGAGTCCAGGGAAAAAGGAGCCCTTTAGGAAAAATTCAGTTTAGAGTGACTTTTCAAATTGACCACTCTTTTTCATATACTTAAATTCAAATAACAGATACATTCACAGGCCCAAATGTTGGCATAGAATAAAATCATGTTCATTTATTTTTCTGCATCTTAGAATTAGAAGGCATAAAATTAAATACGTTGAATGTAATAAATTCATCCATACAAGTGCAAGTTTCCAGCTATAATGCATTTTATGGCAGATTTATCATTTAAAAAATGTACCAGAAAATCAAAAAAGAGGGAGTAGGTCCATTTAACTTTTATTGAAGTGTATGTAGGAGGTCTTCAGAAATCAAATATGAGCATGAAGATATGGCCAAACATAAAATCTATCAAATTCAGTGAAAAGTTGCTGACTTTAAATAGTAGTTGTAAGAATGACCAATATATATTCTGTTAACAACCCCTCACTCTACAGTAAAAAAAAAAAAAATAAACATTCAGTAAACATTCTTTCCTAAGGTAGTTTCCCTTATATATCAGTGATTTATCCATTTCTTTGTATACACAAATTTGTTGAACATACCAATCAGTGGTTCTCACAATTGAAAAATAAAAGCACAAAAAAGTTTACACTCTTGTACAGGTAAATAAAAGATCACCTTGAATTAAACTGGATCTCCTTAAGGGCGTAGTATAGTTTCAGTTTCATTACCTATTACATAATTAGTTTCTTACATACAAATATTGACATATTTGGCTTGTGCTTCAAAGCCTTTGTGTCTATGAAGTCTATATCAACACAGCTCATAATTTGAAGTCACTGGGGAGTTCTTTACTGCTGCTGGGTTTGACTTGATCATGCATTAGCGTCTCCTCAGCACCGGCTGTGGCACTGCACATCTCCGAGGCATCATCGGCATCAGGGTCCAGGTCTTCGGGACACGGAAGTTTCAGCAGCTCTTCACGGAGCTGAGCGGTGTGACGCTATGCAAGGAAGAAGAATGTTGTTAGAACGGTAACCCTTGGGATCCTAGCACTGCGCTGGAGGGAGGAATGGAATTTAAAACAGAACTCAAAGCACTGAGAACCTTCCTTATGCCAGCTATTCTAAACGGCAGTGAACAAAACTGGCAAAAACAGCTACTCTCAAAATAACTGCTGTTGCTGATAAGCCCAAAGGACTGAGTAGCATGCCCACAAACCCTACTGATGTTTCTGTAACAATAACAAAAATGACATTACTGATGGCTTAGAGATAACAATCATGTGCCACATATACTTTTTTTCTTTTCTTTTTGGCTGCAACTGGTGCATGTGGAAGTTTCCGGGCCAGGGATCAGACCTGTGCTGCGGCTGCAACTTGTGCCACAAATGTGGCAACTCCAGGTCCTTAACCTGCTGTGCCACAAGGGAACTTCCCACAAGCACTCTTTTAAATTAAAGAGAATAACCTCTTGATTTATAATGCATGCTGCCTCTGACTAAATTACTTTTGAGAGAAAGACAAGTCCATATATTAAAATAAACCCACTGCTATTATAGTGAATGAGAAGTATCAGGTACTAGGCCCTATGTTGAATGTTTGTAAAATGTTTCATACTTGTTATCTCAGGTAATGCTTAGAATACATCTTAGAAATAATATTATCATCAGAAGTGTTAAAAATGTAAGCAAATGAAAAAGAAGATCTAGAGAGATTACATAACATTTTATTACCCCACACTGTAACTTAGGGTAATTTTTTTTTTTTGCTTTTTAGAGCCACACTGGCGGCATATAGAAATTCCCAGGCTAGGGGTTGAATTGGAGCCACAGCCCCCGGCCTATGCCACAGCCAAAGCAACGGCAGGATCCAAGCCACATCTGTGATCTACGCTACAGCTCATGGCAATGCTGGATCCTTAACCCACTGAGTGAAATCAGGGATTGAACCCACGCCCTCATGGATTCTAGTTGGGTTCATTAACCACTGAGCCACGATGGGAACTCCCAGAGCCTTAATTCTGGCTGGAGATGTAAGACTTATAAACAAGGTTAAGATAACTACACATTTACAGCCATCTGTAAGGTTTCAAAGTATATTTATACATGCTGGTAACTCAAATATTTTCTAGCCCCAATTTCCCTTCCACTGTGGACAACGGGAGCAAATACTAACTAGGGATGAAGAAAAAAAAAAAAAGCTGATAATTATAAAGGCCCTTGAGGTGGGAATTCTATGCCTTTACTGTGAAATTAACCCGAATTGCTGCATACTTTCTTCAAAGTAGCATTCAGGAGCAAAAATACACCTGAAATGATATAAATTTGGACTCATTCAGGGATAGAGATTTCCAAATCAGGGTGGCACAGAAACAGAGAATAAAAATTCGAGATATAAGCATGAAACAGACTGAAATAACAAAGTCAAAGAAAGCTGGGCTTTACCCACTGAGGTTTTGTGTAAGAGAAAGCCATATATCAACACACACATGGGGAGGATCAATCTGATTGTGCACTACAGAAAGAACTGGAAAGGGGATAACCAAAGGCAAGGAAGACTCAACTATGAGAACTGAATAGAAAAACGGGGACGGGGAGGGGAGTTCACTCTTCTGAAGGCAGCCCTGATAGGACCTAGCACTGACCAGGTAGGTGTACTAGATGAAGGGGGAGTTAAGAAATATCTGAAGACTTTAAGACAAAAAGGTTGTCTAAAACTAAATAGAGAAAGTGAGAAAACTTGATAGGAGCAAAGTTCAATTCTAATTTTAGATCCTGAATGAAGTGATAACAGGATACCCAGTAATAATGCCAATAATATGACTTTGAGAAAGCTAAGAGCAGACAACAGTTTGAAAAGTCTTTTTTTCTCCCCTATTTAGGGCCATATCTGCAGCACATGGAATTTCCTGGGCCAGAGGTCAAATTGGAGCTGGAGCTGCTGGCCTACACCATAGCCACAGCAATGCCAGATCCTTAACCCTCTGAGCAAGGCCAGGGATTGAACCCACATCCTCAAGGACACTATGTCAGGTTCTTAACCCACTGAGCTACAATGGGAACTCCTGAAAAGTCACTTTTAAAGAGTAAACGGCCAATGTTGGGGTGCAGATAGAGAATAAAACAGCCCTGAGGGCCAAACAGTAATCCTTCAGATACACAATCATTTAGGAAAAGAGGAAAACAAAAACATATTGAAAGAATTAGAGCATGAGAAGAGGAGCTTACAGATGAAATAGATTCTGTCATTATCTAATCATCTTAAGTGAAGATACTTTTAAAGTTAGAAGGAAAGGAGCTTGTACAGATGAACATAATCAGTAGAGGATAAAAGGAACAGAGGTGACTAAAAACTGATATCCCAAGGGAGGGAAAAAAGGGTGGCTGTTCAAGGTATGATTTCCACATACAAAAATAAATCTCCCAAATCATCATGATCTACATTAGCTATTCTGTGAACGCACACATTGAAAATAACTGCTCGCCTCTCCCAAGACAGGGCTGTATCATAGATGCTTCCAACAATCAGCTGTTGGAGAGTCTGTAACCTACCATCTCCTTCATTACTCCATATAATAAGATTCCGGAAGGTAAGAGGCCGAAGGGAACAGTTAAAGGAATAAAAACAGTCACTCACGAAGCACACTTTGTTGCCATCATCTTCAAACAACTCTATGAAACTCTGTTGGCTCGGTCCCTGCACTTATTTTTAATTTTAGGAACTGTTGATACATTGTCAAAAGGAATGTATCTTTTCTGTAGACTTCTGGATAACCTCCGGGGGAACTTAAAATAATAAATTTAATGTTTCTTTCAAGTGGTCACAGTTCTATCAGTGATTATATAATTCTTTTTTTAACACCACTGACCAGGCTACTGTGAGGAAGGGTCACGCACCTTGAGAGCGGCTGCATGGTGAGACATAGTTCTGCCCACCCGCTTATCACTGCTGTACTGCTGGATGTCTGCAATCCACTCCTCACACTGGGCCATGATCTCAGCTCTTTTCAAGTAAAAATGTTTATGTATAACCTTAAAAATAAAACAAGCAAGAGAACAAAATGTGTTCAGGTCAGAATTTAAAAAGACAAAGTACGTGGCATTACAAAGAAATGAAATTTAAAAGAAACTGCATTTTTTTCCCTCTCCATAAAATTCAGCGTGCTGAACTCTACATTACAACAGGGAAGAATCAGCATTTTGACATCAGATGACACGTGCTGAAATATTCAGTTCTATAAAAGAAAATAAGGCCCAATCCCACCCAGACATTTCAATAGTTAATCTAGAGAGCATAAGACATATACAAGGCAACGGAGTTAGACGGTGAATGCAAATATATGAATAGCAGGAGAAAAGCATTGACAATAGAAAAACTGTCAAGTTCTATCTTTAAAATAGAACTTGGAGTTCGTGTCGTGGCTCGGTGGAAACAAATCTGACTAGCGTCCATGAGAATGCAGGTTCGATCCCTGGCCTCGCTCAGTGGGTTAATGATCTGGCGTTGCTGGGAGCTGTGGTGTAGGCCACAGATACGGGTTGGACCCTGGGTCACTGTGGCTGTGGTGTAGGCCGGTGGCTACAGCTCTGATCAACCCCTACCCTGGGAATCTCCATATGTTGAGGGTGTGGCCCTAAATAGACAACAACAACAACAACAAAAAAAGAGAGAACTCAGAGAACACCTAGATGAGTAAAGAGTCACTAAATGTCTCAGAGATTCACAAAGAAATCAAAACATAGCTCTAAAATAGGCACTATTATTACTCTCTTACTCTTGTCCTCTGGTTAATTTAGGAACAAGATTTTATTGTATTTTCCCCATTTTTTAAAGTTTTATTGAAGCATAGTTGATTTAAGATTTTATTTCATGAATTTCCTTGTGATAAATATGCTTTACATTTCAGATTTTTTAAATTCTCTTTTATAAATCAACAGCAAAAAAACAACCCAAACAAAAAATGGGCAGAAGGCTTAAATAAACACTTCTCCAAGGAAGACATACAGATGGCCAAGAGGCACATGAAAAGATGTTCCACATCACTAATTATGAGAGAAATGCAAATCAAACTGCAATGAGGTACCACCTCACACTGGTCAGAATGGCCATCATCAAAAAGTCTACAAATAAGAAATGCCGGGGAGGGTATAAAGAAAAGGGCGCCCCCTACACTGTTGGTAGAAATGTAAAGTTAGTGCAACCATTGTAGAAAACAGTATGGAGGATCCTCAGAAAACTAAAAACAGAATTAGTACATGACCCAATGATTCCACTCCTGGGCATACACCTGTACAAAAACTGTAATTCAAAAAGATACAGGAACTCCAGGGAGTTCCTATTATGGCACAGCGGAAACGAATCTGACTAGTATCCATGAGGATGTGGGTTCCATCCCTGGACTCACTCTGGGTTGGCGATCCAGCAATGCCGTGAGCTGTGGTGTAGGTCGCAGATGAGGCCTGGATCTGGGATTGCTGTGGCTGTGGTACAGGCCAGCAGCTGCAGCTCTGATTCGACCCCTAGCCTGGGAACTTACATATGCTAAGGGTGCAGTCTTAAAAAAGAAAAAAGAGAGAGAGAGAGAAACAAAAAGATACAGGCACTCCAATGTTCATAGCAGCGCTATCTATTCACAATACCCAAGACATAGAAACAACCTAAATGACCATTAACAAACAAATGGATGAAGAAGATGTGATACACACATATACATACACGTAATGGAATACTACTCCACCATAAAAAAGTGCTGTAATGTCATTTTCAGCAACATGGATGGACCTAGAGATTATCATAAAGTGCAGTAAGGGAAAGGCAAATACCATATGATATCACTTTTATGTGGAATCTAAAATATGATACAGGAGTTCCCACTGTGGCACAGTGTGTTAATGATCAGCTTGTCTCTGTGCTGGTTCAATCCCTGGTCTGGTGCAGTGGGTTAAAGGAGCCCGCACTGGAGTTCCCGTCGTGGCCCAGTGGTTAACGAATCTGACGACGAACCATGAGGTTGCGGGTTTGATCCCTGGCCTCGCTCAGTGGGTTAACGATCCGGCATTGCCGTGAGCTGTGGTGTAGGTTGCAGACACGGCTTGGATGGATCTGGCGCTGCTGTGGCTCTGGTGTAGGCCGGCAGCAACAGCTCCGATTAGAGCCCTAGCCTGGGAACCTCCATATGCTGCAGGTGTGGCCCTAAAATGACAAATGCCAAAAAAAAAAAAAACCCACACCCACACACTCATATATAAATAAAAAAAAATTTTTAAAGGTTACATTAAATTTTGTCCTTGAAAAATGGTAATATTCCTCTGTAAGTAGTAAGAGTCTATTTTTGGCAAATTGTATACTGGGTGAGCTCCTTATTATATTGCCCTGAAGAAAAGGCATTAATATTCACAAGGAAAAAAAATCATTAAGAAAACCCAGGAATGGATTTAAAACACAAGTTACTGAGTTTGATGCCTACAGGGATAAAAAAATGAGTAAGACAAAACCTGACATAAAGAGCTGTGATAATCATAAAAACAAATGGGAGATGAGTATACAAGAAAGATACTTTTAAAAAAAAGACAGGCATTCCCACCATGGTGCAGTGGGTTAAGAATCTGACAACAGAGGCACAGGGCGTTGCAGAGATATGGGTTCAATCCCCAAGCCAGTGCAGGGGATTAAAGAACCCAGCGTTGCTGTGACTGTGGCTCAGATTCAGTCCCTGGCCTGGGAGCTTCCAGTGTGACCATTAAAAAAAAAAAAAATTACAAAACAGAAGTTCCCTTTTGGTGCAGCGTGTTAAGGATCCATCGTTGCCACAGCTGTGGTGCAGGTCACAGGTTGCAGCTGTGGTGCAGGTTTAATCCCTAGCCCGGGAACATCCACATGCTGCAGCAGTGGCCAAAAATAAAAATACAAAACAAGGAGTTCCTGTCTTGGTCAGCAGAAATCAATCTGACTAGCATCCATGAGGACACAGGTTCAATACCTGGCCTTGCTCAGTGGCTTAAGGATCTGGCGTTGCCGTGAGCTGTGGTGTAGGTCGCAGACGCAGTTTGGATCCTGCATTGCTGTGGCTGTGGTGGAGGCCAGAGGCTACAGCTCTAATTCAAACCCTGGCCTGGGAAATTCCATATGCTGCAGGTGGGGCCCTAGAAAAACAAAAACAAAACAAAGCAAAGCAACAATAAAGAACAAAAATGAAGCCCAAGGAATTCAAAGACTAGAAAGTCACATCTGATTGGGAAAATTAGATAAGAAAGGACTCGTTTCAAATTATACTTATTCTCTGTATAAGTCATACCCCTACTCTGAGGCCCCTGTGTCAACAGTTTATTCTCCCAGAAAAAAAAAAATCTTAAGCATGATCCAACAAATTATGTTAACTGAATATGTATACTTACAATTTTTTCAATGTATTTTAAAACTGAAGTTTACATGTATATAAAATTTGAGATAAGTGCTCAAATCATGTATACAACTGAATGCATTTTCCTACAACAAACACCCCAATGATGACCTCTACTCAAACAAGAAACATAACATTACAGGCATGCCAGAAGGCCCTCCTTGTGCCACTTCTCACCCATTAACTCTCATCCAAAAATATACACCATATTGACTTTACTATTAAAGTAGTTTAACTCTTTTTTGAACTTTCTATAAGTGGAATTATATGGAATGTAATCTTGCACCTGGCTTCTTACACTCTTTATTGTATTTATCATATTTGTCCATGTTAATATGTAAAGGAATTGACTCATTTACATTGTTGTATTCCATTTTATGACTATTCCATAATTTGTCCATTCATTATATTGATGGACAATTGGACTGCTTCCAATTTTAGCAAATATGAATAATGTTATAAACTTCTCTACATCCCATATGTATGTAGTTTCTGTTAAGCATATACTAAGGAGTGGAATTGTTAGTCAAAAAGCATACAATCAGCTTACTACATGCCTAAGGGTTTTCCACACAGGCTATACCGATTTATATGGCATCAAAGTGTATTAGAGCTCCAGGTGCCCCTCATCCTAACAGTTGGTAACAAAAGTCTTTAAATTCTCAGAGATGCTGAAGGATAGGCAGACAAGAGTCAGACAATGTAATTTTGCAGGCTATGGTAAGGAATTTGTGTTCTCTTCTTCATTTAATGGGAAGTCACTGGAGTGAGATAATCTGATTATGTGGAGAATTGTTGCAGAAGGACAAAAGTGGAAGTGGCGAAATCAGTTAGACAGCTATCTCGATAATTCAAACAATAGTTAATGGCAGCTTGAAATAGGCTGGCCACAGCAAAGATATATGTTTATTGAAGTATAGTTGATTTACAATGTTGTGTTAGCTTCTGGTATATATAGGAAAGTGATTCAGTTATATACACACATATATACATAGATAAATACATATATTATTCTACATATTCTATTCCATTATGATTTATTATAATATACTGAGTATAGTTCCCCCTTCTATACAGTATGACTTTGTTGTTTATCTACTCTCTATACAGCAGTTTGTATCTGCTAATCCCAAACTTCTACTTTATCCCACTCTTGCCCCTTTTCCCCTCTGGTAACCATAACTTGTTACTATGTCTGTGAGTCTATTTTTGTTTCGTAAATAAGGTCATTTGAATCATATTTTAGATTCTACATATAAGTGGTATCATGTGGTATTTGTCCTTACGTGTCTGCCTTACTTCACTTAACATAATCTCTAGATCTACCCATGTTGCTACAAATGGCATTATTTCATTCTTCTTTATGACCAATAAATATTCCTTAATCTATGATACAAACAAGAGGACTATAACTTTTTCAAGGGCATATATATTCCATTGTATATATGTACCACACCCTCTTTGTCCATTCATTTGTTAATGGACATTTAGGTTGTTTCCATGACACTGCTATTATAAATAATACTGCTGTGAACAATTGGGTGCATGTATCTTTTTGAATTATAATTTTCTCTGAATAAATGCCTAAGAGTGGGACTGCTAGATCATATGACAACGAAGGTGATGTTATCACCAAGTTCTGATTATGTTTTGAATGGTAAAGCCAAATCTGTTAATAGACTGAACCTTTTTTTTTTTTTTGGTCTTTTTGTCTTTTTGCCTTATCTAGGGGCGCACCCGCAGTATATGGAGGTTCCCAGGCTAGGGGTCTAACAGGAGCTGTAGCTGCCGGCCTTCGCCACAGCCGCAGCAACGCGGGATCCGAGCCGCATCTGCAACCTACACCACAGCTCACAGCAATGCTGGATCCTTAACCCACTAAGCAAGGTCAGGGATCGAACCCGCAACCTCATGGTTCCTAGTTGGATTCGTTAACCACTGAGCCACGACGGGAACTCCCTAGACTGAATCTTGTATGTGAGAAAAAGAATGAAGCCACAGATAGGTAGGTTGTTGGGCTTAGACAATGGTGCTTTTACTGAGAGAAGAAAGGAAGGAAAAATCAAGAGTGCAGTTTTATAACCATTAAGTTTGAGGTGGCTATTATACATTCTACTAGACTTGTCAAGTAGTTTATGTGTCTAGATTCACTGAGTCTGAAGGGCACTGGAGAAATTAATCTATGAAACAAACAAGAGGACTATAACTTTTTCAAGGGAAGGAACTGAGTTTCATTTTTCCTTTAGTTCAGAGTAACTTAGTGTAGTACCGAGTTACAGCTGATATTTGACATGGTTGCAAGATGAACTACCTAATATAAGTAATCCAGGCTTGAAAACAAACAGATTATTATGCTCAGGAGCACAAATAAATGCATTTTGTATTTCCTGTAATATTAGGAAAAGTGATTTCCTACAGTTTTGAATGCAAGCCTTAGCAAAAAAAGCCACCAAAAAACAAAAAATCAAACTTTGTTATTCAAAGTGTAAATTCACTTAATAATAACAGGGGAAGAAGCGTTTTTACATTCATTCAGGGTCTATTTATCAATGCTACTTAATAAGGAAGGACACAGGTATAATGCTACACAGTAATCCCATATCTGCTTACTTAAAGATCAATATTCTGTCCTGTAAATATGCCAATTTTTTCTCTAAAAATGTTGAGTTTCTAGTAAAACCTAAGAAACTGATGATCGAGGGGCACAATTTAGGGAAAAAAATGTTTCACAACAGAGTTAAAGACGTGATGATATAATCTGATATGACAGGCAAAAAATACAATCATACTGTAGCCAAACTAAGGAGAGAGAACTAAGCACAGGAAAAGAGCCACATTTCAGGATGTGGTAAAATAAAACCACTTGACAGTATCAAGACAGGTTTCAGAAAGTAAGCTCAACTGATTCCTAAAGAAAGGAAAACATCTCTTCTCTTCAATGTTTACACAGATAGTAGCAGAAGGGAAAAGTTTCTATTTGCAAGACAACTAGAGAGTGAATTAGTTTCTAGTAAAAAAAGAAAAAGTATTTTTTAAGCAATGTTTTAGTAACATATTCTAGCATATATTAATATAACTACCACATACGGTAAGCTAGTAGAATGGTAGCCATGAAAAATAAGGAATTAATAAAACTGTCCCAAAATATAGTCAGATGCCTTTAAGGAAGTAAATAATTTTAAAAACTCATCTATACTACATTATTACTGATTTTTTTTTTAATCTTTTTTGCCTTTATGTAGAGCCGTAGCCGCGGCATATGGAGGTTCCCAGGCTAGGGGTCTAACAGGAGCTGTAGCTGCTGGCCTTCACCACAACCACAGCAACGCGGGATCCGAGCCGCGTCTGCAACCCACACCACAGCTCACGGCAACGCTGGATCCTTAACCCACTGAGCAAGGCCAGGGATCGAACCCGCAACCTCATGGTTCTTAGTCGGATTTGTTAACCACTGAGCCACGAAGGGAACTCCATTACTGATTTTTTTAATTAAAAATTATAGTAAAGTTTAGTATACCACAGATACTCTAAATATAAATGCAAGTATAATACCAACAAACTGTACTATATAATGTCTTTAATAAAGTATTCCATTAATTTTATTAAACATACCTCTTTAAAACATGGTGAAGGGTTTCTGATTTGTTCTAGCATTGCCCACTTAACCGTAGCTTGTCGAATGTTCCCATCATATTCTCGAGAACTCTGTGTGCCGCTGGGAGTGCCTCTAGACCGTTCATAACCTGGCTCATTAAAATAAGGCTCAGCTACTAATATAAGAGACTGAACAGACACCAACACCTGAGGAACGAAGAAAGAAAGAACAGTTATAAAGGAAAGTATTATCAGTAAACTAATACCTTGCTTTATCAACCAGGAGTCCCTTTTAATATGGGCTTCCACATATTTTTATTGCCATAAAATCGATGTTAATAACTATGACACTCAAATACTTTACTATCAAAGCAAAATTAAAACAGGCACAGCAGAATCTTATATAATATTTATATATCATGTTGAAATCCTTAAAAACGGAAGAAGAAAAATAGGTATAAAGATGCGACTTCCTGGAGTTCCCGTCGTGGCTCAGCAGAAACAAATCCGACTAGGAACCATGAGGTTTCGGGTTCGGTCCCTGGCCTCACTCAGTGGGTTAAGGATCCGGTGTTGCTGTGAGCTGTGGTGTAGGTTGCAGACGTGGCTTGGCTCCCACATTGCTGTGGCTGTGGTGTACGCCGGCAGCTGTAGCTCCGATTAGACCCCTAGCCTGGAAACCTCCCAGTGCCATGGGTGTGGCCCTAAAATGACAAAAGACCATAAATAAAATAAAATAAAATAAAATTTACTTGTTTATAAATATCTCATACCACTTTAGACATCATTTTGCCCAAGCTGTTCTCACTCTTAAAAAAGCATAAAGCTAACCATGTCCTCTTAGCAACATTCACTGTAAGGAAGTCTACATGTGAGGAGTCTTTACTTTCTTTCCAAGAAAAATTAACTTTCATAGTACCACAAAAATCTTATTACTACATGCTTTCATTGGCAAGATGACATAGCTCTAATACCACCTCTGACCCCCTACTTACATACCAGGTTTGTTTCTCCAGATGTAAAAAATATTGAGAGAGCTCCTTCTTAGTTAATATAATACTGCTAGCTAATATATTTATATAACTAGCTAATACAACATCTTTGGAGGAAGGAAAACATTAGCTACAATCTGCTCTCTTCATAAATGAGGAAGGATTAGCAGCAGTTCATTTTCACTAGGAAATATGATTAAACAATGTCAAAGATATGCATCTTAGATGTAAAGGGATATATTTCCTTAGAGAATTTTAAAAATGGGAACGTGAACCTGAAATATACGACCTAAGAACAGCTAAGCTTAAATATGACCTGAAGTAACCATGTTATAGAGGCCAAGGCCAACTCTACGTACAAAAAAAAAAAAAAAATCACCTGTATAATTCTGAAGCAAAGATTTCATAGAGAAGCTTATTTAATTTTCACAGTCATCCTATAATGTAAGTATGTATTCTCTCTGAAACTAAATTACTGAAGGAAAGTGATTTTTCCTTGGCTATATATACTTTTTCCTAACTCAAATCTGACACTTTTGATATAACCTTCCAGGGTAATATTTATTAGTTCCTTTCCTCCTGCTCCCCCCTTTTTTGGTCTTTTTAGGGCCATGCCCGTGGCATATGGAGGTTCCCAGACTAGGGGTCAAATTGGAGCTGTAGCTACTGGCCTACACTACAGGCACAGTGATGTGGGATATGAGCTGTGTCTGTGACCTACACCACAGCTCATAGCAACACTGGATTCCCGACCCACTGAGCGAGTCCAGGGATCAAACCGACATCCTCGAGGATACTAATCGGGTTAACTACCAAGCCATGATGGGAACTCTCCTCTTCCCTTTTAAATAATCTTCCTCTTATATGAGTAGGGTATATCTCCATTTCCCACAAAGGCAGAGATAGAAATTCTGTAACATAAGATTCCATTACTTAATCAACCTCACCTTCCTTGAGACATAATACAGTTTTATAAATCTTAGGCAGTTGTAGACTCAAACAATTAAAAAATACACTGAATTATAAAGTTTGCATTTGACAACAACAAATACATTTACTAGCATAGCAATACTTCTTGGAATTAAATGCAAACAATAATTTATAACACATGTTCTTTTATCACTGGGTGACATCTGGTATTTACTTTTTATGGGCATCTTCTATTCACTTCTTAAACATGTACCTTTTAGGAGATATATAAATGCCATTTAATTTTTCTTCAGTGCACTCAGCTTTTTAGGAGTCAAAACATTCATTTTATGTAATTTCTGGAGTCTTGAATTATCTGCCCTGTTTACTCACTATATTTCGTAGCACACTTTACAACTTCAAAACACTGGCATTAAAAAAGAGTAAATAAATCCTTGAGAAAAAAAATTTCTCTTTTGGAGTTCCCATGGTGGCTCAGTGGTTAATGAATCCAACTAGGAACCATGAGGTTGCAGGTTCTATTCCTGGCATCGCTCAGTGGGTTAAGGATCCGGTGTTGCCGGCAGCTGTGGTGTAGGTTGCAGACATGGCTCGGATCCCGTGTTGCTGTGGCTGTGGTGAAGGCCGGCAGCTACAGCTCCTGTTAGACCCCTAGCCTGGGAACCTCCACATGCTGCGGGCGCGGCCCTAGAAAAGACAAAAGAAAAAAAAAAAAAGCTAAGTCAGGAGTGACAAAAACATTTACTCATAGCCTGAATTTACTCCCCCTCTCCTCTTTAGCTTTATGTTAGCACCCACAAAACTTCAAGATATTCTCACTATAATTTATTCAGAGACTGACTAAATCAAGAACCACATAATAATTTTCTTTCACTATTTGTGTCAAACAAAAATTTTAACCCAGTTGTATGCTGTTCTACCATCCAAGTGTTCTGCAAAGTAAGAATCGGAAATTCTAAGTTTTATGAATTCCAGGACAGTACTTCTAAGCTTCAGCTGAGTCCCATTACTAACTAGACTATAGAGGAACCATATCATGTGTGGAGAGATCTGTAATATTTAGAGTTATTAAGTTCTACTCACCTGAGGTTGAGCCCTCTAGTGACTGGAACATGGGAGAGGCTAATTTGTGTGGTCTGTTTTTGCTGCACCAGAGTATACTTTAAGGGCAAGTAAGGAGTTTTTTAAAAGGGAATTCTGACAAAAATAATTTTTTTGTCTTTTTAGGGCCGCACTCATGACATCTGGAAGTTCCCAGGTTAGGGATCGAATCGGAGCTAGAGCTACCAGCCTACACCACAGTCAGAGCAATGCAGGATCTGAGCAGCATCTGCGACCTACACCACACAGCTCATGGATCTTTAACCCACTGAGCAATGCTAGGGATTGAACCCGAGTCTACATGGATACTTGTCGGGTTTGTTTCCACTGAGGCATGACGGGAACTCCTGAAATTTGTGTTCAATGCCCTAACTTAAGATTCTAAACTCCAGGAGTTCCCATTGTGGCTAGTGGTAACGAACCTAGCTAGTATCCATGAGGACATGGGTTCAATCTCTGGCCTCACTCAGTGGGTTAAGGATCCGATGTTGCCATGATCTGTGGTGCAGGTTGAAGACTCAGCTTGGATCCTGTGTTGCCATGGCTGTGGTGTAGGCTGGTAGTTACAGCTCTGATTCAACCCCTAGCCTGGGAACTTCCAGATGCCGAGGGTGAGGCCCTAAAAAGACAAAAAAAAAAAAAAAAAGATTCTAAGCTACAAATGAGATATAACTCCACTGCACTAAACCGTTCATCTATAAGCTATTTAATATATATTTCCTATCAATTGGCTTTTTATTTTTAGTGTTTTACTATGTTTATTCTTGGTCACTAAATTTTTTTTTCTAAACACAGATAGTTCTTCATTTCTAAGCGAAACTATAAGAGAAATGTGTTTACTTGCAAAAAGCTTGAGGTCTGAGGATTCCATTTCTCTTCTGGTCGTCCATGCCATGTATTTAAG
This sequence comes from Catagonus wagneri, assembly GCA_004024745.2. Classification (NCBI taxonomy): domain Eukaryota; kingdom Metazoa; phylum Chordata; class Mammalia; order Artiodactyla; family Tayassuidae; genus Catagonus; species Catagonus wagneri. The sequence goes on along the minus strand of PVHT021183518.1, from coordinate 17,532,162 downwards.
ATGCTTAAACAAACCTGAGGAAGAAAGGGAGAAAATAAAAACCGAATTGAAAGGAGTACTTTTTAAAAGTAAACTGCCCCACTAGAAATGAAACAGAAATGCTATTATGTCAAAGTATCTCAGTTTTGAATCCTCAAACAAAACCCTAAGGGTTGGTGTGTTAAAACAGATTGGCATCTTCAGGTGTGATCCAAATCTGTGTGGCATTTCAATTTCTTTATAATGAAAAACGAATTAGCAACTATTACACATTAATATAAATGACATATTTTTAGTGAAAAAATAACTCTCTACCTTTCGGTGAAGAAAGGTGGTATTATTTTGCATCTAAGAAAATCTCTTTCAAAATTTTGTAAATGTGATACATAGCTAATAGAAGAGATCTTGATTTCTTAAATCCCCCTAGATGCAATTTGTTACAATATATTGTTTTGGTTGCAAAATATGAATAAAATCTGGTCACACACACACATGAAGTTGGGAAGAAGAGGATCCTGCAGATGCCCAGAAGGGGTATTGAGGATCCTCATAGTTCTTGAGAACAAATTTTAAGACACATTAGATCTTCATTCACTCAGACAGCAAGAATGAACTCAAAGCATCTGCCAAACACAGGTCAACAGACACACTGGGAAAAAGGCAACCAGAGATGTTTTATCTATACTTGTAAACTAACAATTTCATGTAATGGACATCAGATTTGGAAAATAAGCAGTTCTTGAAAAAACAGAGAATTATATCTCCCTATTTTTTCAATGCTCTGTGAAAATAATGCAAAATACATTAATACATTTAGTAGATAAATTCATTAAAATTTTAAAATTGCATCTGGGGAGTTTCTGCTGTGGTTCAGCGGGTTGAGGCCTGGTGTTGTCTCTATGGCACCATGAGTTTGATCCCTGGCCTGGCACAGTAGCTTGGGGATCTGGTGTTGCTGTACGTATGGTGTGGGTCGCAGCTCCAACTAGGATTTCATCCCTGGGCCTGGGAACTTCCATATGCTGCGAGTAAGGCCAGAAAAGAAAAGAATAAAGAACTGTATCTGAGCAGCTCTGTGAATCATCATTTAAAGTACTGTCAGTAACACCATCCCACCTGATGTTAGGGCATTTCTGTGACTATCAATGGCAGGGAACTTAGCACTGCCTAGAACCCAAGGTTAAAAAGTTAGTCCCAATGTGTAATAGAATAGAGACTATACAATCCAGGGTTCTGGAGTCTCAAGCCTTTAGCCTCTTCCCTATATCACTAAGTTTAAAGGAAATAATTTCTTAAGTAAATCTTAACGTTTACACTTAAACTCCATTCAAGTTCCAGTCTCTCTCCTGAATAAGTCAACATCGCTATTTTGTTTTCTCTGCTCAGTTTTAAAGACTTGTTCTTTGCTCTCCTAAAGAAAATAAGGTCTACCTCTGGTTAAATATCCTACAATAATTCCAGAAAACAAATTCCAATTTCATGATCTGAGCTTATGATGAAGACAAAATGCTAATTTGCAGGCACAGATCTGAGGTAGGCAGTACTTAAAGTGGAAGCCAAGGAACTCCCTGGTGGCTTAGCTGGTTAAGGATATGGCATTGTCACAGCTGTGGCTGGGGTCACTCCTGTGGCGTGGGTTTGATCCCTGGCTTGAGAACTTTAGTATGCCGTGTGGGGCAGCACCCCCCCATTCCCCCCTAAAAAAGAGGACGGCAAAACCAAGCGAAAATTTGGGCCATCTTTAATAAACCAGCTAACTTCAAGCATCTCTATTCTCTGTTGAAAATTACTTTGGAAAGTGATTATTCTTTTAAGTCTAATTTTTAAAGACTGATTGTCACATAAAATGATTTTTATTATACCTCTTTATCAACTTTTTTTGAGGGGATAGGAATGCATCTTCCTATTTATAATTTAAGAAAATATGAAATATTTTAACACAAATTAAAATTTAAAAGTAAGTTCGCAGTGGTATGTATCATGGAAAACAGGGGTAGCATCTTCAGGCACTTGTGAAAAGGTAACTGAAACTGGGGCTATGGATAGTAAAGAAAGGTGAGCGGCAAAGACAAACACCTGGATCTGCTATCCTCTGAGGGGAGATAGCTCTCAACTGGCCAAGGAATGTGTTAAGTTAGTCCTTCATAATAACTCTAAAGTTAAAGACTCTAAGTGCTTCTTTAACACTGTTGTGTTTGTCGTTTTTGGTTCCTTCTCTCATTCCTCAGGATAATCTTTGCATACATGGAAAAGAAACATGAAGAAACCCATGTACTCTTGAAAAGAAGATTAAAAAAAAAACCAAAATTGCTGTTCAAATTACAAAGAACCTTTGGGTTACAATATTTTGGCATTAGGAACAGAAGACTACAATTACATTACCTTGCCATCATTATAAAGGTTTGGATTGAATCGCACACTATGACCACCAGTTGTCTCTAGATTCACAAGAGGGGGTGAACTGGGATAATCTTGAGGAAAATAAACATCAAACTCAAAGCATCCATTTGCATAAGGAGTGTCCGCTGGACCAGTTATCAGAACCTAGTATGCACATACAAACACAAAGGCCTATGTATTACTCCTAAGTTCTGCTATTTAGAAAACTCAACATGAAATAAGGACAATCTTCTTATATTCTATGTCCTCTACCAGAAAATGTTAAAAAGAAGTTTAAAGTTAACAACATACACAGGATTAGGAAGAGGTTTTAAATTAAGATTAAAGTGGTTTGGTTTTGGTGAAAATGATCAAAAAAGGAGAGATGCTTAACTGGCAGCAGGAAAGCTTACCATAAAATATTTTAATATTTTAAAATATTCAGTCACTTTTCTCTAAGAGCTTTCCTTCATGATCTCTATATATTTTCAACAATTTGAGATTCTAGATACATTCATTATCATATCTCAAAGGTATGACAGTAATTGTCTGCTTTAAATTTTCAAGTTAATGTTTTAAGAAATAGCTTACTTAAAAAAAAAAAAAAAGAGGAGTTCCCATCATGGCTCAGCGGTAAAAAACCCAACCAGTAGCCATGGCCTTGCTCAGTGGGTTAAGGATCTGGCATTGCTGTGAGCTATGGTGTAGGTCGAAAGCATGGCTTGGATCTTACATTGCTGTGTCTGTGGCTGTGGCCTGCAGTTATCAGTTCTGATCTGACCCCTGGCCTGGGAACTTCCAGATGCTGCTTGTGTGGCCCTAAAAAGACTTAAAAAAAAAAAGAAGAAGAAGAAGAAAAAGGAAAAAGAAAATCGCCTACTTTTAAACATTTTCTTCAGGGATAATGAGGTAATTAGATAACAGGAATAAAAATTCTCACATAACAACTTATGACAAAAAGGTTTTTAGAGAACAATAGGTGCTTTCCTTAGGGTTACTGGTAATCTGCAAAACAGCAGAGAACCTAACAGTGAGTGTCAGAATTATTTAATGAATTTTGAGTCAATTAACAGATATTTAGCATACATGGCATGGGCAGCAAGACTCGGATCCTGAATAATAACAACGTGTGTGGAGGTAAGCGGTACAACAGTCCCAATCTGTGATAACTCTGATTTACATTTTGGGGCACCAACACGGGATCCTTTAACTTAGGTACAACATAACGCTTAAAAGAGACAAAGCCAGAGTTCCCATTGTGGTGCAGTAGAAACAAATCCGACTAGTAACCATGAGGCTGTGGGTTGGATCCCTGGCCTTGCTCAGTGGATTACGGATCTGGCGTTGCTATAAGCTGTGATGTAGGCCGGCAGTTGTAGCTCCGATTAGACCCCTAGCCTGAGAACCACCATATGCCGAGGGTATAGCCCTAAAAAAGCAAAAAAAAAAAAAAATGGAGACAGAAACAGTCACAACTTTTAACTACATGATCCATTTAGTGATCAAAAACTTCCCTAAGCGATCATCTAATAATCACTTTACTGTTTGTAACAAGGAAGAGTGTGGTTAAATATGGAAGGTGTATGAGATTTCTACTGAAAAATTACCCCAAAGAGCAAAACAAAAAAATAAACAAAAAAACCTTTCTCAAATCAATAGGTCAATAGTTTCAGCTGTGTTATCTAAGGAAGACAGAATATTTAACTTATGAATTAAATCACGTAAAGAAATGTTCCTCCCACTCCAGGTGTCAAACTTTAAAAGTTTTTTACTGCAGCAGTCTCTTGGAATTTAAGATCAGGTCACTGCAGTGTTAAAACATAAAGGTACAGGTTATTTATTATTATACTAACATTACTTAAATCACAGATCATATGGATCTGTAAATACATAAATTTCCTAGAAGAGGAAAAAAAATTTTTTTTGAAGAATGACAGTATAAAACATGAACATCCTGGATGATGAGGAAGAAATCCTGTAACCTTTTTTCTACTGAATAGCACTTAAATCCTTTGATACTATGCTCTAAAACTAGAGCATATAGACTGCATACAGTGTTTGTTCAGGGAAGGTATTTTGGTATTTTCTTCTAAATAGTACTCTCATCTATATACTCTGAACATCAGAAAAGGACTCCATTTACTGATATCCAAAACAGTCAAGTTTTTTATTAAATTTATTAAAATTCAGGCTATTTTGGGTGCTTTGTGTGAACATCTGAGTAAGTGGATTAGCCAGAGAAACAGGAACAAAGCTGTTTTTCTTACCTTCATGATGTCAAGTCGCTCCTCATCACAGCGCACAAACACACTAGAGGATGATGAAAGAGGCAGTGAAGTTGATAGCGTCACGGCTTCCTGGGCAAGGCGGCGGGCTCTGGCAGCACTGTTGGCATCATTTGCATTTTTCACCTGAGACATGTAGTGGTAGTTTACTTTAAAACCCAATTTCCCATCTTCATCTTCAGAAACCATCTCAAAAGTATCTAAAATAAGAAAAAGAAAAAAAAAACACTGAAAAAAAAGAGAACCAGAACAGAGCATAGTTGTTATAATAACAAAAATCACAAATAGATAAATGACCAGCCCTTCTTCCATTCAAAATGGTGAGGACTGCAACGTGGAAGAAAAGCAAATGATAAATGTTTACATTATACCTACCTATACGTGTTAACACTGCTAGATGAATAGAATACGTCATAGAAGCAAAGGAAGAAATAATTTTTAATTTATAGTTTAGACATGCAAGCAGATTATATTTTATCAGATATTTAAATGAAAAAATAATAGGCAGTTTATTTTCAAAATGAATGGCATATAATATTTTTGCCAAAATAATTTAGAATGTGAAATGCCAAAGTATTTCATTATATTTCATTTTTTTAAAGATAATATGTCTTTATATATTTGCTCTGATTTGGAGTCAGAAATCAGAAATGGTAGGCTTTAGTTCACTTTTGCATTATTTTTGAAATTTAAGCTAATAGGGTAAAAGATTATTATGGAAATCTTTTAAGTACTTTGACAGAATATTTATTAGTAATGGGCTAATTCGTAACCATTTACTTATGCAGATTTGGAAGGACAAAGTATATTTAAATAACTTATAACACTAAATTAAAACTACCCATTAGGGCAAATACAAAGAAACTGGTAATTTTTTGATCTTGTGTTCATACAATTTTAAATATATGGAAAAACATTAAAACTACATTATAATTACTATTAATGAAGTCACTTTTACTGAGGACCTAGTAAGTGCAAGGTTCTAGGCTAGGCTTTTTGGATTAAATAGTAAATAGGAAAATACATCTGCCTACAAGAAGCTTATAATCTACAAAAAAGGGTAAAACAGCGTCATGGGTTTACGCACTACAAGTGCACTATGTCTCAGGAAGACTACTGACTAGTTTCTATTAGTAACCTTGTAAACCAGAGTTATTTCATCTGCCCAACTCTGTGGCCTTTCACATAATACAGGGATGAGTTTCCTTTGAGTTTTACTTTTAGTAGTATGTTGTCTCCATGTAGTCACTTTATTCTCATTTCATTACCCGTGTTATTTCTAGTTTCATGCCATTGTGGTCAGAGAAGATACCTGAAATAATGTCTACACTCTTAAATTTGTTGAGGTTAGTTTTGCGCCCCCTTTTGAGTTTTATAAATATCAATGCACCAGACACAAACAGGAGGCTATCTCCATGCCTGGAGGAAATTTTTATATTACATATCTTAAGACAACAGGGTTTTCTAATACTAAAGTTTAATACTCAAAGATAATGGCTAGAAATTCTAGTTGTTAAAAATGTACATCCTCTTTGACTCAGCAATTCCTCTTCTATTAATTTGTCTTAAAGAAATAATCCTGGATGTGTACAAATATTTATATGCAACAATGGCCACTGAGATGTTGCAGATGTTACTAAAACAACTAGAAACAACCTAAAGATCTATTATTGGGTAAAAAAGTGACAGTACATTATATGAGAACATTAGGCAGTCAATAAATACCAAGTCATAGAAGAAGTGTGTTATTTGTGAAAATATTTGATATATAAGGTAGAAAATGCAGTTTATTAAAAAACAATAAAAAAACACATTTTTTCTAAATTATTCTAAAAGTGAGTAGATAGCAAAATTCAATTACATTTAAAGTCACATCCAACTAGTAGAGTTTATGATTTTAAGTGGTATGAGAGAAGGCTCCTGACTGGCTAACATTAATCAAAGGCTCTGGCCTATGACTCTGACAGTACGATATAAATCTGTTTTTTTGACTCCTACTTTAGCGTTCTTTTTAATATACTCAATGTCCTTTGGGCTAGTTTTCAGAAATGAAAAAGAAGGTATCACAATAATAGTTAATAATTGTCATCAAAATCTGGAATTCTAGTGTTTAATTATAGACCAGGACCTTACAAGGCGTGCTAATATGATCTTTTCATCAGTTCTTACTTGTCAAAAGTTATGGAATAGGAAAGGCTACAAGTGAACTATGTGTAACTACATTCTCCAAAGTAAATCTCATGGAATTCTAAAACGTTAAGAGTAACAGACTTAGTTCAAAGTCCCAGGTCTTGGCTTCTTTCAGGCAAGGATATATATAGGAAGTGGAGAAGTAAAGAAAGAAAACCACTTTCTGCCTCTTTGTTAAGACATTTGGCTTTTTTTTTTTTTTACTAAGTTTCCATTGAATCATGATTTCCAAACATAACTATAAACATAAATTCAGAGATAGAAAGATGATAAAAAATTTCAAGTGTGGAATAACTCATGGTAAAAGCAAGTTTTAATTATTATTTTTTTTTTTGGTCTTTTTAGGGCCACACCATGGCATATGGAGGCTTCCAGGCCAGGGGTCCAATTGGAGCTGTAGCCGCTGGCCTACGCCAGAGCCATGGCAACGTTGGAACCAAGCTACATCTGTGACCTACAGCACAGCTCAGGGCAACGCCGGATCCTTTAACCCACTGAGCGAGGCCAGGGATTGAACCCATGTCCTCAAAGATGCTAGTCGGGTTCGTTAACCGCTGAGCCACGACGGGAACTCCTTAAATTCTTTAATTTTACTATAACACATTTCAATAGCACAAAAATGTAAAATGAGATCTGAAGAAATGAAGATTACAATTTCAACTCACCAAACTGTAATTTCTTCATAACAGCCACATATTTTTCTTCAAGTGATTTCAATACTGATAAAGGTTTGGGTTTCATAGCCACCTTCTTCGAATATTCACCTAGTTTTTTTTCTGTTATTTAATATTTCAAGATAAATAATATAAGTATACATTTTAGAAGAGTAAAACAAAAAAAAACTATTAGCTTCCAGAGTTCAAATTCTGAATTTCAAAAAATCATCAAACTCTTTACCATTTTAAAGTTAAAAGCTCTCTATTTCATAAAAATATCTAACAGGGCTAAAAATCTGATTAACTTTAAAGCTTAAATTCTTAAAATACTAATTAGATTGCATCCATTCAGGCAAAACACCAGAAATAAAGCAACAGATGATGCAGAATTATTTACATCTTCTGTTGCTAATACATGAAAATGCCAATTTTAACTGAATTCTTACACAAAGTCTTTTTTTTTTTTTGTCTTTTTAGGTTCACACCCACGGCATATGGAGGTTCCCAGGCTAGGGGTCTAATCAGAGCTGTAGCCGCTGGCCGATGCCACAGCAACAGCAATGTAGGATCCGAGCCGTGTCTGCGACCCACACCACAGCTCACGGCAATGCCGGATCCTTAACCCACTGAGCGATACCAGGGATCAAACCTGCAACCTCATGGTTCTTTGTCGGATTCGTTAACCACTGAGCCACGACGGGAACTCCTTACACATAGTCTTAATGTACTATTTCCTTCCCACTTTTTTTTTCCTTTTTTTAGGGTCACACCTGTGGCACATAGAAGTGCCTGGGCTAGGGGCTGAATAAGAGCTGCAGCTGCCGGCCTATACCACAGCTACAGCAACACAGATCTGAGCCACATCTGCAATCTATGCTGCAGCTTGCAACAATGCTGGACCTTAACCCACTGAGTGAGGCCAGGGATCGAAGCCGCATCCTTAGTCAGGTTCTTAACCCACTGTGCCACAATGGGAACTCTTTAATATACTATTTTCTATCTAACACAATTGCACTTTTCAATCTCATAACTTTCAATGAGAACAAAAGAGAAATTTATTTTGCATGCTATCAGTCTACTAAATTTAGGCTTAGATATCATACACAGTAGAGATTAATACTTTAGAGACTATTCATTATTAGCTTGAAAACCTGACTGACACAGAGCAGAATCTTTAGTAACTTGCTGAAAAACCATTATCAGAGAGGGAAGTGAAGGCAGTTTTCAGTAAGTAAGTAAGTAAGTAAGTATCAAAAGAAAAGTAGAATAAGGGGAATAGTACTATACCTTGATTTGCTTGCCGCAAACTGGTAGTGGCTGCGTAAACGATCTCAGCAGTCTTCTGAATGTCTGGAACCAAAAGAGTAAGTCCTTCTGGTTCTTGATCAGATGCATCTGGTTTTACTCCTGTTTTAACATTTTCTCTTTTAGATCTGAAAAAAGATTTTTAAAATATGGAAATAAATGCATGGAAAAGATTTAGCTTTGAAAAATACTTCCATAAGTCAGTAAAAGTGGTTAAAAATCAACATGATAGTGTGCATTTCATCTGACATACACATGTTACATACCAGGGGTAGTTTAGTTTCATTTTTGCTTTTGAAGCCATAGAATAATGCCTGGCATAATAAAGTTTTGGGTAGGTTTTCTCTTCATATGCAAAAACAGATAAGAGATAAACACTACAGAATTGTTACCCTGTAAAAAGACCCAGATTATCTTGTTTGTCTTTTCACCCACACCTTTAAAAACACACTTAAAGTAATTACACACCTACAAGTAGAGAAATCACTTCTATGGCTAAAGGTAACAGAGATCTATCCTCTGCCTTTTAAGACTCTGTAATTAAAGATCCATAGGGAGCATTTTATGTTAATACTATTTGTATTTCACTCAGAGTATATTAATTTCTAAGGAGAAAAAAAAAAAAGAAATATTCCAGAGTAAAGTGCAGGTTCACTACTAGGTATACAATGTGCTTCTATACACTGAACCTTTATTTAAAAACTAAGTTTTAGGGCATAATCATCTAAAAGATACTCTGGTATTTCCTATTCATGTCTAAAGTATACTCAACCTTTTATCATATTGTTTTAGTGTATAAGGCATCAAAATGTTGCTTTAAATTTTCTACATGAATGCAACAGTATTTTACTACAAGATTCACTGAAAAATAACAACTAAATATCAATTTTTTCTATTTCAACTCAGCACATTTTATTCACATAATGATCATTATACCACTGCTTAGATACTAAAAATTGACATTTTTGTTAATTCATTAAATAGATAATTTAAAACAAACTGAAATCACATAGAAATAAAAGCTTTTGAAATGTTTATGCTAAGGTATGATCTAAACTACACATCACTTATTTTTCTAGGTTGTACACCTACTAACAAACAAAAGGCCTTGGATCTTATATGAAAATAACATTGTACAAAGTGGGCATGGAGTCTTAGAGAACTATAAAAAGACTAACGGAAGGTAGAAGAGTGCTTAACAAAATAATAGATGCTATGTCCAAAAAAATGAACTGTTCTTTATCACAAGGACAAAAATCTACTCAGAAGCAAATCAGTGCTTAACTTGACTTATTTATTTATTTTGGCCACGCCCACAGGATGTGGAAGTTCCTGAGTCAGGGATCAAACCCCGCACCACAGCAATGACAATGCCAGATCCTTAACCCACTGAGCCACAAGGGAACTCCAGTGCTTAACTTTAGATAGATAATAAGAGTTAAGTTAAGAGCCACTAAAGTGGATAACAAGGGTAAGTGGATTTAGTGTTACACATGAGTTTTGAATTGATTCCCACAGTGTGTGAAAAAACTAGTATCCACAGGTATTTTTAACTATAATGTACATATACTTCCTCACCTGGCAAGATGGTTTAACTAAAAGCCATAAAGTGAAACTGGGTTATTGCCTTTTCTCCTATGCTCTCTTACTACCTTCCCTGAGGTATAGAGAAATCACAGAGAACACATGGCCAACTTTCCTTTGCTACTCAGGAAGCACTCAGTAGATGTTATACTGTGTTATTTTAGTAATCAACTTTTAAGTGTGCATGTGTATAAGAGCATATATTTTTACATATGTATGTAAGGAGAATATAGCAAACAAATGTTTTATGACTGAAATAGACATATTACTGCTAGAATTAAATAAGATATTACATCTTTTTATAGCTATGAAATAAAGTTAAGACTATAGTTTAACAGTGAATCTGACCATTTTTAAAATAAAGATATGATTCTGGTAGATAAGCTCAAATAAATTCTCAACTTTTGTGTTTACTAATAGCTATTCACAATCAATGTGAAACACTGAGACTCAAGAAAAGTGCATAAGCTGATTGATGGTGCCCACTCAATTTATAAGGACTTTCTCTCTCCTCAGTTGTAAATGATTCTCTTTCTGGGGCTTAAAAAAATTCTTAAATAATAGGGCCAACCAAACCATAATAGGAAAACAACAGAAAGTAGTTTGAGAAAACAGAAGAGTTATGGTTATAGCTATAATTAAAAAAAAAAAAGATGGTGATCTATCTATTATACCCTTAATAAAGATTTCACTTAAAGAAACACATTGTGCCAAGCAGAGAAGAAAGATTATAGGAATGAAGCTCATTTTCCCAGAATTAGAGTATTTTCTCCTTGAAGAAACAAAAGAACCTCTGGTGTGAAGTGTAAACTGCATTAATGCAATTTAGAGAAATTATCCTTGGAAAACGAATGAATCTAAATTTCAAACCCTATTCATGAATACCAATTTCCTAACTCCAGTTTTTAAAAGATGATTAGTAGGAGAAATCTTTATTATTAAAATAGTGCAAATAGGATGAAAATTTTTATTTTTTAACCAAAAAGTTTTTAAAATATTAAAAAAATAGTTCAAAAATCCACAGAAGTTTTAAAAATTGTATTTACAACAAATGTGTAAAAGAAATTATTATAAATCTTAATTTGAAGATAACAGCTGAATCATAAAGCAGATGTAATTAGATCTTCACACCACGTTCTAATGAGAAATTTTTATGTGGACAGTCTTTTGACAAAAACATACAGGAGAAAAAGGAATAATTTTCAAAAGGTGAGAGTACTTCAGATAAGTGAAGAACACACACTATGTGCCTAATGATGACTGTAACTAGTCATTGTCTGACATTAAACTATAGCCAGTAGTCTCTTTTCTATAAAAGTTTCAGGTTACTGTCAGCCCATATGTAGGCCCAGCTCATGAAAAAAGGCCATACCTTAGCTCACATCCTGAAGTCTGTGTGAAAAGCTATTTGAGTTCAAGGCACCTAGCTGGAAGTAGGTCTTTGAGACTGACAATGGATCCAACATGGTAAAAGCAATCAGCGACGGCCGCTACCATGGTATCCGCTGCTTTGTGCATACGTTGAATCTGGTTGTGATCACTGCCCTGAAGAAATACGAGGAATCAACTGAAGTTTCTACTATTGCACAGAATTATCTGCAAACATTTTCCACTATGCTGTGAATTCCATCTAAACAGCTAATAAATTAAGCAAATTTTGGCTCTGTGGCACATAATCTGAACTAGGATGTGAGCAGAATGGGCAAATCTTTCTTGTGAAACCAGACAGAGAAAAAACATAACTCAACATTTAGTTATATTGAACTGTCTCTGTTAATACTACTACCCAAATTAAGTTGGATATTTGTAAGTCTAATTACAAAATATCAGAATTATGTTCCTTTATAATCTACAAACTGAACAGCTTATTATAGCTATTTTCTTGGTTGAACACTAGGACAGACCACTTCAATCCCCTAATTTCTCCTAATTCTAAAATCAAAACTGTCACACTATTAAAATAAATATTTAGAAAGCAGTGCCATGCTGAAGAAGTCATCAGAAAACATATGCTAAAATGTCTAGATTCAGAAGTATTAAGAATTAGCATCTTATGGAACATGATGGAGGATAATGTGAGAAAAAGAATGTATACATATGTGTGACTGGGTCACTTTACAGCAGAAATTGACAGAACACTGTAAACCAACTATAATGGAAAAAATAAAAACGATTATAAAATAAAAAATTTAAAAAAAAATTAGCATCTTAAAGGAAGACTCTCAAATTGTAAGAGAATGAAACTTCTACATTTACCTATAAAACAACACATCATAACATACTCCTTAGTTCTAAACCTCTTTGTCAGGAATTATAGTTTAAAAAAAAGTAAACAGAAAGATTTTTTAAAATATTATTGTGGAGAATTATTTGCTTCTAATTGTCCACAGAAAACATGAAAATAATTCTTGAAATGCACCACTAAATGGGGCAAAGACCTTTGTAAGATGAATGTTTTCCATGCTCATTTTATAGTTTAGGTTTTGTTTTTGTTTTGGGGTCGTGCCTGAAGTTCCCAGGCCAGGGACTGAACCTGTGGCATAGTAGTGACCTGAGCCACAGCAGTGACAACTGCCAGATCCTTAACCCAATGAGCCACCAGAGAAGTTCTAAAGTTTAGTTTTTAATACGATTCAAATGAAAGTTGAAAATAAAATCTTGGGAAGCATAAATGAGAAATAGGAGAGAAGGGAATATTCAAAATAGAGGTATGAGAAGGCTTTGAAGATTAAAAACCTTGATTTCCATACTTAGATAAAAGTGTAATAATTTTTAGGTCAAGTTAAACATCACAGGACAAATAATGGTATTAGATACTGTTGTGGAATGGAGTTGCCATAAATAATATGCTTCACCAAAGGTCAATCCAACTGAGGCAAAGAAGAGATATTAAAATAAATGTTGGCATCACTGTCTCCATCACCAAGTAAAAGGCTGATGAAATATTGAGCTTGTTCAAGGTCATCAAAAAAAGGAATTTAAAAAAACATATATGGTTGCAACAAATCCTCCTTGGCTAAGAAATTTTGTAGGTTTGAGAGGCAGAAGAAAAAGGGCTAGCCTGGAATGGAAATTCCTTCTTAACTGAAGCCCTAGAGGTATTATTTTAAGGGAGTTAAAATATGCCTCTTAAGAAATAATCTTATTGCTTAGTTAGATAAAAAGCAATTAGGTATTTATACAAGAGAATTTAGTTATTTGAAAATATGATGAATTCTGCACCAGAAGACACTCTGAGATAGCTAAGGGAAATGGCAATCAAGGATGCTCACTTTAAAGCTGCTGAAGAGAAGTTCAAAGTCTACAGCACCTTACACCAAGGTCTAGAACACATCATGTCCTTATTAGGAGTTAAAATCATCTGACTTATATTAAGTTCCTCTTTCAAAATTTTGGTGAAACTATCAAATACTAAATATACGAAATATGATTATCTACCTACTGCAGTCCAGCAGGAAAAATCTATACAGATGATCAAGGACAAAATATTTGCCTTTGTTTCTGCTCCAAGAAGGCTAAGAAAAGAGTCACATTTATTCAAAAGTAAAACCAAACTACTATGGCTGTACTTTGACTTCATTTTGGAATGGCCAGCAGAGGATTAATTTCACCAAGAATGGTATTTAAAAGATGAAGGGCTCACATCTTCACAGTGTGATAATTTTGTGGGTAATAAAATGAATTTTCACATGAGATAATTATATTTCAGTTCAAGTGGAAACTATATACACATATAAAGTTTAAAGTATTAAGTTACTCATGCCACAAATCCCTTTCTTAATGGAGGTTAAGAGAGTTGCTATCAAGTTCTTTCTTTTTAAAGAATCTAAAATAAAATGTTGATCAATAACTGGTCATAAATAGGTGGGAGTTTTTTGGGCTTTTTTTTTTGTTTTTTTTTTTTTTTTGGTTGTGCCAGCAGCATATGTACATTCCCAGGCCAGGGATCAAACCTGCACCACAGCAGTGACCCAAGCCACTGCAGTGACAACAACAGATCTTCGGATCTTTAACTTGCTGTGCCACAGGGGAACTTCTTATTTTTTAAATGTCAAGTATTGCTATATAAACTCTTTAATTTCTTTTTTACAAGGGAGTTAAAGATATTAGAAACATAAGACAGATTAAGATAGTAACAAAATTCAGGAGATGGAAAACAATAAGGGGATGGGGTTGGAAGAGGCTTCTTTTTAGCAACATAGAGAAAATAATCTCCAATACACCACCCTAATCTGTGCAAGTCGATAGCAAATCAGCTTGAAAAGACAGTAGATGAAAAATACCTGCAATAATTAACAAAGGAAGTTTCAGATGAATGGTTTTTAATAATTCTTTAGAGTAAGAAAAACATAAAATGGGCAAAGCTGACTCATTCCTCATTTAAGTGATAATTATGAGGTTTCCACCAGCTCATGTTCTATGGACCACAAAATAACAGTTCACCTAATTTAGCGAACCTCAGTAACTCATTAATTATTATTTAGGCACAACTCTAATGGCTATGCATATCCAATGAAACATGCTGCCTTTCAAAATCTTCTCATAGTGCTAACTCAAAATTCTTCAGAGGAATGAAAAAAGAGGAGCAAAAGAAAGTATCAGAACAATTATGTAGAACTACATTATTATATATACTTTTTAAAATTATCAAAAGCAAATTTTCCAATTGAAAACTTTTACTTCACTGTCAACATTAAATTTTTTCTATGTATTATAAATTTTCAAAGCCAAATCTGAAACAAATGCACCTCCTTGATTTCTAATTATTCACTGATGTGTAAATCAAGCTGGTCTTTGAAAGTTAAGTTTGATCTAGTAAATAAATATACTTGATTGGGACATTAGATTTGAGGCCTCATCATAGCTCTGTCACTAAGCATCAGAGAACCAGGAACAAATCAGTTATTTATTTATGGACCTTGTTCTCCTCATTTACCAAAAGGGGAATCTGAACTATTTGAACTCTAAAGAACTCCACTTACAGTTCTAAAAACCTTTAGATATTATGAGACAGGTTACTCACTGTGATGTGCCCAGAAAGATTTGTTACAAACTAAATCTTATTTGCAAGAGACTTCAAATTTAGCAATTAAGACTGCTTGAGATTTTGTCAGATAATAAAGATGATATAAACTATCTTGAAACATAAAGTTCATCTAACACAATTTGGTAAGGAATAAATTATCATTTTATAAGTTATGCTTAATATGTCTACTGGGGTAGACATATTAAGTTGATTTATAATTTTTAATGAGCTTTTGTTTGTTAATCATGTAAGTAGAGCTAGCTGTATTTTGGCACTTGATCTAAGTATCTTTCAGGAATCAGTTTAGGCATTACACAAACATGAAACCTAAGTGTTTAATGAACAACTTTAGTAAAGGCAGCAATGGTGTATAAAAAGAGGAGTATCTGGACAACGGGTCAACTTGTCTTTCTTCATATATATGGTTTTTGATAATGAATATCACAAGCATCAGGAGACTAGTGAGCTAAGTCCCAGATTTATTACCTATTTAAATAAGTTTCTAAATGTTAAATGCTAACTAATAGTTTCATTATCTGTCAAACGAGAATATTTTCTTCTCTACCATACAGAGCTGGTATTAAGTACAAAAATCATCAAATTATAAAACTAAAAAAAATCCAGAAATTAAGACCTTTAGGATAAAATAAATAAATAACTGACACTTTTTTTCTGCATGAGGCAAGAAAGAAAAGTTTTAATACTGCTACACTTGAAAGCACCTGAAAACTGGAGTATTTAAGGTAATAAAAATTTTCAAAGCTAGGTAAGGGAGAGAATTCTACGTATCCTTTATGGATAAATGCTAAACTTTTTGTTCTTCATAAGTGCCTACAAACAGGGCAAAGCAATAAAAACATTTTATTATTTTGGAAGACTTTCCTTTTTTTCCCTCTTTTTAGGGCCTAGGCTAGGGGTGGAATCAGAACTGTAGCTGCAGGCCTATGCCATCGCCATAGCAATGACAGATCCGAGCTGCATCTGCGACCTACGCCACAGCTCAGTGCCGGATCCTTAACTCATTGAGCAAGGTCAGGGACTGAACATGCGTCCTCATGGATATTAGTCAGATTTGTTTCCGCTGAGCCACAGTGGGAACTCCTATTTTGGAAGACATTTGATTTTTGTATTAAAGTGATCACTAATGGTCGCTTTTAAATAATTTCTATAAACGTAAATAAATTACTTAATACTACTGAGTCAAATGAAGTTAAATAGAACCAATATTTAAAGCAACCATTTCATTTCTTTCAAATTCCTGTACAAAATTTCAATTGAACAAGAAAAAAGTGCAAAATTTCCTTATGATGGCATCCTGAAATGTTCCAATTCTGTGTAAATTTTAAGCAATAGATGATGGTAGAAAAATGGCCTAAGGAGAAAATTACATTTAGACTTATAGGTACAGTTAAGGTATGTTTTCAAAATGGAATAAAACCAGTGTACAAAACATGTTATAGATACTTAGAAAAAAATTACCTTATGAAAAAAACGTTAATTACCTTTGATCTTGTTTCAGACACGTTAGAAAGCATTGAATGTAAAAATTCTGTTTCAAAGTAATATACTTTTGCCTATTTTTTTGTGTTTCCTAAAGGAATGTTATTCCTGATTTATCTTAATATAAATGCTTACTAATAGTCAGACAACAATATTAATCAGTTTATTTATGTTAACTATTAGATTCTAACTCTATAAACAAATATTACAAATTGTGAATTTTGAAAGGACTTACAAGGAGAGATAGTGGATGGTAAAAGTATAGAATCATGAGTAAAAGAATAATAAAATGTTAATATCTTTAGAAAGTTGTTAGTGTAATCTACACAGTAAATATTTAACAACTTTGCCAGAACAGACTAAATCACAATAAATCACTTCTAGTCGCCGCCTTTCCATGTCAACAGGTTAATCTTGCCAGGAAAGATGAACATATGTTAGAAATACAATTATTCCTTGAATAGTGCTCTGGTTTACATTAATACCAACTCCATCAGAGTACTGTAATTATCAGTCACCAAACTAATATTCACCCATAAGACATAATAATTTTATTTTATTTTATTTTATTTCTATTTTTGTTCTTTTTAGGGCTACACCTATGGCATATGGAAGTTCCCAGGCTAGGGGTCAAATTAAAGCTGTAGCCACTGGCCTACACCACAGCCACAGCAATGCGGGATCTGAACTACATCTGCAACCTACACCACAGCTCACAGCGACGTTGGATCCTTAACCCACCAAGCGAGGCCAGGGATCAAACTTGTGTCCTCATGGATGCTAGTCAGACTCGTTTCTGCTGAGCCACAACGGGAACTCTAATAACTTTATTATTAAAGTATAATTATAATTAAGAAAACCTAAAACATGTCTTAGAGTCTATTATTTCAAATATTAAAATTCAGAAGCTACTTTTCAGACGTGTGTGCACTGATGTATACATGCATATATAATTATATAATATTGTATATAACAGCAAAAACTCACAATTACAAAACCAACATGCATAGAAAGCATTCCTGTGGTGTCACTGTGTCACCTCAAGTTCCTCCTCTAAGCAGTCATTCTTACTGAAGCTTGGGGATGTATTTAAAGTTTGGGAATATGGCTACAATGTTGAGTCTAACTATTTTATTCCCCAGCAGACCACCTGAAAGGAGTATGCTGTAGAAGGCAACCCAACTGATATATCTCCAGTACATTCCTTTACCCAAGAGTTACCTGAGTTATCCTTTATTAAAACACAACAGCCCCCCTTGAAGGGCTAAAGGGTCATTTCCTTCTTTATATAAATTATAATAACTCCATAAAGTATCCTGAAATGAGAAGTCTGTGTTGAAGAAAAAGGGCAAATTCCTGGAATAGCAGGACAGACCTGGTTATAACACTTCCCTAGAAAGAAGGCCAAAAGAGGACACAGGGTATCTTGGTTAGCAGGAAAGTGAAAAATGAAAAGGAAGAGAAGCCTGCTAAGTTAAAAGCCATCTACTTTTTGTAAAACTCTTAAAATGAGGAAGAAAGCCAAAATACCACTGTAAATTGTAGCCACATTTAAAAACAAAAGCTTAGGCTAGTTTGGCTTCTGCTAACTTTAATTTCTCCCAATTAAGCACAGATAAAAGGAGGGAGAAGACTGAGATACTCAATGGATATCTTTCCATTTCTTCCTCTTTCTTTTGTTAGTTTAAATTTGCAAATTGCCTCTACTTTTAGACTTGAAGATATATCCTATTAGTTTCCCAAAGCCTCAGAAAACATTAAGTAGTACTTAGACAAGGTATAAGTTAACTGAATTTAATTGTGAGAAAGTTAGTCCCTTTCCAATGAAAAGAAGTCTCAGTAAACCTTTGGTAATTTTTCAGCATTTGTTAAATCTTCCTTAATAAATCGAAAACTGATCTGGAGTCAGTAACTTTCTAAAATTTAGTTTATTCACTTTTACAAGTATCTTCTATTTATGGCAAATGATACTCATTCTGCTATGTTAGCAATTTGAAGTTTCCTCTTTAAATAAACAAATTTTTTGGGGG
Organism: Catagonus wagneri; assembly: GCA_004024745.2. Classification (NCBI taxonomy): domain Eukaryota; kingdom Metazoa; phylum Chordata; class Mammalia; order Artiodactyla; family Tayassuidae; genus Catagonus; species Catagonus wagneri. The sequence continues at coordinate 17,513,228 of PVHT021183518.1, read as the reverse complement.
GGTGTCTTTTTGTCCTTTTATGGCCTCACCCATGGCATATGGAGGTTCCCAGGCTAGGGGTCCAATCAGAGTACAGCTGCCAGCCTATGCCACAGCCACAGCAACGTGGAATCCGAACTGCATCTGCAACCTACACCTCAGCTCACGGGAACAATAGATCCTTAACCCACTGAGCAAGGCCAGGGATCGAACCGCAACCTCATGGTTCCTAGTCGGATTCGTTTCCGCTGTGCCACGACAGGAACTCCTAAATGAAACGGTTTTTTAAAAAAAGTTACCTGATCTAAAGAAAGATTCTAACAGCATAGATGGCATATGATTTTAAAGTTCTTTATAAATGCAGAGGCCTTTTACTCTGATAAGGAATTTCTACCAAGAAAATTTTTCTTTAGTTTTCTTTTTTTCTTTTTAGGGCTGCACATGCAGCATATGGAAGTTCCCAGGTTAAGGGTGGAATCAGAGCTGCAGCTGCTGGACTACACCACAGCAACTCGGGATTCAAGCTGAGTCTGTGACCTACATCATAGCTCATGGCAACACCGGATCTTTAACCCACCTAGCAAGGCCAGGGATTAAACTCGCATCCTCATGGATACTAGTCGGGTTCATTACCACTGAGCCACGATGAAAACTCCAAATTTTCTTCAGTTTTCAACCATGAAAATGGTTTGTCTTTTTTTTTTTTGTCTTTTTGCCTTATCTATGGCCTCACCCGCGGCATATGGAGGTTCCCAGGCTAGAGGTCTAACAGGAGCTGTAGCTGCCGGCCTTTGCCACAGCCACAGCCACGCGGGATCCAAGCCACGTCTGCAACCTACACCACAGCTCATGGCAATGCCGGATCCTTAACCCACTGAGCAAAGCCAGGGATAAAACCCGCAACCTCATGTTTCCTAGCAGGATTTGTTAACCACTGAGCCACGACGGGAACACCTGGTTTGCCTTATTTAATCAGATTAATACAAAGCTTGGTATCACATGTACACTTTTTAGATTTAGATAAATTCAAAAATAATATAGACAAAAGGCTCCAGAAAAATTATACCTAAAGCCTACTTACTATTGTATAACATTGTCCACATCTACAACTTTAGCTGGATAATAGTTTTAAGGAAATTGTATAAGAATGTATAAACATGAATTTAGTCTGACTCTGTAATTCCTGAACCTTAAAGACTTTACATTTTCTGCTAATGATTCTGAGCCTCTGTCAAGTCAACAGATGATTATTTTCTACCTAACTGGGTCAGTAAATAACCTGGTAGGATTAGTACTGGAAAACTTCTGCGTGGGATTACATATTTCAGATTCTTATATGTTAACAAAGGAAACCATGTTTCCAGAACAATTTACCCTGCAGCAATTGCACTTTATTGAAGGAGAGCCCTAGGGAAAAATTTGCAACACATAGGCAGAATAATGTATTTAATAAGTAATTTAAAGCCTGAGTCATATCACTGCCTTTTCTAAGTCAAACATTTGGAATACAGAAGGTATTTCTACCTAGGAACTAACTTCCTATAAGTCTACAATATTACAGCAAGAATGCCAATGGACTCAAATCCTCAGTCCCCAGAATGGCAGGATAGGGAGAGGACACAAAGAGCTCAGCTGTGGAGATGGAAAGGATGAAAATCTCTTCCAAGGCAATTTAGTCTTTTTAAAAAATTCCTACTCCCAACTATTCAGCTACACTGAAGACAATCTTTTTTATAATGCAAATCTGATTAGATCTCTGCTAAAATCCTTTCAATGGCTTGTCACATTTACGAGTAGGTAAGTATGAAGTTCTTGGAACCCCCACTTTCTTCTTTCACCTCACTTCCCACACCTATCTCCCACCCACAGGATACCCAGGCATACCAAACTGATTTAGATTTCCGTGTCTATGTAATGCTTTCTTTTGCTGCTAACGTATTTGCTAGACAAGCCCGAATGTTCCTCTTTATTTAGCCAATTCCTACTTACTCTTTGGGCTGTCAAATCTGATTGATCCGCCAGTAATGTCTTATACTTCCAGTAAGCAATGTACTGTGTTATAAAAACTGTCTAGTAGTTACTGCTTCCCCCCATTTATCTATCAGTCTCTTAGAAAGATCTAATTTTCTTGTTATGCTCTCATGAACGTTCAGTAAACATCTGTTAAATGAACAAATCAGTCATGCTTTTGCAGTCAAATGCTCTACCACTGAGCTATACCCCCTAAATCGGTCATGGAGTTTCCTAGGCTAGGGGTTGAATCGGAGTTATAGCTTCTGGCCTACATCACAGCCACAGCCACGCCAGATCCGAGCCTCGTCTGAGACCTTCACCACAGCTCACCGCAACGCCGGATCCTTAACCCACTGAGCGAGGCCAGGGATTGAATCCAAAACCTCATGGTTCCTAGTTGGATTCATTTCCACTACACCACAATGGGAATTCTATAGCCACTAGCTTTTAAAGTGATGATGATAATATAAAAAACTAACAAAATCCGGGTAATTTGGGAAGTTGATTTCTCTCGAAAAATAAAGACTGACAAAAACTATTCCTCTACAGACCAGTTCTCTGCCATTGCTTGATTATATTGTATTTCTCAAATTTTAGGTTCTTGACAAATAAGTGAGAACAGGTAGAATAACATATTGCTATGATGGTAAAGAAGATTAACTGATTAAAAACACCACTAACAAAGGAATAAACTTTCTCTGGCTTAATTCTGATGTTTACATAAACATCAGAATTAGGCCATCTTTAAGTAAAAATGATGACCACTGAACATATTCTGTTAAGAGAATGAAAAATGTTACCAGGAAAAGGTAGCTTAAAAAGAGTTTTTGATAACAGACCTCATCATCTAATTTCTAGTGAGGTATAAACTTTAAACCAAAGATTTATTTAAAAATTCAATTTTCCATGAAGATTAATACTAACTTTATCATAACCCAACAATAAATACCAAATTCTTTGCATTCTAAAAAACATTATAGCATGAATTATACCATATGTCAAAATGAAAAAGTAGTAATCCATAAACCCAACAGTTCTACTTCTATGAATCTACTCTGAGAGATTTTTACAAGTCCTAAAAAGGATGCATGTCAAAGGTTATTATAAATTAGAAATAACCCAATGTTCACTACTAGACGGTTAAGTAAAATACAGTATCTGCATATAACGCATAATCAGAAGTATGAAGAACAGTACCAGCAATATGCACTTACTTACAGTGAAGGTGTTTTTCACCTTAATACTGGGGTAAAACTACCTGTAAAATTGGTACAATGTGATAGCATTTAAGAAAAACTCTAGCTATCTATAGCTATAAGGCTGCATAGGGAGATGTCTGATAAGCCATTGTGAATAAACATTTCTGAGCGTAGGATCGGATGGATACTTTTTCTTTGTTTTATTTATTGCTTGTGCATATGTGTGTTTAATTTGTATATATCATTTAAAAAAAACTCACAAAGCTATTTAAAGAAAGACTCTCAGAACCAAGGTCAAGGGAAATGAACAAGGTTTGGTACCTTAAGCGGTTGGTGTAGGTATCAACACAGGTCTTCATTTTGGCTAACAAGGTACCAACAGAAGTTTGACACTCTGACTGTTCATCCTCCTCTTCACCATTCTCTGTAGAAAGAGGCAACAATAGGGGCACCATGCAGGTACAAGAAGCAATGGCCCGGAGCAATTCCAGCAGAGCTCGATAGAGTGGCACATGTCTTGCCATGTCAAGAACTGTAAAAAGGAAGAGCGGAAAGCATAAAATGACCACATGTGCAATATAAAAGCAGGTTCACAGCAATCTGGCTTCTACTTGGATCTTTAGATTAACTGGTTAGCTGGTAAATGGACTAATGAGGATATTTATGAAGAACCAATGTGCTTTTAGGGAACAAAATACTGAATAAGGCATACAGTTGGGGAGATAGTAAGAAATATAATTAGGTTAACTAGTAATACTACATACAAAAATGATTAAATAGTCTAGATAATACATTATGGCAGTAAATACATTTATCAGCATGACTTGGAAATACATTTTAAAAATTAAATTGAAGCCATTGTATCTTGGGTAAAATAGAAGGATATGACCACAGTTTATCTCAAAGGTGTAATTCAAAAAATCAACTTGTTAGGGGAAAAAAGAAGTTGAGACTGTTACCTGCCCCCCTGCTTTTTTTTTTTTTTTTTTTTTTGCTTCTTAGGGCCACACCTAAAATGTGGCATATGGAAGTTTCCAGGCTAGGGGCCAAATTGGAGCTATAGCTGCCGGCCTACGCCACAGCCACAGAAATGAGAGATCCGAGCCATGTCTGCGACTTACACCACAGCTCATGACAACACTGGATCCTTAACCCCCACAGCAAGGCCAGGTATCGAACCCTCATCCTCATTGATACTAGTTGGGTTCATTAGCACTGAGCCATAACAGGGACTTCTGACAATGCTAGCTTTTAATTATTAGCTACAAGGCAAATGAAATATTTTCTTAAAACCACATGCATCTAGAATGGATTCCCTACTCTAAGAACATGTATTGCTTCTAAAACCTTTATAAGATGTTTTGCTGGGTGGCTTTTATAAGGTAGCTTTCTCCCAACTAGTATTTAAATCAGTGAGATAAGGACCTAACAATGCTTTTTCCAATACCAGCTGCTGAATAAAATTACTCCACAAATGTCTGTCATTTATTATGTTAGTTGTTCCTTAATTATTTACTGAAAATTCACTGTTGAACAGGCTGGGATTACAGCAGTAAAGAAAACAACCCCAAATCCCTGCCTTTGTGTAGTTTACATTAAAGGTAAAGAAGAGCACGTGAGTAAAAATTTTTCAGACACTAGTAAGCACTCTGCATAGGAGATTTAAACAGGAAAGGAGAATTGGGCGAGTACCTACTGGAGGAAGAAATTGTCTAACTGCCCACAGAACTATATTGGGATTAGAGTACTGGGGTGGGGTGGGGTGAATGAGACAACACCTAGGAATTTTTGACTGCGTTTGGCAAGTGATCTAAGGAGATAAAAGGCTTAATAAAATTAGTTCTGATGACCTGATGACAAGTAGTGAGCCTGTTCAGAGTTATGGAGCAATAGGCCCCTGTCTCACACCTTTCAATGATGCAGAGGACAGGGGTAAAAAGCATGACTGTACATTCTTTCCTCATTTGAAAATTTACCCTCCATCTTACCACACATAAAATTTCCATACATACTTGGTTATACACATAAAGCTTGTTTTCTTACTCATGACCTAATGTCACTACTTACTATAATTTTATGGAATAACACAGTATACTATAGTTTTCAGGTAACCCAAGTTAAAATTCAAAGTTACTAATCAATAGGCATAAAACACAAAATTAACACACATAAAAAAGCCAGACATACATAAACAGGTAGACATGCAAAGTGATAACCAAATCTGGCATTATTTAAAATGCCCATGTTCTATGCATCAGCAATATCCCTTCTTACTATAAACCTATAAGCAAGGATGACTGCTATAAATACTGTTTTTAACACTGAGAGTTGGAAGCACCAAAGAGCAATAAAAAAGGATAAATATACAACAACATATCCAAGTCATTCTCTCCTATGTAGCATTTAAAGAGTCAAGTAGATCTCCTACATCTACATTTGTGTGAATTAGGTTACAAAAAATACATTAAGAAGACACTTATGTAAACACATTCTCAAATATTATTCCTTTATCATGACTGAGGAACTATGTAGGAATACTTAAGAAAAAAATGAATTTCTAAACATTAATTTTACATATATGAGTAACATCTCAAACCAATTACCCTGACAAATAAAACATTTTTGATAAGGCTACCATCTCTTTTGACCACTTCTCTCTTTCTTCACGTGTATTACTTTGAAAAACATACATCTACTCCTCTTTCTATATGATGATGGCTTTATAAGTGTTTCTTCTTTGGAGAAAGCATTATTTATCGTGTGTATGAGAAAAAGATTTAGTAAGTCGCACAAGCAGCTAATAGAAGACAGCAAGACCAGCAATGACACCTAGAGCTTTTCATTATCCTATGATGCTTCCTGAGTTGTCTGATATAGCAACTACTGGTTACATATGGCTATTTAAATTTAATTAAAATGTAAAAAAAGTAAAAGTTCTGTTCAATTTTACTAGCCGCATTTCAAGTGAACAATTACCACAGAAGTCTAGACTGGACAGTGTAGACAAAGAACATTTCCATCATAGGAAAAAATCCTCTTGGTTAGTGCCTTCATCAAGAGCCAAATTCCTTATATTCTGTTTATACAAATAAACCGTGAGAAGTATATAGGTATGGGTTCTATCCAGATATAGGTCTTTCTCTAGGGGCTGTAGGTGACACAAAGACACACCTAAACATGGCCACAGCTATGCTTAAAAAAAAAAATCTCTAGACTACATTCAAAATAGCATATTTTGTTTCAGATTTATTTCAAAACAAGGAATACATACATGTACTGGATAAAATTGGATAGATATAGAATATTAAAATTAACTATAGGAATTCCTGCTATGGCACAGTGGGTTAAGAATCTGATTGCAGTGGCTCGGGTTGCTATGGAAACGTGGGTTTGATCCCCGGCCCAGTGCAGTGGGTTAAAAGATCTGGCACTGCCACAGCTGTGGCGTGGGTGGAAACTTTCATATGCTGTGGGTGAAGCCATTAAAAAAAAAAAAGAAATTAACCATAAACTAATAATGGTAGTTTCATGTAGAAAAGGACTAGGGTTACATACTGGACAACTCTGGAATCATCACAGTATAATGAAAAAAAAGAGAGAAGGGGGTTATAGTATTTTAAAAAAGGGTTATCTGTACTATATAAGAACAAAATATAATTAAAAAGCAGGGCAATGCTAGAGTAAATTACTTTTCATCATATACCTAGATGAACTGTTTTGAAATTGTTTATCAGAGTATATGCCATGCAGTATATATTTTATTAATACATGATAATTTAGCATTAGATCATAGTAACTTGATAACAGAGATGATTTAAATAACTTAAGATATAAGCACATGCACAAAAAGAATTAAGCTATGAACTTGTCCCAGTTACAAAAAGTAAGAAACATTACTGTATATTCTCTCTAGGTAAAAATCCTTAAAGATAAGGAAAATACCTAGTATTTTAGATAGTACATTCATTAAGAGATAAAACATTATTCCCCAATGTTACTAAATAACATATAGTTATAGCCTTTCCTCCGAATTTGCTGTTTTTTCTTTTGGAGTTCTATGAATGAAATTTAGTGTCCATATTACAATTATTACCTCCAACTAATCCACACTTCACTGTTTCTGCAACATTCTACTGCCAGAAAAATAAAACCAAATATAACAAAGCATGGCTTTTTATAATATAAATAGTTAATAACATATATTCTCACATTAGAAGAGCAGTAAATTACATGCTAAATCATATATTAATAATTCCAAACATTAAAGTGACAAGGGGCTATTATGTATACACAAAAACTGTCTTAGAGGTTTAATAACAGATATTTTGCCAAGATAATAATCAATGGGATTAAAAATGAACATCAACATTGTTTTTACAACAAAATAACTGGGACAATATTGTGTTCTTATTAAAAGACAATAACCCTGGAGAATTAAATCTAAAATGTTCTGAGATATAAATAAACTATTTGATTCAAAGAATAAAAAGAAATGATTAGACATAGCATGTTTTAAGTAAAGCTTTAGCTTCCTTTTGGCCAACTTTTATGGATAAAAGTATAAATCACAGTACACTGATTATTAGTCCTGAAGTACAAATAGCAGTTATAAACAGTGTGGTTAGTTTTCTTGCTAAAACTGAAAGATAAGGAAGAAACCCAGGAAATGACTCTAAAACCACACTAACATCAATTCACTAAAAAAAAAACTGAGGTACTAATTTTAGATATAATCCTCCTATAAATATGGCTTCATGTTAAATTTAGATACATTTAAGTATATGTAAATGACGTGTATTAATTAGAAACAGTAACTGGTGTCACTGAATTGATAGTACTATAAAACTTTTATTATAACGCCTTCCATCAGAGGTGACTAACACCAAAGTACTAAGGTTTGTCACCTAAGCATCCAAAAAAGCACTAAGAAAAGAACTGAAATCTCTAGTCTGCTAATTACTAATACTTTGCTGCTGATTCTGCTTAATGAGAAAACAAATTTACACATTAAGGCAATAATCATGATACTTTTTTAAAAACAAAGAAAACCAGGTCATCCCCTTCTGAAATCTAGATACTTAACCACTAAAATATGATGTTACTCAAAGGTCACAATTTCCCAAAAAAAGTACTAACATGATTTACTAAAAAAGACAAAAAAACTGTTTTATGCATGGGAAAAAATTTAATATGGCATGAAATTCCTCCTAATAGTTTCCTGAAAACACACGAAAAAGTGCTAGGCACGTTTAAGCTTTACTATTATGTAATATTAAATATGTTTAATATATTTATATTTTCAATATATTTTATAGCACAGTCTCAAATTTAGCTTTCTACTGCAGCATTTAAATGGTAAAACAAAAAAATTTAGCTCTTAATGTAAATTTAAATCTCCAGAGTGTCAGGCTTTTCTAACTACTACTTGCTAAAAAACAAAAAAACAAAAAAAACCTTTATAAGCAAAATCATGAAATCATTTCCAGATGAATTTAAAAATCAATGTATTGAGCTATAATTTATAATCAATAAAATGCACTAACATAAAACAAGTATTCATTGATTTGACAACAAATACTCCTATGTAATCCCTGCCAAAATGAAGATATAGGATATTTTTTTTAAACATCCCAAACACTTATGCCCCTTTGCAGCTAATCATCCTCCTCTAGTCACCTTCAGGCAACCATTCTTACACTGTCACTATAGAAAGCAGATAATAGAGAAAACCAACAATGCCAAAGTGGTTCTTTAAAAAACCTTTTCATTAAAAAGCTCCATATGGCTCCATATGGCTTCACAGGTAAATTTTATCAAACACTAAAAAAAACATGTAGTATTAATCATATGTGATCTCCTTCATAAAACAGAGAAAGCAGGAACAACTCATTTTATGAAGACAAAATTAAACAGACACCAAAATGAGACAAGGACATTACCAATTTAAAAAAAAAGGAAAAGAGAAAAGTAACTACAGAAGAATATCCTTCATGAACACACAAACAGAAAAGGACAAAAAAAACCCACCACAACCAAGCGGGATTGATTCCAGGAATTCAAGGTTGACTTTACATTTGAAAAATCAAGCTAATTTGCCACATTAAGAGACAAAAAAGAAAAGCCATATGATCATGTTGGGAGATGTAAACAAAGCATTTAACAAAATTCAAAACTCACTTATGATAAAACTCTAACAAAACCAGAAATAGAAGAAAACTAGAGCATCTCAAAACAAAAACAAAACCCTCGAATTCTCATCGTGGCTCAGTGGAAACAAAATTGAACTAGTATCCATGAGGATACAGGTTTGATCCCTGGCCTTGCTCAGTGGGTTAAAGATCCAATGTTGCCCTGAGCTCTGGTGTAGGTCGCAGATGCAGCTCAGATCTGGTGTTGCTGTGGCTGTGGTGTAGGCCGGCAGCTACAGTTCTGATACGACCCCTAGCATGGGAACTTCCATGTGCCGTGGGAGGCCTTAAAAAGACAAAAAATGAAACAAAACAAAAAACCTTACATCAACCATCATATTTTATGGTGAAAAGACTGAACACTTTTTCCCTAAACCAATAACTTCTATAAGATCTAGAGAGTACAATTTTTAAAAAATGTTTTAAAGAAATAAAAGTCACATAAATTGGGAAGAAGTAATAACATTGTCCTTAATGTTCACAGTATGATTATTCACCCATAGAGAAATCCTAAGGAATCTTGCACAACTACTAAGTGAGTTTCACAAGGTAGCTGGGTATCGGGTGAATAAATAAAAATCAATTTGTTTTTATATTGTAATAACGAGAAAATAAAAATTTAAAAAACATCATTTACAATAGCATAAAAATGAAATTGGGATAAATTTGACATAAGTCAAAAAGTATAAAAACACTGCTGAGAGACAAAGGAAATCTAAACAAATACATAGACAACATGCATAGATTAGAATACCTAATGTTGTTACATGGGTTTTTGTTGGGGTTAGAAACCGAAAAGATGACTCTAATATGTATATGGAAATGCAAAGGACCTAGAATCAAAATTAGAGTTGAATTTTATTTGCCATAAGATTATACATTTTACAACTAATGCATCTTGGGAGTAAGTTAACTTTATAGGTATTAATTGGTCAAATGTTTGCCTTTGATACTATCTAGCAAGGGAAAATAAGAAAAAGAAATAAAAACAAAAATCTACGACACTTTGACTAACAAAATCTCTGAGAGCAGAAATCCTCTGGGTAGAAACAAAACAAAAATACTTCATAAATCATGCAAAGCTAACTGTTCAACTTAATAGCTATAACTGACAAAAACATTTCCAGAAAGAGTATCTATTCGCAGTTCCCGTCGTGGCTCAGTGGAAACGAATCCGACTAGGAACCATGAGGTTGCAGGTTCAATCCCTGGCCTCGGTGAGTGGGTTAAGGATCTGGTGTTGCCATGAGCTGTGCTGTAGGTTGCAAATGTGGCTCAGATCCCGTGTTGCTGTGGATGCAGTGTAGGCTGGCAGCTGTAGCTCCGATTAGACCCCTGGCCTGGGAACCTCCATATGCCGTGGGTGTGGCCCTAAAACGACAAAAGACAAAAAAGAAAAAAGAAAAAGAATTTCTATTCATTCCAGCCCATATAAAATTTACAGGGCTTAGCTATATAAACGTTGTTGTCCCAACTTGTCTTTCTCTCTTCTCTCCATTTCTGGTAGAAATAGCTAATCTATTTAAGTTCCAAATATTTTCATACTCTAATTTTTTTACATTACCAATCTGCCTGTTCACATTTCTAGCAATACAAAACTTACAGTTATTAAATGTTACTGATTACTATTTCTGTATGGTGGTACATGAGGTAGTTTATGTTAAAATTTATTTTTACTTTCTCCTTTGTGCTTTTAGATACTGCTTAAGTTACTTAGAGCCATGCAAAAAATTATGTCTTAGATTAAATTGGCTTTAAAATAACCTACCATGTATATATGTGTATGTGTTTGGAAAAAGTTGGGTGAGTGAGGATATAAATGAAAAGCTTGGTCATTATGTTTACCTGATGAAGCTGGCAATGGAGCTCACAGGGGTTCATTATGCTACAATCATTAGTTTTGTATTTTTGAACTTTTCCATAATAAAAGATTTCATTGAAATGTCACAGTCACAAACACATAGTTTGAGGAATGTTCCAGACTGAAGGATGTAAAAAAGGTTACTAAATGATCCTAGATTAAATTTTGGACAAAAAGCATTTTTTCCCCTTGCTATAGAGGACATAATTGGGACAAGAGATAAAATGAGTGATACCTATGGACTAGATGATTAGATGGTTGTATTCTATCACTATTTTTTTCTGATTTTGATTACTGTAATGTGGTCATATAGACTACCTTTTTGTTTTAGGAAATAAACCCTGAAATACTTAGGGTAAAGGGCTATCATGTCTGCAACACATGTCTGGAAAAAATAATTTATATATGTCTGCATGTACAGACAGATAAAGGGAAGGAAGCTGGTATCGAACTTTTATAAAGGTGTGGGGAAATAATAACCTCTCAGCACTGCTGGTATAATGTCTATGGAGTACAAGTTAAAATCTGTCAAAACAAAGAACTGGCACACCCTTTGAAGCAGCAATACTAGTAACTCTGAAAGTTAATTCTATGGAAAAAATTATCAAGGTCACCTAAATTAGTCATGCAACACTGTAATAGCAAAAGAATCCACTTTTGTTTATCAGTATGGAGCTATTTCTTTTTCTTTCTTTCTTTCTTATTTTTTTTTTGCTTTTTTAGCGCGGAACCTGATGCATGTGGAAGTCCCAGGCTAGGGCTCAAATAGGAGCTGCAGGTGGCAGCCTAGGCCTTGGCCACAGCCATGCAGGATCTGAGCCACATCTGTGACCTACACCACAGCTCACGGCAATGCCAGATCCTTAACCCACTGAGCGAGGCCAGAGATCAAACTTGCATCCTCATGGATACTAGTTGGTTCATAAACCACTGAGTCACAATGGGAACTCCAGTATGGATCTGTTTCAATGACTATCAGTTATGCGGGCATAAAGAAGAAGACTGCTTTATGCTGTACTGGAACAAATTCCAAATTACATAATACGAGGATGGGAGGAGCAAGGAATAGAAATGGGGTTGTATACTGCTATTGGGTAAAATATAACATATAACAAAACAATAATAACAAAAATAACGAAGAATATATACTCATATTTACTCATTTTATACACACACACATACACAGGACTTCTATTAAAAATGTAAGAAATTAGTACCACTGATTATCTCCATGCAGCTAAATTAAATTAGGTGGCCAGAAGACAGATACACGAAAACAATTATTTATTAGGACACCAAACTTTCGATTTTTTTTCTGTCTTTTTAGGCCGGCACCCATGGCATAGGATGTTCCCAGGCTAGGAGTCAAATCGGAGCTGTAGCTGATGATCTACACCACAGCCACAGTCACGTGGGGTCTGAGCCGTGTCTGTGACATACACCACAGCTCACAGCAACCCCAGATCCTTAACCCACTGAGCGAGGCCAGGGATCAAACCTGTGTCCTCATGGATACCAGTCAGATTTGTTTCCGGTGAGCCACAACAGTAACTCCCCAAGGTTTTGATTTTTAAAACAAGTGAAGGAGTTCCCTTTGTGGCTCAGTGGTTAACGAACCATGAGGTTGCGGGTTCGGTCCCTGGCCTTGCTCAGTGGGTTAAGGATCCGGCGTTGCCGTGAGCTGTGGTGAAGGTTGCAGACGCGGCTCGGATCCCGCGTTGCTGTGGCTGTGGTGTAGGCTGGCAGCTACAGCTCCTGTTAGACCCCTAGCCTGGGAACCTCCATATGCAGCGGGTGCGGCTCTACATAAAGGCAAAAAGACAAAAAAAAAAAAAAAATAAAAATAAAACAAGTGAAGAATATAATTATTGGGTAATTTAATAATTATTGGGTTGGTTAATGTGTAATTTAATATTTGAGAAAACTGATCAATGTTATAAGTGAAATGCACATGATTTAGTAATTTGGGTTATGAATTTTTATTTTCAAAAAATTAATGGAATATACTATGATTAATAAGAAAAATTAATGAGACAAAAAATTTTACTAGGTTTTTGAGACCTAAATTTTTTTTTCTGGTCAGCATGAGGAAACCTGCTCCTCAGTGAAACAGATACAAATTCTTAAAAAAACACCACTACTCAAGGTCCTCTGAAACAGTCCTAAGAGCATACAACAAGCTGAGAAAACATTTATTTATGAAAATCTACTAAAACTCAGTAAGAAAAGCAAGAATCTATAATTCTGCTCTCTTCCTGCTCTCAGTTCAGCAAGAAAGAAAATTCACTCCAGACAGGTAGAACCAGGGCTCCCTTTCTCCCTAGCTTGAGTTGAAAGGTTATCTCCCAAAGAGGAGCAAAGTTTCAGCATTTCTCATCCTACCACTTGCTGCTATGGCTAAGTTTCAGGTAAGTATGGCTAAGAGGTAGATGCTTCCTTCAGCCCAGGTCCCACTTATGGGATAGAGGATCTGAAAAGATAATTATCCAGAGAAGATATACAAATGGCCAATAAACACATGAAAAGAGTTCACATCATTAGTCAACAGTGAAATGTGAATCAAAACTGCAATAAGAAACCTACCACCTTACTTGCACTAAGACGGCTATAATTACAAAGTCAGGGAATGACTTATTACCAGCACTTCCACTGCTGGGTATATACCCAAAGAACTGAAAGGAAAAATAAAAATAGGTATTTGTGGAGTTCCCATTGCGGCTCAGTGACTTAAGGATCCGACGTAGTCTTCCTGAGGATGCAGATTCTTTCCCTGGCCTGGTTCAGTGGTTTAAGGATCTGGCGTTGATGGGAGCTGTGGTGTAGGTGGCAGATGTGGCTCAAATCTGGTGTTACCATGGCTGGCGCACCGGCCTCAGCTGCAACTCTGATTCTACTCCTGGCCTGGGAACTTCCATATATCACAGGTGCAGTCGTAAAAAGAAAAAAGAAAAAAGAAAAGAAAAGAAGAGAAAAGAAAAGAAAAGAGGTATCTGTATACCCATGTTCACTGAAGTATAATTCACAACTGCCAAAAAAAGTATAAAAACTTCAAATGATCAAATAATCAGTGATCAAATGATGCATGAGTAAACAAAATGTAGTAAATATCCATAAAGTGAAATACTGTCCAGTGATAAAAAGGAAATCAAGTACAGATGCATGCAACCTCAAGGACCTTGAAAACACTATATGGAGCTTAAAAAGCTACAAAAGACTATATATCGTATGATCTGATTTACATGAAATATTCACAGCGGGCAACTTACATAGAAAAAGACAGCAGATTAGTGACTAGGTAAGGCTGGAGGGGTGGATGAGGAGACAGAGGAATGATAGCTAAGGAGTATATGGTTGCTTTTTATTTATTTATTTATTTATTTATTTATTTATTTATTTTGTCTTTTTGCCTTTTTTATGTAGAGCCGCACCCGCGGCATATGGAGGTTCCCAGGCTAAGGGTCTAATAGGAGGTGTAGCTGCCGGCCTTTGCCACAGCCACAGCAACGCAGGATCCGAGCCGCATCTGCAACCTACACCACAGCTCACAGCAATGCCAGATACTTAACCTACTGAGCAAGGCCAGGAATCGAACCCGCAACCTCATGGTTCTTAGTAGGATTCGTTAACCACTGAGCCACGAAGGGAACTCCATGGTTGCTTTTTAAATTGCTCTAAGTTTGACTGTTGTGACAGCTGCACTTATCTGTGAATATGCCAAAATTCACTGAATGTGAATTTTGGGTGAATTGTACGGTAAGCGAATTATCTCACAATAAAGTTATTATTAAATTTTTTTTCTTTTTTCTTAAGTACTTATTCACGTATCATTTGCTTCTTTTTCTTCTAGGATGTTTATTTTCAACTGTTCTATAACATTACTTTGTATATGAGGAAAAGAACACAATAAGCTTTACAAACATTTCCTCAATATGCTGCTTTGATTTTTCAAATATATGAAAACATAAACACATACTCATGCAACCTCTTGGGCCAGCAAAAGAATGAAGTCTATCTCTCTTTCACTGAAGTTATGGTTTCCATCTCTACATTTAAGTAACTGAAACATTAGAATTTATTATAAATGTAGCCAGTTATTCAAAGATTTTCATATGTACTACTTTATAAACTTATTTAAAAAGGTATTGCACATCGTGTTTTATTTTCCCGAATTCTCTTCCATGTAGCATATAATGAGAAACGGGAGAGTGCACAAAAGTCATCCCAGTAAAAACCCTGACAAGTTATTTTCTGGATAATGAACAACTGATTCTAAAATTTATATGGAGGACTTCCCGTCGTGGCTCAGTGGTTAACGAATCCGACTAGGAACCGTGAGGTTGCGGGTTCGATCCCTGGCCTTGCTCAGTGGGTTAAGGATCTGGTGTTGCCTTGAGCTGTGGTGTCGGTTGCAGACACGGCTCGGATCCCGCATTGCTGTGGCTGTGGTGAAGGCTGGCAGCTACAGCTCCTGTTAGACCCCTAGGCTGGGAACCTCCGTATGCTGCAGGTGCGGC